>CM033737.1:3383828-3895964 GCA_019671005.1 Hibiscus mutabilis | reverse complement strand
GCAATAGAAGCGGCGACGGAGGCACTAGCTGACCGGACACCGGAGGAGGCTGTTTTCAGGCAGGAAGAAATGAATTTCAAAGAATTCGGCAAAAAGCGATTATTATTACCGATATTGGAGCCTTTATTGTTTCCGATGTTGGCGTTGCTCTTCATAGTAAAGAAACAATCCGATTTCCTTTTCCGGCCACCGGGGCGTTACCGGGATAGAAAGAGGCGATCGGCAATAGCATAAGAGGTAAAATAACAAAACGGCAGCGCTTCAATGTCAGATGATCGCCGTTAATGGAAACTTCTTTTTCTCTTTTTTGGGCGGTGGTTGGGTTTGACCTTTTTAAGAGAGAGGAAGGGAATACGAAGGAGGAGAAGACACGGTTCTTGGGTTCCTTCGTTAAATGTTAAACAAAAATGGAAGAATTGCAGGTCAGTCCCTGTTGAGTTTTGGAAGTGTTCGATGGAGTCCTTGTCTAGTCAAAAGGATTTGGTTGAACATAGCTTACGTGCTAATTTCAGTTGCTTTTTTTGAACTTACATTGTTTAATATTTTTATTATTTAAATTATTAATTTCTTTTTTTATAATTATTATATTCGATCTATTAGTTAACTAATTCAGATCAATTAATCATATATAATCCATTATAACATTCAATTTTTCAATTATCTTGTCATAATATCAGAATTTGAACTCTAAACCTTATTTAAAGAATTTAAATGCTTGTTCCACTGAATCAATTAAAATTTTAATTATTAATATTTATATAATTAATATATGTATATTGGAATTAATGCTTTCTTGTAATATACATTGAACATATTTTTAAAGCATGGAAATATTTTTTTATTGGTGAACACAAAAGGAAATTATTATTAAATATCTAATCAGGCAAAAATCATCTATTAATATTCTTTTAATTACCATCAATAATCAATATATATTCGTGTAAAATCAATTAATGTATTGTTAATAATCAATATATATATTCGTGTAATATTTGCTTATATTTTTTAACCTTTTGATAACGCGTGCACATTTTTCAAACAAAATTGATTGAAAACGAGTTTCTTAAGATGAATATAATTTCTTTTCTACTAGGACCACTCATTGGGTTCAAAATATTTATATATTTTTTGAATAGAAGCCGATAATTTTATTAAACAAAAAATACCTAAAATTACAATAACGGTTTACAAATATCATTGTAAACTAAAACATAATTCGAACATTTTTTAAAACTAGCCACTTTAGATCATATCAGGACCAAACATGAAAAATGTTAAAAACCCATCCAAATGACTTGAACGAAAAATAGACACGAACAAAACTGACTGTATCGGCAAATGAACCACAAAAGGGATTAAGCTATTGAAAGATCACCGAGAACTGCAAATAAGAGTCGAGCGTCGTGAGAAACTATCCACGAGCGCAAATCGCGTATCCAAATTCAATTTGAGGGTCCAGAGCAGGGAAGATCACCGTGATTATAAATAAGCATCATCTTAATCAGTCGTGGCGTCGTCAGATCCAACCCTAAAAAAAAATCAAAACAAAAAAACATGCCAAAAAGCAGAGAAAAACGTACCAAAAGGTAGAATAGATCATGCCATAAGAGCAAAATAATTTATTGAAAATTAAAAAATAAAACAACCAAAATGATAGATCCCAGCGGCCGACGACAAGTATGAAAACCGATGTCGCCGCCGGCGTTTAAAGGAAAAGAAGAACAAGAGTGATAGTTGAAAGAAAAAGTTTAGGTTAGGGTAGAAAAAAAATATTCATATACTTAAGATTAGAAATAACTATTTCAACTCATAAACTAATAACGACTATAATCAACCGTTATAATACACAAACAGATAATCAATAATAATAATACATCTGAAACGAGTGAAAAAAATTAATTATTATCAAAATACATTTATATAAAAAAATTTGTACATACATAAATTTACACAATAAAACTCGAACCGGTCTGAAGTTCACATTGGCATGTCTTTAATGTTTGGTAATAAATGTAGTCAAGCCTCGTGTTCTTGAAAATGTAAAAATAAATTATTAGTAGTAACGAAAAGGAGTGAAGTGAAAAGAGAAAGAAAGTACGGTGTAAGAGGGAAAATAAAAGAAAGAAGAGGGGGTAGATCGGTTACGTTACGACAGGGGAGGAGAATATCTCAAAGGGAGATGCCGAACCACAAAACCCGGGGTGGGGGCGTATTATATATTTGCACAGTTGTCAACCGTACACTTTCAAATTACAAAATTAAATAAATAAAAAATAAAAAATATAATTAAAATAAAAAAAATTATATTTAAAAATAATAACGGTAAAAATTAAAAATTTCTATAAAACACTTTAATTTAAGGATAAAAGATTTAATTCAGGGTGTTAAATTTAATAGTTTAAAATTTAAAAATAATAGTTAAAATTTAGTGCAAAATTAAAATTTAAGGTTTAATTTTAAATTATAAATCATAAAATTTTAAACTCATAAACACTACCCTTAAATTAAATTTATATTTTTGAATAGTCCTAAATTAAATGAATAATTACACTTAATCCAGTTTCAAAAAATGAATAATTACCATTAAAATAATAGTTCAAAAATAAAATAAAACTGCCAAACCAAACCAGCTGAAAGAGATTATGCTAACTTGACGTGTGAGTTCCGTAACCTCCATCACACCTTCACCTTACGTCTCATTTTCAATTTGTGTTTCGATTCTTTGTTTTCTTGCATTTTTCCCACATGGTTTTCGAGGGGTTCTATGTATTATAATGGAATTTTGGTTGTTTTATTTGAAACCATTGGCTTATTTATTCAATAATAAATTATTTATCGAAATTTAATATGGTTAAAATTGTTGTTGTTATATCTTATATCAATTAAATTAGGGATAGAGCTAAAATTTAGAGTTGGGGGACAAAACATAAATGTTTAAAAACGGGAGGACAAATTCAGAAATAAATTTATTTTTAAGAAAATTATATAGGGACAAAAGTTAAAAAAAAAATAGTAATGGGAAAGGGCAATTTATATGTGGCTCCGTCCCTGGATTGAATATTAATTTAATTAATATTGTTGTTCATGCAATATCTTATCGTTGACAATTTGTATGTCTTTTTGAAAGAAATAAAGTAACATTTAATCTCTAGATTTGAGATTTTTAATTTAATTTTTAATTTTTTTGAATAGTTTAAAGGTGATTATAAGATAATATTTGTTCATACATATTCTTAATACTTTGATAAAAAGTATATACACTTTGTAAATAAAAACGATTGAACCGAAGTCTTTTAAGATGAACATCATCCGTTTTTTACTAAAATCACTTATTGGATTCATTTAATTTTGATAACATGCTATTATAAGAGTGTTTCATGTCACAATTTAAATTCGTTTAACATTATGAGATTGTGACATGTCATAATCTAATTTCTCTAATATAATTTTTTTTATTTATATATTGATTTTGGACTATTTAATTAGTGTAAATTGATGATTAACATTAAAAAGTAAATAATATCAACCATCACTTTACACATATCCAATAATCATATATCATTATAAAACTCTTTGTTTTTAGTGGATCATAATCCATATATATATATATATGAATACTGGAGTAAAACAATCTTAAAATATCATATTATCAAATCGATTAAAAATTCAGATTGTAAAAGAATTACAAAATTCCAAAACTACTATAAATAAAAACAAGTTAATGAACCAAATTAGAATATTCAACCCTTTTTTAAAACTAAAACTTAAGAATCAATCCAATTGTTAAATTTGGTAAAACAAGATAATAATTGATTATTTCAAACTGGTTTACTTAATTCCCCATAATTTAATTTTCAATTCCTTTCCCCCCTTCTTTCCTGTGTTTCCTTCCATTAGCCATCAAAAGTTTCTTAATGGACAATCCTTGCTTGATTTACTCAAAGCACCAGTTAAGCAAAATCCCTTCTGTAAACTTGGTCAAGAAAAGACAACCTTAATAAAAACAGCAAAAAAAATTTAATACACAAGTCGTCTAATCTACAGTCTTTTAAGAGATTATTTTTTAGAATTTAAGGTATAAAGTTTAGAATTTAATTTGTTAGGAGTTAGGGTTAGAAATTTATGATTTGAGTTTTATAGTGTAAATATGCAAGATTATGTAAAAATTACATAATTTTTACACAATTCATTGATAAAAAATTTACCCCTATAAGATTATTGTCTCATACACTAACGGTGAATATGTTACTTTTCACAAACGGGATACTTTAGAGTTTAGAGGTTATGAATTTAGAGTGTATGGTTGGAATTTAGGGTTTTATGTTTAAGATTTAGTATTTAAGAGTTTAGGGCTAGAAATTTCAATTTTACCCTACATATATGGACAGTTATCCTAAACATAGACGGTGTAATTTTTTTTTCATGCAGTGAAATTTCTAACCTTAAATACCTAAATATTAAAACTTAAATCCTAAACATTAAACACTAAATTCCAACTAAACACTAAATTCCAACTAAACCCTAAAATATATACCTACAATCTAAACCCTAACCTCTAAACCTTAAAAACTAAAATTTCTACCGACTGTGTGTGTGATAATAAGATAATAATGATATAGGTATATATAGCTTTAACTTCCTTACAAGTTTCAGTTCAAACCTTATGTATATACATTACAACCCAGGATAAGTAATTTGTATACACAAGCCAAAGGAAAACACAATTTTGATTTTGGTAAACTGTTTTTCACATGAAATTTGGAAGAACCCCATGCTTCCAAATGCCACGAAACACAGCATCAAATTGTTGTTTCATTTCAGTTTCATGAGATTTGCAGCAAATCTTCATGCTCAAAAGACCCTATATTTAGTTTTTTGGTAATGATTCGTTGGTTTCCGAAACAAAGTTACAACCAGCATTTTAAGAACCTAGAGCAATATCCCGAAGCTGATTGATATTGTTCAGTTTTGTCGAGTTGTATTCTTGCGCGTCACAGAGCTCGTTCGAGTATGTTCTATGGTGGGTTTGATTTTGGGATTCTTTATAACATTCTGCTACATATTCATCACCCCTCAGCAGTATCACAGCCTGCATCATGAACAACATAAGTTAACTTGTTATCTACATAAAATGTGAACATATCCAGATCCAATCTTCGAATACGAGAAGCAATCCAGTGAATGAAAAGTTAAATAATCATTCGCCATTAATAATAAGGCGGACAGAAAGCACGAGTCTAAAACCAAGTCATCGCTTGAGAAAGTGATTTTGCCATTCATGCACAGAATTAGTATTTCTAAATATTTGTATGTATAGTTGCTTGTGGTTTAGGACTTCTTGATGCTATATTTATTCGGTTTCGGCAGGAACGTCGTAAAGAAAGTAGTTCATTTTCATCAAAGATGATTCGGAGAAACTATGAGGAACAGCAAAAGAAATGGATACCGCATGCAACTCAAACATATTATGGCATCGTAAAATCAAACGATACCAGCATGTTGAAATAATGAAGCACCGGAATAGCTTTCCATAATGAATCAATGATTTAACTTTATGACAGTACTGTCTCTTTCCTAATGAAACGAACCGGTGGACCTTTCAAAAGAGCTAAGCGGGATCTCGTATCAGAATTAGCATTTTTCTATTTCCTAATCTTACTTTGTTTTCTCTAAGTTCTTTCCGGTGTGCATTAACAAACATTCAAGCACTTGTAAAAGTAATCCCCACCTGACTTATTTGAGGACGAAGAATAGGAGACTGCTCAATGCACAATGAGGCAGTCAGAGCCATGCGATCAACCTCATCTGCATCATAATCGTCACCGAGGAAAGGATCTAAGAGCTCTGTAATATCATTCTCATCGAGAAGAGGCTTTGCCTACAAAAATTATAAAAGGTAAGGAGCCTTTACAATTCTGGTGCGGTTGGAGTGATCGAATTCTTTTGTGAAGAAATGTACCCATATTACAAGATTTTGTTGTTGATCATCTATAGCTTTCCTTCCTGTTAAGAGCTCCAAAAGCAGAACTCCAAATGCATAGACATCAGTTTTCTCGTCGACTATGCCATGCATGAAGTATTCGGGTGCAAAGTAGCTGCATCTCGACAAAATAAATGTGTTAGCATTAACAGATGTATTTATTAACTCGATAAAGATACTTTAGGCTTACGAACCCGAAAGTGCCTTCAAACTTTGATACGTTGTAGTGAGTCCACTGTCTAGGCAGCCACTTGGCGAGACCGAAATCGCAAATCTGGAAGACAAATTCGCTGACATAATCAATAGATGAAACATATAAAGGAAATCAAATACAAATGCTATTAGCTAGTTGACATTCTTTATATCCAAAAAAATGGACAGATGTAGCAGCACTATTATTGGTATATCTTGCCTATATATGTCGACAAAAAAATTTATGATAGTATATTTGAGGCACCTATTAGAAACAAAATAACGGAAATAATTCTCCGACAGAAAAGGTAGTGATATTAGTTCTTATAAAGCACAACACAAGACCCATGCAAACTTCATGGAAGGATATAGAGACAGACTACATTATTTTCATAACTTAAACGTGACACGTAATAGTCTAAGATTTTCACCATAACTGCAGCCACCATAAGAGTGAGCACAAAGGAAGCAACCCGTATCCCGCATATGCTTCAACCTCCTCATTTTAAGGCTCGATTTAAGTTTCCAAATGTACGCCTTTAAGGCTCGCAAAAAGCTCATACCTTATAAGCTCACATTGTGATTAAGCTTAACACAAGTATTAGGGTATTACAATCATAATCTAGGATGCAACACAAATTTGGCCAATCACTAGGGAAACGGAAACGAGCTATCATTGGTTTATTAAATTGGCTTCTTTATGGTTTGAAAAATTACAAAGCATAGTACATAGCAATTGTCAGTTACACTGACCCGGTTTATTTTCTTTTGATGTAGCAGGTGAATGGTAAATCATGTAGTTATACAAAATAAAATGAACAAAGGCAATGGCAATGGTCAATAGATACGGAAAATTGAAGTATGCATGGATGGATCTCCGGGGAAAAAATTAGCACTAGTTGACATAGATAACCGTAAGTACCCAGCTTACAGAATATCAGTTCTAGCACTTTACAAGGAAATGCATTCTCTTTTTTTTCTCGGTATGTCAGTTTCATGATTTCCTTTTATCATGAAAAATACAGATGCACGCTACCTGAGGCTCAAAATTCTCTGTAAGAAGAATATTATCAGCCTTGATATCTCTATGAATAATCCGCCTTTCACAAGTCTCGTGAAGGTATGTGAGGCCATCTGCTGTACCCAAAGCAATCTTATATCTTTTACGCCAATCTAGTGTACCTTTTGAACCTGGATAATGTTAAAGACTCGAGCATCAAAAACTTATCATGATGACTCGAGAAAAACAATGCAGATTAGGAACAAACCATGAAGAGCTGATGCCAAACTTCCCAACGGAGATAACTGAAAGACAAGATGCATTCCTCCCTCAATGCAACATCCTATCAACTTGGCGGTGTTCGGATGTTTTACATGGGCTATAATGCCAAGCTCTGATAGGAAACCTACCGTCCTCTCATCTGGTGTCCCTTTTATCACCCGCTTTATTGCTATGAGATTTCCGTTCTTCAACCGACCCTTGTAGACTTCAGCATAACCACCCCTTCCAATTATGTTATCTACAAGAAATAATACCCTTACATTAATCTACATGACTTCTTCATATTTTGCAAGTGCTAATAGCCTTGAAATAATTGCGTACCTCGGTTAAAATTGTCGGTTGCAGCTCGGAGTTGAGATAGGCTGAAGTCCTCTAAGGAAGACTTGAAGTTGTACAAATTTCTCAGCATAGGACTCTCCTTCTTGCTCCTGTTCTTTCTTGATAGATTAGGTACAGAAAATGTAGGGAAGGTATATAAGTGCTTGACCGATTTTCTTTTCAATAGTTTGAAGAATTTTCTCCAGTTAGAAAGAGCTGATTGATGTGAACGACGAACTTCTGCCTTGGGGCTGTCATCGGGAGAAGTTATATCGTATTCCGAGCCTAATTCTAAGCAGGCTTCTATAATTCCAGTAGGAGATAATCCATCATTTCCCTCGTCTTCCGTATCCAGTGCCCTCAATTCTTAAATAGAATAAGAAAGACTGGTAAGAGCTTGCACTAGAGAAACACATGCACCACACATGAATCAGGTAGGTCGCAATACCTTGGGCCGATGAATATGTAGAAAGCATTTTCCCTTGTCTTCTATGTTTTGCTCGAAAAACACCACCTTCTGTGTTCTTATCTAGGATATCGCCGGAATCCATGGAGCTCTCACTGAAAGACACCAACGACGATAACAAATCAATAACCAGTCAAAACCAAAGAAGTCTTTAGGATGACACAAAATAACACAAAAGCCAACATGGAAATCATCATCATCATACCTATGAAAAACTCGAAAAGCTAAGAGAAAGGATTTGCAGACAATAAACAAAAACACTAGTCTATCAAATGTGGTATTTGTAGAAAATCCTCAAATTTGATAAGCCGAAACTCACAAGTGCCAAAAATAATTATGCAGAAACTAGAAATCACAACATAAATAGCATCAAAAACCAATCTCCTCCATAAACAGCACAAAGGAATAGAAAAGGGAAAATGGTAAAAGGAAAGCTCTAGTAAATGCAAAATGGAACAAGACAATGGCTGCCACTCAACAATCATGTAATGAAAAGAGAAGAATAACTCTTCTGATAACATCCATGGATGAACATTACAAAAAGGAACAAACTTTTTAAAGAAACACAAACACAAACAATATGCAAGCATTCAACAAACAATAGGAAAACAAAAACAACTTTATAAAGAAAATACCCAAATGAGAAAACATGAAGAAAAACAAATACATACCTCAAAGTAGCATGTTTAAGGGCATTAACATCAGCCATTGACACTCTCAAAACAAGCAAATAACCCAAACTAAACCAAACCAGATAACAATGTGATAGACAGAAAGCAAAACAAACAAATACAAAGTTGTAGTGGTTTCTAAAACATTAAAGCCCTGTTCTTTACTCCATAATCTTGACCCCTCAAAAACTTTTTTCTTTTTTTGGGATTCTTTTTAAGACCCAGAAAAGGGGGCATCTGAAACTTAACATAGCTATATATGGAAAAGTTTTCATCTTTCCTTATTCTTCTCTCCCTCTCTGTTCCTTTTTATTTTTTTCCCCGGAGGGAAGTGGAGATTTTTCACAAAGTGGGACTACTTACAAACAAACATTTGCTTTTGTTTTGTTGCTTACTGTCTCTCTAATTACACGAGTCCGCGAGAATCGCTGGTCTGCTGCGTTGGGGTGGCGACATGTGTTAAAAGCTCTGCAGCGACTTCTGCTCTCAACCTTGAACGTTCAAAACTGTGCAACCAAACAGCTTGAAGGACCGAATGGGAATGTTGGTTTTTACCTTTTTTTTCAGTAAAATAAAATATAAATCAAAATTTGAAGCTCTTCGAGCAAATTTCATGTTTTGCAATTGGAACAACTGAAATTTTATATGACTTCATATTGCAACCCCCATAACTTAATACGATGTTCTGTTTTTTTTTTTTTTTTTGTAGAAAAGGTAAAAATATCTATTGGGTCATTTGTAATTTTAAAATATAACAAATTGATCATTCTCAAAAAAGAGAAACAATTTAGTCTATGTTAATTTCGAAAGGGAGTAGTTAAGTGACATTAATGATTTCTCTTCATTGTACGTCATTTTGATTGACATAAAATAAATTAAGCCCTCAATATTTATGTACTATATTAATTTGATCCTGATTCTAAAAATTTTAACACATAATTTATATACTCTATAAACGTTAATAGTTAAATATGTTTATTTTTTTTCGAACCATAACCAATTTGTCATATGTAAATGTTGAAGGTTATATATATATATATATTAATATGTCAACCAACACTATGTAAAAATGACGGGCAAAAATAATGTCATAATTAAATATTTTTAATTGAATTTACTTTTGAAATTGACATATACTAAATTACTTTTTATTTTCAATAAACTAATTTATTCAATTTCGAAATTGAGTAGCTAAGAGGTCCTTTTACCTATATATATAGTTTGTGGGGATGTTTGTCTTTTTTAGTAAGAAAAACACTCAAAACATTTTAATAATCCAATTTTAAAAAAGAAAAACCTCGATACACAGGCTGTGTTAACTTTAATTTACATAAACTTTTTAGTTTTAGGGTTTAGGGGTTTAGTTTAGGGTTTAGAGTTTAAGGGTTTGAGTTGTAGGGTTTAGAATTTAAGGTTAATATTTAGAATTTATGGTTTAAGGTTTAGAGTCTAGTGTTTAGTTTTTAGGGTTTAAATTTAGTAATTTAAAATTTAGATTTATAGTATAAATATGCAATCTTGTGTAAAATAAATTTTATACAACATGTGTATCAAAACTAAATCCTTTTAAAAACTACAAATTTGAGTTGTCAAGTATTAATATTGGTAGGAAAGAAGTTGATATCATCATGTTTATGACCATAGGCACACTCCAATGGCTGCATTGATATATTTTTATTTTGTGCCCATACCTTCATAAATAAGCATTGAGTTTGCATACTTGAACACAAACTTTAATTTTCCCTTAAATAATTGAGCATGTTCAAATGTATTTTTTATATCGTTTCGTATCTCGAATATGGACCATAAAACTAACATATATATTACCAAAAAATATATTTTCGTATATCATATGAAGTAAATTAAACGTGAAACGATAAAGGCAAGTGATTCTTCTTTTTCCCCTTTATAAATAACAAGACAAAAATCAGTAAAAATACATTAATGAACATTTACTACATGTTTATCTTTTTCGGATTTTCAATTGACCCCCTGTAATAATGTTTGGGTAATTGCTACATATAATGATAACTAATTTAATTTTAAAAATAAAAAATTTTAAACCCGGTTTTTAAAATTTAACCCCTAAAACATAAATTGTAACCATGAGCCATAAATTTTAAACCCTATAACCTAAACTCATAAATTCAAAACCTTTAACTAAACCCATAAACCCTAACTTAAATACAATTGTGGAAAATAGATTTTCTACCGTTAGTGCATGAAATATTTTTTCATAATATTTTTATAATAATTTGTGATTTAATTGATAGAGATATATTCGCTATTATAGAGCGATTGTTGTTTCCCAACTCTTGGTTATGCATCTTTTATAATAAAAGGGCATATCATGTTAGAGGTCATTAAATCTTTCAAATTATTATAAAATGGTCACTAGATTTTATCGAACTGTTATAAAATTGTCATTAGATTTTATCGAACTATTAAAAAATGATCATTAAATTAATCAAACTGTTATATTATAATGTTCAACAATCATTTTGTAACGGTTAAGTGAAAGTAATGATCATTTTATAATTTTTAAAAGTTCAGTGATCGAAATAACTAACAAAATTAATCATATAACCTAAAAACTACTCAAATTGTTCGAACCAAAACCGACTGAATCATATAGATATATTTAATCGATTTCTTCGAAATTACTAAAACGATTGAATCTTGTGTTGGATACAGATGCTTGCATTCATTTTAATTCATACCAAAGAAGAGTAAGGCTGTGTTTTTTGTTGCTGTTGTGGTGGGCAACGCTCGTTCACCAGCAACAGCAACCCCAAACAATCCTCATTTGACTTCAAACGGCCGTTTATCAGTCAATTTTCTCGTCTAAACGAGCATTTTTAGACAATAAAAAAATCTAGTTTATGTAAACGGGCGTTTGCCCCCAAACTCGAGTTTCCAAACTATAACGGCAAACAAACCCTAAGATTTCCAAATGGGGATCAAACATACAAGGAAAGTGTTTATTAATAATTTTGAATGCATGGGATAAAATTAAATACTAAATTTATTGTCACCAGCATAGACAAGTGAGGGAAGAATGCTACAATGTTGTGCTCTGCCATGACAACAACGTTTTGGAAAATAAATAATAAATTACTTCCCCAACACGAAGCTTGGTACTAAGACAATATTGTTTTTCTCTGACAAAACATAATTTCGTGGGTTTTCAGGAACAAGGAGATTTGCTATACAATATACGGGTGTGCATTCGGTTAACCGATTGAACCGGATTACTCAAAATCTGTTAATTGAATTTTTTTCGTTTTAACCGTTAATTAAACCGAAAAAAATTCGGTTAATTCGATCGGTTTTCAAATTAATCGAAATTTGTTATAAAATTTTGGGTAAATTACAAGAATAATCACTGAACTATTCTAAAATAATATTTTTAGTCATTGAACTTTTAGAAGTTACAAAACAATCATTAAAGTTATTGAACTATTACAAAATGGTCATTGAGTCATTGCACGTTATAACTTATTGATAAATTTTAAAAGGTTTAATGACCATTTTATAATCAATCAATAAATATAATGATCATTTTGTGCTAATTTAATAAAGTTTAATAACTCATTTTATAATATATCAAAAAAATTAATGACCATTTTATATTTTTTTAAAAGTTCAATGACCAAAAATAAATATATGTAATATTTAATATATAATAATTTCGGTTAATTTAGCTAATTAACCGGTTTTAAACTGAATTAACTGATCGCCAAAATTTTTAAAAAATATTAACCGTTAACCGATCCTACCTAAAATTAACAAAAAAAATTAGTTCGGTCGGTTAATTCAGTTAAAACGGAATAATGCACACCTTAATATGATAGACAATTTTTTATGGGAAAAATTTTGATACACAAGTTTTGTAAAATTAACTTTACACAAGCCTACATATTTACACTATAAAACTCAAATCTTAAATTCATAACCGTAACGCTAAAAATCTAAATCCTAAACTTTAAATCTTATACCTTAAATTCTAAACACTAACCTTAAATTCTAAATCTTACAACCTAAACCCCTAAACTTTAAACCCTAAATTTAAACCTTAACCCCTATAACTAAAAAGGCATGTGCAAATATTCCGATATGTGTATTAAAGTTTTTTATTTATTTTTAATGTTTTTTTTTTGAAAATTTTGATTTAGTTGGAGTGACACTTTTGTCACGTGTCTTCGATTTTCATTCGAACGTTAATTTGCCTTCTCATCATTAATTAACTGAACTATATTTTAGGGTAAAAGAATAGGAAACAATGGGGAATTTTGGTCTTTACAATGCATATTGAATTTTTGTCTTCATACTTTAAAAATGATTAAGGCTGCGTTTTTTTTGGTTGAAGTTTGGCCTCCTAACGCTCATTTGTAGTCGTAATTTTCCTAACTCCAGGTTTGATCCTTAACATGTGTTTGCCTACTATTTTTTTTGTTCAAACCAAAATTTTGGTGTAACTGAATTTTGATGCTTCTGCAAACGGGCGTTTGTCACTCAAACTTGGGTTGGGGGCTACAACGGCAAACAAAACCTAAGAAAAATCTTTATACGAACGGTGAAAAACTTTTTTTGGAAATTTAAGTCTTTTACAGATTTAATGGGACAATGCTATATCTGTCCACTGGATAATCTACCCGATTGAGATAACACATGATATAATAAGTAAAATAAATATGAATAAAAAAATAAAATATTTTTTGAAAGTTTCACTAATAATACAAAAAAATTAATATATATTTTATCCATAAATAATTTCTAAGACCATAAATGTAATTAAAAACAAGATAATTAATTATCATACTTCTCTTTAATTACAATTAATTTTTTTGAAAATAAAATAAATTAAAGTTTTAATTGATTTTTTTGAATTTAAACGATTCTTTAAAATAAATTAAATAAATTTTTTTAAATTAAATTAATTATTTTAAAACAAACATTTGTTAACTTAATTATTTAGTGATACATTAAATTAAGGTGTTCAAAATTCACCTCGTTATATGTCAGCTTATTTAAACATATATGAAGAATAAAATTTGTATGTCCCATTTCCTATCCGATTCATGTCTCGTTCACATATTATTGGTACATAACTTTGATTAATTAGTTTTTTATACACTGTCTTAATTCCATCTAATAAAATCCATTATATATTTTCATAATATTAAAATAAAACTAAATATCATATATATATATTTTTTAAAAATCTCAACACGATTTTATTTGTTAAAATCATTTTACTTAATGAAATATATAAAAAATAAATTCATTATTTTAAACAAAAATATAAAATTTTAAATAAAATTAACTAAATATTATGTAATTTACATTTTATCATATAATTTAATGTTAGTTTGATTTTACATATTTAAAAATTTATTGATTTATTCAGGTTTAAATATTCATTTCACATATGTTTTAAAACATTTTATTTATACGAGGAAGAATTATTTGATGTACTGTAAATGAAAATTTTTCTAACATGCATTGCTATTTTGGGATTTATGAGTTAAGAATTTAGGATTTATATTTATATTTTAGGGTTTAGAGTCCTAAGAACATGCCAATATATTTTTTAATCAAATAACATATAATCTTAATTGCTATCTATACCATATTAGCACGTAGTAATTCCATAACTTCAATAGGTGACTCCATAAATATCTCCTCCCGAATCAATCCTTCTAATGCTCGTTTCGCAAGCCTATCTGCTACTCAATTATCTTCTCTCTGCACATGTTGAAACTTTAATTGTCAATCATGTTTCGCTAGTTTTCGGATCAACAAAAGGAGAGTGTGACATTGCTTCAAATAATAGCCCTCGAAGAAATATAATTTTTTAAAATTAAGATGAAATAGTTGATTTTTGTTCTTTTAGAAAAAAATAGTGAATAGTTCATGTATTCTAATTTTGATAATTTCGATTCATGTATTTTTTTAAAAATAAAATTGGCGTGATTATATGATACATATGTTCATACTTTTTTAAACCTTTTGCTAGGCTTACAAATATATTTTGTAGACAAAACTGCTAAAACCCATGCCCCATAAACATAATATAATCCCTCTTTCTACTAAGATGACTCGTTGGGTTCGATTTATGTACATTTTAAATTTTAAATTTCAATTCACTCATAATACCTAGACATTATATCTAAATTATATGACTTAAATTTATCAAATTGGAGAATGACACTACTCGTTGGGTTCGATTCATGTACTTTTTAAATTTTAAAATTTCAATTGACTCATAATACCAAGACAATATAACTAAATTATATGACTTAAAATTATCAAAATGGAGAATGATAACTAATCTACAAGTAACATATAATATACAAAATATTTTAATTTAATAGATTTCATAATTATTGTACAAGAAAATAAAAATTAGATTTTATTAGATGTAAATAGGGCATAATGTAAAAAAGAAAAACCTAATTAGTTAAAGCTACGTGACAATAATCCGTGAACGACAATGAATAGGATATAAAGTGAGGGCAGACAAATTCCTTTCGTATATAAATGTAAGAGTATTTGATTTGTTTTTTCTTGACATTAATTTCATCTAAATTTAAAAATAAAACTATATAATCATCTATGAAAATAAAATAATTTCTTTAATTATTTAAAAAATAAATAAACGTAAAAATAAGATTATATTTCTTAAAATTTATATCATATAAATAAAAAAATAATTAAAAACATTATTAAAAATGTTTGAATAGACAAAAAATAAATATTAAGTAATGTATTAATTAGCATGTTTGTTTTGTATAAAACTATTAAATAAGCTTAGGTGAGTAAGTTACTCGCCGGGTAAAGAAAATTTTCTCGGATTTGATGGTGCTTGAGGGTGCTCATCAAAAAATTCAAACATTAATTTTTTTTTTGAGAAGACTGATAATGTACCTCAAAATTAGCGTTAGACAACTAAAAAAGGATATTGAAGCATTGAATATTAAGCTCATTGTTCACCGATTTTGAATAAATTTTGTAAAAAATAATTCGAATAGAAAAAAAGAGAGATCTAGATGTTTTGGTATTGATCTTACTACGAACAATGACCGGAAGTGGAAAAGATCGGAGGAGTTAATAATTTTTTTTTTGCAGAAAATAAAAAGATAATATATACATTTAGTGACACAACGACAAAAAACCAATTCAAAAAAATTTAATAGCAAAACTGAAACTTTTTATAGTTTAGTTATCAAAAAGATAAATATATGAATATATATATATATATATATTTAAAAATATATAATTAAATCAAAATTATATATATATATATATAATTTTACCAAATCAAAATTTATATATCAAATTACACATTAAATTAAAGTCCACCTATAAATTTAATATTTTACCCAATGGTTATAATAAAGACAAATAAAATGTTAGTATTTAAATAATATTTTTCCTTTTTAATAAGTAAAAAATAATTCTTTTTTTGTTTTGAAATATAATAAATATAAAATTAGTTGCAAAAATATATCAAATTCAAATATGGTATAGAGAGAAATTGCCAATTGCAAGAAAGAAGTTTTCAGGTTCAATGTGGCAGGGATTCTCAGGCCTCCCATGTCCCAGCAGCTCGTCCCACACTTTCGACTATTTTTTACATTAATTAAAATAGATAGAAAATTAAAAACCCTCTCTTAATTATAGATATAACTTATAATTATATTTTTATGTTGGTTAGTTAAAATATTGTTGATGATTTTAAATTTTAACATGTTAATTATGAATCTCTTAACAGGAAGAAAACTAATAGAATAATAAAGGAATAAAACTTACCACAAACATCTCGATTTTAGGATTTAAGGTTAGATTTTAGGGTTTAAAGGTTAGGCGTTTATGTTTAGTGGTTTAGAATTTAGGGGTTGTGGTTAGAATTTAAGGTTTATGGTTAGAATTTAAGGTTTAGGATTTAGGTTTTAACCTATAAACCCTAAATTATAACACCAATCCATAAATTCTAACCATAATCCCTCAATTCTAAATCACTAAACCTAAACCTCTAACCTTTAAACATTAAAATCTAACCCTAAACCCTAAAACCAAGGTACTTGTGAAAACTTTTTGTTTCCACCGCTTGTGTATTGAATAAGTATCCTAAAAGGATTTATAGGAAACAAAAACTTTCCACAAGCATCTTGATTTTAGGGGTTTAAGGTTAGATTTTAGGCTTGATGTTTTTGGGTTTAGAATTTAGGGGTTATGGTTAGGGGTTAGGGTTAGGATTTAAGGTTTAGATGTTAGAGTTTTGAGTTTAGTGTAATATGGTTAGGGATTTAGGTTTTAACCTATAAACACTAAATTATAACACCGATCCCTAAATTCTAACCATCATCCATCAATTCTAAACCACTAAACCTAAACCCATAACCTTTAAACCCTAAAATCTAACCCTAAATCCTAAAACCAAGGCGCTTGTGGAACCTTTTTGTTTTCACTGCCTGTGTATTGAATAATTACCCTAAGTAAAATGGATTATTATGCTAACATTGGTGGTGAAAAAAATTATTACACAGACGGAGTTAATTTAGGGTTTAGAGATTTAGATTAGATTTTAAAGGTTAGGGTTGTAAAGTATAGAGTTTAAAATTTAAGGGTTAGATGTTAGAATTTAGGGTTTAGATGTTAAAATTGAGAGTTTAATATTTAAGATTTTAGGGTTAGAGATTTATATTCAATACACTGGAAGTGGAAACTAAAAGTTTCTACACGCGTCTTAATTTTTGGGTTTATGGGTTTAGAATTAGGGATAGTAGTTAGAATTTAGAGTTTTAGGGTTTATAGGTTATGGTTTAATTTTAGGGTAATATGGTGAGGATTTAAGTTTTAACCTATAAACCCTAGTTTCTAAACCTAAACCCTAAATTCTAAACCCATACACCTAAACTCTTAAACTCTACACCCTAAACTCTAAAACTAAAACACTTATGAAAATTTTTAATTTTCACCGCTAGTGTATAGAAGAATTATCCTATATTTTATAGTTTAAATATAAAATAAATATGCTTGTGTAATTATATATATATATTAGTGCTAGAATTATGAATCATTGTAATTATATTTAATGAAACTATATATTATTATAGCTAAGCAATTTTTACACATTGCTATTTATTGTTATTTTTTTGTCAAATAACTATCCTTATTATATTCACATGAAAGTAATCATGTAAAGTTGGAACAAGTCAGTCATTTGACTTGGGGAATCAATTAGGATATACATGAACTTGATTTACAATCAAAAGGGCATATCAATTCAGTCTTAATCAACAATTATTTTAATTTATACCCTCTAATAATTTTTTTCATTATTTATACAATTTGCAGTTTCTTATGAAAGTCAGAATCCTCATTTCCACTCTGAACAAAGCTCTAATGGGAGTCAAAACAATCATTTTTCCAGGGTTTTAACTCTGAAATGTCTTCTTTTTACTTCTTCCTCCTTGGTATGTGCTTATTGTCTTGTTGATTTTAAGTGCCAATCTAAAGTGGCTCTAATTAATTAATTATTTAAAACTATAAATATTAATTAATTTAAAAGGTTTTTATGAGAAAATGCCAATTGTTTGAACACCTTTCATATATTAAAGCCCTTAAATTGACAATATTCCTAATTAATTAATCTTTCTAATTAGTTAAAGTGCTAACCTAATTAAGGCTTTAATAATTAATTAAGTCAATATTCAATTATAAGTGGAAATGTATATTAAATATACATCTTTAAGGCCAATGTTGAGATAACACCCCATTGTAAACAATGGAACATCATCCAAATTTGGGCCCAAAAGATTCTATTTAATTATCTACAATGTTCTTCCCTAATTTGATTATTAATTCCTAATTAAAGAAACTAAAATCCTAAGGGCTCTAGCAATTAATTAAAACTAGATGGTTAAACTGTCTAACATGCAAAACTACACGCTTAATTTTAAAATATGCATCAAACATATAAATTAAAGCAATTAAATTAACTAACACATGAATTTAGGACAAAATTAAAAAAAAAAACTTTAAATGCTGATTTTTATATATTTAGTGGCTAAACTGAATTACAACCCAAACTTTCAAGGGCCTAAAGGGGAAATAACCGCTTTTTTTAAAAAAGCGCGGGTCATCATCCGACCCAAATCACCATCCGCAGGTCGAAGGGTCAACCTGGTGCCAAAACGGCACCATTTGAATCAGGGTATAAAAACCCAAAGACCGAGTGCGATAATCCCGGTCGATAATCCCGGCGAATGCTTCGACTTTCAGACAACCTTTCAACTTCGGTGATAATTTTACTATTCTGGTGGCGATGCGATAATCCCAGTCGTTTGGTGGCGGTGTGATAATCTCGGCGAACTTCGGTGATAATTTCATTATTATGGTGGCAGTGCGATAATCCCGGTCGTCTTCCCCGACGAATGCTTAGACTTTCAGGCAACTTTTTAATTTCAGTATTCTTCTATCTCTTTTTGTTAATTATGGCTGTAATTAATTGCGTAATTATTGCTGATAATTTCTCTCTCTTCTTTATATAGAGGGCAAACTTGGTTGACGTCACCAGCTATTATATGTTGACAGCTGGATTAATGGGGGTTAGGATCCATGTGCTCTCTTATGGACGAATCCTACAGTGCCACATGACCTATTTTAAGCGGGAAAAAGTAACATATATGTGTTTCTTGGGCCTTTGTATCCAAATTTGGGCAAGAAAACAACGATATGTGCTTGTTGAGTTGGATTATACCCGAAAATGGGTTAGCAATGAGCGGGAAACCAATATAATATGGGCTTGGGAATCAAATTTTGGGCTTTGGGTATTTTTATGATGTAATTGATTTTGAGTATGTACATGGACATTTGAATAAACTTTTATTTATATTTGGGTTTATTATTACTATTATTTATTTATTTATTTATTTATATATTTATATAGCCCGATCAAAATTTGGATATTACAAAGTATAATTTTAAAAATATTATTTATAATTTAGATAAAAATAAAAATATTTATTATATAAATATATTTTTTTATAAATATTATTTATATACATTAATTATATAAAAATATTTATTTTATAACTCTTACACCATAACTCACTCTTACACTCTTTTTAACTCTCACAAAAATGAAAACTCCCACCCTTATTTATAGATTTTAGTGACCATTGGATTGCTGACGCATGTAAATATTTTAGTCATTAGCCTTACAAAATATCTAGATTCTTCTTGTGGATTATTTTTGACATAATATTAAACATTCTAGTTTATTTTATGGATATTTCTAGACATATACTATTATTTTATTTTAATAATAAATATCTAGATAATTATTAGGAATTATCTTAGAAAAGTTGGTGAATATTTAACACTCCACCTTAGCAAAGATGATTTGCATATTATTTTGAGTGCTTCTTAAAAATTCTCAAACTTTGGTCTGCCCAGACTCATTGCGAATATGTCTACAACTTATTCATTTGTCTTTGTTCGCACCATCTTAATCTTGTACACCCATGCTCGGGAATTTACACTCTTTGGGTGAGACCCGGTGCCACACAGCTTCGGGAATGTACACCCATGCTCGAAATATCTCGTCGAGCATCTTCGAAAGAGACCTAGTGCCATACAACTTCAAGAACGTATATTCAGTATCTCTAACCATAGTATTGCAACACTCTTTCTCTGGGTATCTGGATCCCATCAATCAAGAAGACTCAACCAATCAAGTGCCTACCCGGCATGCAAGCAACACGATCCCAATGAATTCCCTATTGTTGCTAATCATCATCACAACATTTATATTATATTACGAGTTGTTATTACATTATGGAGAAGTATATAATTAATCTTATTCATTGTCTCCATTAATCTATGTTATCTCATTTATCAAGGCATAATTCAATTATTAATATTCACATCAACCGACAAAAAATATATCCATCGATAAAAGCAAGAACGTTTACCGACAATTTTTTTTCGTCGGAATATATTCTTTTTACTGACAGTTTACGTCCGTCGGTATAGTCCACCATTAGTATAGGTAAGTTTTTTTGTAGTGATTGTACCCAATAAACTTGGAAACGAGTCGGACTACAATAGAATTTGCCAATTTTCTTTTATCAATTGAGACGTGTACCCGTGGTAACACTATCACAACCAATAATAACATCTCCTCTCTCACTTCAACTTCCAGTTCCTTAATGAATGATCTATCACTTCCACCATATCTTTGAACGAAGGCTTACCTCCATTCACGTCAAGCATAACCAGATCTTTTGACCCATGCACTACACCTTCAATTGGAGCGTCATTACCATTTAAAATCGCACCATCCATCTATTTCCCGATCTGATTTCTGATGGTCTGATCCGATCTATATCTGTCATTATCAGGGCCGGCACTCAATGGAGACCGGTGGGGTCACAGTCTCTCCAAAGATTTTTAAGTTAGAGTAATGATAAAATTATATTTTAGTCCTTTAAAGATATATAATTTATATTATTAGCCCCTCTAAAATTAAATTTTTTTAAATGACTCCTTCAATAAATAATGTTGAGTTGAGTTCCGCCGCTAGTCATTATTGTTTATAACACGTTTTGTTACTCTGGCTATGTTAGACGACACCAGTGAACCTTACCTCTCTAGATATGGCGGGAGTGCTAAAACAACTTCCATGGACTTGGAGTCAAAAGCGACACTATATTTTCTAAATACTATCTATTTATTTAATAAGTAAAACCGAACCAATTCGTATATAGAGCAATTCCTTATCCTTGAATTAATTGGTTATGCTTGAATTATTTAAAAGGCTTAGCAGTTAAATAAATGTTTAAATTATACATTTTTCAGATAGGTGCATGAAATATATTTTAGGTCAAATAGGTGTCTAACATTTTTTTCCGCGATCCAAACATGTGCTTCACTGTGACTGACATTATTTTCCCCGTTATCCAATGAAATACGAACATGTAACATGATTTATCATTTTCTAAAATTAAAATCTGAAAATGAGAAAAATGAAAAATAAAATAATATTAATTAACCCAGTAATCTTCAATTATTTTAAAACCCCCCAAACCCTAAATCCCTAAATTTCTCCACTCCGACCACCGATTCAACCACCACCTCCCACCCTTGTCTTCATCGGACTCCAATTATTGAAAACCCTATCATCTCGTCGTCAAAAACCGACGAATGAACCGTCGACGAACACTTAACAATAAAGAAAAAATAGGCCGATTGGGCTCCCACCGACGAGTTGAGGATGGCAGATGTTAAACAATGAGGTACACGACACTTTGGACGGTAAACGGTGAACCACCGACTTGTGGGAGATGCCGGATGGTGAGGGAGATGTGATTTGGGGGTTTGATTGAAAGAAATTAAAACTTTAAGATATTTAAAGAAATTCAGAAATTAAAAATATATAAAAAATATACCACGTGTCATGTTCTGATTGGATGACGAAAGTTTTTTAATATCTGTCACGATGAGGCACCTATTTAGGTCACGGAAGAAAACGGTAGACACTTATTTAACCTAAAATATAGTTCAAACATCTATCTAAAAAAAGTATAATTTGAGTACTTATTTAAATGTTAAGCCTAATCAAAAGCATTTTTGTCTTCATTTAATCAAAAGAATGTAAATAAAAAAAAGCTCTCTATGTATATATATTTCCCCACTCCAACTAAATAGAATCCAGTTTTTCATTAATCCTTCTTGAAACTTTAATCAAAGTTCTATTTTTTATAAATTTAATTGCTTTATTTGTTTTAATTTGAAAGCACATCAACATGCAAACTTGATGAGTAATCAAGGTAATCGCTATTTTTGAATCATAACTTTACGACATATAATAAATTGATTTGATCTTGCTTGGAAATTTATTTAATATCCTTACGAGTGAACTTTTACTATCTTTTTTTTGAATTATCTCTTTTACCTTTTTAAATTCTATCATTAATTAGTATACCATGTATAAGTGGGGGATTTAATTTTCATATTCGAATTTGATCAATTTTATTTTTTATAGTTTTGAATTATAAAATTTTAAGGTAAACTATATAAATGGTCCCCTGATTATGGTCTGATTCTTTGTTAAGTCTTTTGACTATCGGACTTACAAAATTGGATCATTAGCCAATCACTTGAACGTGCTGAAGAAAGAGCTGAGGTTCCTAGAAAGGCATGATCACATACTTGGCCAAATATGTTCTTGTTGGTTAATCAAGACCAGAGATTTAAATTGCAGTAGCATTTTCAGCCGTAGTGTTTTATCGCGGTTGCAAACATAATAGATATTATTGCGGACATTTAGTTTTTGCAATAACAATTTCGGCCAGTGTCACTACTATTATATAACAATCGTTATTACGATAACGGCTCGCTATTTGAATCCCTAATCAAGACCTCGAGGACGCGTTGGCCGGTGCTCAAGCCGCCATGAACGAGGCTTTAGAGCTTGCTGTTGAGTTGAGGAAGATGCAATTGCAGATTTTGAGGTCCATTGATGAGGTTGATGATTTTCATGCTGGATAGGTTAACATGTAATATATTAGTTATTATACAAAAAATATTAATTATTATATTTAAATAATAATTTTTTATTGTAATGAATTTATAATATGAGTAAACACTTATATTTCTAATTGGTTTAGCGGATGAGACACTAGATGCCTTAAGCAAGGTTAAAGATTCGAATTCTGACGTTGTGAATGAAACAAATTAAGTTAATACAGTTGTCTCTATAACGGATTCTACAATACCTGATTCGAAATAATCAACCAATGAATTAAATGCAGGTAGTTATAAAAAAACACATTTGTGAAGAAACTTACAAAGCGACTATAATCTGTTATATTATTTTTTTGGATAATCTAAAGGTGATTACAAAGTAGTATCTGTTCATAGATATTCTTAATCCTTTAACAATGCGCATACACCTTGTAGACAAAGCGATTTGAACTCGTATCTCCTAAGATGAACATCATCCGTTTTTTGACTGAGACACTTATTGGGTTCTTAAATTATTAAATTGGCATTAGAAATTTAATGTATTATATACCTCTATTTATTCCATGTTGAGGCTGAAAATGTTTTTGTATACATAAACTAATTATTCTATGCTTGGACAGGAACAAAAATACTGATTGTAATTACATAACGTGTTCTTGTATTTTTAGTTTGTAATACATTTTTTTGTTTTAATCAAATTTTTAAATATAGAATTTGAAATTTAATGTTCCATTTTTCCTACTCGTTTTCAATTTGGCATATCTGGAATGAAACCTCAAATTAGAAATTTCCAAAACCTTATTTTAAAATTCAGTTTTATTCTAATTTTAAAATTTATATATAAAGATTTAATTCTCAACTTTATATTTTTTAATCAATTTAGCTTTTTATTATTTTAACTAAATTAACCCTCAACTTTCCGAAAAGAGTTGAATAATTATTTTTTTACTAGAAATGGTTATTAAAATATTAAAGTTACATAGTTGATATATATCCCATATGACAATTCATGTATATTTCGTGTATTTTTTAAATATTAATAATTTTTTATATATTAGATATATTAACTTTTTTATAATTTTCAATTACTCACTGATATGATGGGTAAAATTTTGATATATGGGCTGTAAAACTAATTTTAC
Source organism: Hibiscus mutabilis (assembly GCA_019671005.1). Classification (NCBI taxonomy): domain Eukaryota; kingdom Viridiplantae; phylum Streptophyta; class Magnoliopsida; order Malvales; family Malvaceae; genus Hibiscus; species Hibiscus mutabilis. The sequence goes on along the minus strand of CM033737.1, from coordinate 3,871,375 downwards.
ACAAGCATGCATGTTTACAATATAAAACAAAAATCATAAGTTCCTAACCCTAACTTTAAAAAACTAAACCCTAAACCTTAAACATTATACCCTAAATTCTAAACATCAACCTTAAATTCTAAACCCTATATCCTAAACCCCTAAACTTTAAACCCTAAACTAAAACTCTAACCCCTAAAATTAAAAGGCACGTGTAAACTAAAGTTTACACGGCCTGTGTATCAAAAGTTTTTCCCCAATATGATATATAAGATAAAGAGTAAAACTTTGATACACAGGCTGTGTAAACTTAATTTTACATAAGCCAGTGTATTTACACTATAAAAACCCAAATCCTAAATTCCTAACCCTAACCCTAAAAAACTAAACACCGCACTCTAAACCCTAAATTCTAAACAATAACCTTAAATTCTAAACCCTACAACCTAAACCCCTAAACTAAAATCATAACCCATAAAACTAAAAAGTACGTGTAAACTAAAATTTATACGGCTTGTGTATCAAAATTTTTTCTTAAGATAAATAATGTCATGTGAACACGAAGGACGAATGTACTAATTTGTGAACTATCACATTAAAATATTATAAAAATAATATTTCAACCAACATATTCCTTGAAAAGTTATGGATAAATTACAACTGATGTCACTCAATTATAGGTAAGGTTACATTTGGGTCACTTAATTGTGGGTAATGTTACATTTGGGTCACCCAATTATTAAAGGTTATATTTTTATCACTCAATTATGGGTAAGGTTACGTTTGGGTCACCTTCATATTTAAAAAAGTACATCAATTTAGTCATTTTTTCTTCCTAATCACTTGTATACCCTCATTAATATTATAGTACTTCATTTGAAATCATTAATTAATTTAATACACAAATTGATATATATATTTTTTAAAATATGAAAACCTTGCCCATAATTGAGTGATCCAAATGTAACCTTTAATAATTGGGTGACCCAAATGTAACCTTATCCATAATTGAGTGACCCAAATGTAACTTTTAGTAATTGAGTGACCCAAATGTAACCTTATCCATAATTCAGTGACCTCCATTGTAGTTTACCCAAAAATTATTTGACTTTTCGAAAGATTGAGGGTCAAAGGGAAAAAGAATAAGGACTAGTTTAGTAAAAAGGTTAAGGTGAAGGGTTAAATTTTGTATTGTGCCATGAGGGCGTTGACTCTTAAAAGATGAAGCTGGAACTTTTGGGAAGAAAACAGAGCAGGAAAAGTTCATCAGAAACTTCAAACTTCTCCAGCTATTGAGTAGTGAATTTCCCAAAGCAGTTCAAGCTTTCAATTTGACCTGTGTAGCCCAGATCTGTAAGCACACCCAACCCAAATTCTACGGTTAATTGGTACAATTTCTCTGTTTTGTTTTCATAATTACATGTTAGTCTATTGCTTGAAGTTATATGACTTTTTACTGCCTCCGTGCTCTATGTTGTTCCATGTGTCTTGAAGTCTCCGTACATGTTGCATTATTGTTGTCTTGTTGCTATCATATGTTTTGTTGCATTGTCCTGAAGTTTTTCATGCATGTTTTTTTTTTCTATTTCCAAAATGACCAAGAAAAGCAAAACATGGAGAAAAATGAAATGTTGGAAGGGCTGGTCACCGGAAGGCCGGTTATAGACGAGGCAGCGACCGGTATTCGAGACGGCTATAATCACAATGGTTCATCTTCTGTCACAGTAACTGTTATCTTTAGCACCTTAGTAGCAATATCTGGTGCATATGCATTTGGAAATGCAGTAAGTATAGTGAAATACTGAAATGTACCTTTTTTATGTGTTCTGTTCACCAACTATTAGATTGGTTTGGTTATATGTTCTGTCCAGGAATGGATGTGTTAATTGCGGATTTAAGTGGTTCGGGATTCATTTCAGGTGGGGTACTCATCGCCTGCTAAGAGCGGCATTACGGAAGACCTTGGCCTTTCTCTAGCTGAGGAAAAATAAATGCTGCCAAAACCAATGCTCAAAAGAAGATGAGAAAGTTGAATCACTGAATCAAAGTAATTAGCTTTACTCACTGATGCAGTATGCAGTTTTTAGTTCCATATTAACAGTGAGAGGGATGCTTGGAGTAGCATGTAGTGGTAAGATCGCGGATCTACTCGGCCGAAGAGGCATAAGTCTTTCTATTAACCCTTAACATTTATTGAAGTTGCCCGGTATCGGGTTTCCTGCTTCATAGATGCTTTATATTTCTAAACAGGCAATGGGGATTTCCGAAGTTTTCTGCATCACAGGGTGGCTTGCAATAGTATTATCTAAGGTTTCCCTTTCAGAAAATTAAGTTATTAATCTGCTTTCGGATTTTGTTCTCCTGTTGGCCTTTAATCGTTATGTCCTTCGTCGAAAGGATGCTCTGTGGCTTGACCTGGGAAGACCTCTACTTGGATGTGGATCAGGGGTTCTTTGTTACGTGGTAACACTCGTAACTTGCTAAAATTTCTAACATGATTCATTGGTATTGTGAAAAGCTGTCCTCTAAATCTTTTCTTATACAGATTCCTCTTTATTTATCTGAAATTGCTACTAAGAATGTTAGGGGAGCACTTGCGTCGCTTTTTACCGTATGCATACTTCTTTCATTCCTTACTTTGATTCCTGGTAGCAAGTTTTCTTTAGCTGATATATGGTAGTATTTACAGGTAATGCTATGCTGCGGCAAGGCAGTCATGTTCGTAATCGGTTCTCTGATCAATTGGCGCACCGCAGCCCTTATAGGTCACTTCTTTTGATATATTTTAAACTTTTAGTACCGAGATTCGAATTCCGAGCATTTTCAAAAGCTTCAATTAGTTTTATTTTCAGGAGTCATACCGTGTGTGCTACAATTGATAGGAGTTTTATTCATTCCAGAATCTCCAAGATGGCTGGTCGGTGAGGTTTAATAAATAAATAGGCTATAGTTAATGTGTCCAATTGGTAATGTTAATCATCTGCAGGCCAAGACTAATGAAACAAAAGAGTTTGAAGCCGCCCTGCGACGCCTTAGGGGAGAAATGGTCTATATTTGTCAAGAAGCTACTGATATCAGAGTAAATCTCATATTTTCTTGAATCGGCACAAAATTTCCGATCTTTGCACGCATGTTTTATAGGATTGAGACGGGATTTTTGTTATGAAACAGTTGTACACGGAATACGTGCAGAATATCTCAGATGGAGGGATTCTGAATCTCTTTCAGAAGAGATATGCCAATCCATTTATTGTAAGAGATAATTAGATATACATTTGCATTCGTTGTCAAAAGCTGCTTTATGCTTGCCTATTTGATGTACAGGCAAATTGTGTCAGGTCGGAGTAGGACTCATGGTGTTCCAACAATTTGGAGGCCTAAATGGTTTTTTCATACTATACAAGTTTTATTTTCGAGTCAGCCTGTAAGTTTTCAAAACCATGAAAACGTAGATCGAAAACAGTAAACAAAGGAATTCTGTCTTTCACAGGTTTTCCCAGCAAGGTCGGATCCATTATGGTAGCTGTTCTTCAGGTTAGTAAATGACATTGCAATTTGATATCAGATTAAAACATTGTACTGGTGCATACTACAACATAGGAAGATGTTTGACAGATTTTAATGGCTACTCTCGGAGTACTCTTCATCGATAATTCCGGGCGACGACCGCTTCTGCTGGTTAGTTAGTACAGACAACATTTTTCTTCCAGTCACATCTATAAACTTTATAAGAATCGGAACATTCAATTAGCACCAATCTCTGCAGATATCAGCAGGTGGAACATGCTTGGGTTGTGCCATTACAGGATTTTCATTCTTCCTGCAGGTTTCGGCTTAAACTCTTACATGGTTTCGCCATTTGCAGCCTTTTTTAAACATTTGTCTGCCATGAAATGAGCAGGATTTTCATGCAAACAAGGATGTAACAGCCACATTGGTGATTATTGGAGAATTGGTAAAGCTATTATAGATTAACATACAATCTTCAAGTAACAGTTTAGATTCATTCATTATGGATATATGATTATTTATCTTCCATCCATGTGAAACCTGAAAACCAGGTTTTTTTTGCTTAGTTTTGATCTGGGCATGGGGGGAATTCCCTGGATTATAGTTTCTGAGGTAAATTTCTCAAGTTTAGACACTTTTATATTATATGAAGTCTGGTGAATTTGATCAACTGGGCAAGTTCCTGGGTTGTTTCATACACTTTAACTTTTCTTTTTGAATGGAACTCAGCTGGTGATTTTCTTTACCTGTGTCCCATTTTTTTTTTCTATGTTGTTTTCTGTATATATTTTTATATAACCATCTATATCTGATTCATACAAGCTAATTCAGAGTGGGTACTATAATGGTTTCAGTTCAATTTATTTTATTCTAAATGTCAGGATTCGAGCCTGACTGTTAAATCTATACCAAACAAGAAAAAGAAGTAAAGAATGTAAGCCATTACACTTGATAAAATCGATCAGGCCAAGGGTTTAGACCCCATTATTTATATAGCCCAAGTATATTGCAACAGACTTGATATTCTGTTAAGAAAATAACAGATCAATCTGTTAACCCAATAACGGGCCCAACAACTTAACTACCTTGATACAAAGATATGCTTAACTTCCCAACAACCCATTAACAACCTGGGAACGGTAAACCTCAACAAAGACCTACAAATGTTTTAGACCTTACTTAAGACCCAGTGTTTCATCCCATTTTCTTGAGATTTTGATTTGGTTTTTTAAATGTTTTTTTTTTTTACATCAGGAACATTCTTCATTTTTGCCTTCATCGGAGGTGTTGGGATTATGTTTATCGGAAAGCTAGTTCCGGAGACCGAGGGGAGAACACTAGAGGAATTACAAACATACCAATGACTTAAAATTTATACAAGTGGCACCTACTAATTGGCTGAGTGGTTAAAGATAATAATATTGGGATTATGTTCAGAAATCTAGTTCCGAAGACCAAGGGGAGAACACTAGAGGAATTACAAACATACCAATGACTCAAAATCCATGTATAAGTGAGACCTACTAATTGACCAAGTGGCTAAAGATGTTCATATTACTTTATTTTGTATAGTTTGAATTTTGACGGTGTAAATAGCTTTCTGCTTGATAAAAAAATATATGTATCAGTTGATTGAACTAGTCAGTCTATTTAATCGACCCGGTGTTATGAGTTGTAATACAACTCAGTTATTGAGTCAATTTAAATATTGATAAAAAAGAAAGTCACTTTAAATAGATTTATTTAAGAGTTAATCCCGTTTATGGAATATTTTTTCGACTGCAGAATATCAAATAATTTTTCATTATTCAATCAAAATATATTTTTAAAAAAAATTTCAAACTGAACCAACCCATAGTTGAGGTTTGATTGTTGGAAATGTTTTTCAAATTCAATTGTTTTACTCAAATTTTTGGAAATTAAGAAATAAACTAATGAACGCTTATTGTCAGGGAAAACTATGTTTTTTTTATTTATCATTTTATGAATTTTAGTTTTTAAATATAATTAGGGTAAAATTACAACGGAGGTCACCACATTATAGGTAAGATTACATTTGGGTCATCTAATTATTAAAAGTTACAATTGAGTCACTCAATTAATATTATGGTTATATTTAGGTCACTCGGCCGTTAAATGTTGTCATTTAATTAGATATAATAGCAGTTTTAATCCTCAAATTTTTTATATTCTACCAATTTAGCCCAAATTCAAAATGATTTAATAAATTTAAGCCTTCACATTTAAAAAATATCAATTTAGTTATTTTAGTATAAAATGGATTTCTTAAGTTTGTTGCAAGTCTATTTATTTTCATTAAAAAGTTACATTTGGGTTACATTTTTAGTATAAAACGAATTTCTTAAGTTCTCTGCAAGTCTATGTATTTTTAATTAAAAGTATAATTTTCATTAAAGTTTTTTTGCTTAAATAGATGTCTAACGTTTCATTTTGGCATGTTTTAAAGTCAATATGTCAAAAAAATTCATCGCTCAATCATAGCTAGACACGTGGCTTTTGTTTTTTGTTTTTATTTCAAAAACAAACTGAAAATAAAATAAATTAAAAATATCACAAAATTTTCAAAAAATCATAAAATAGTCATAAATCCCTAACACACCAAAATCTCAAAATTAAAGTCATTGTCGTCGACGATAGCCTTGCCGGACCGCACCATCATCATCGTCAAAGGCCCCCGCACATTTTTCCCAACCACCCATCGTCAGTAATCGGCGATAGGCGTGCCAATCAGATATCGTACGTCGAGCGTAAAAGGCTCAAGTCGTTCGAAGTCCGAACGGCACGTCTCTTGTCGGTTATCGATGATGAGTGGTTGAGAAAAATAGGCGGGGCGACTACAATGGCAGGGTTCGACGAGGCTATCGACGGTGATAATGACGTCGAAAATTTGGGTTTAAGGTGTAAGGGATTTGAGGGGTTTTTTTTAGATTTTGAGAATCTTTAAATTTTTCTAAAAAAGTATTTTATTTTTTTAGTTTTTTTTAAAGCTTAAAAGTTTAAACTAAAAGACACATGTCGAATTCATATTGGATGATGAATTTTTTAATGACGTTACCTTAAAATAATAACATAATAAAACTTTAAGCACACATTTCAAGCAAAAAATAAACATTAAACACCTATTTCAGTTAAAAAAAATTAGACACCTATTACGAAAAAAGTATAGTTTGATCACCTATTTTGTAGTTATTAAGCCTAAAACAAACTATTGTATAAAGGAAAAAACTTTGATGCACAAGCCGTGTAAACTTTAGTTTACACAAGCCTTTTAGGTTTATGGGTTAGGGTTTAAAGTTTAGGGGTTTAGGTTATAGGGTTTATAATTTAAAGTTAGTGTCTATAATATAGGGTATAAGATTTAGGGTTTAGTTTTTAGGGTTGGGATTGAAAATTTATAATCTAAATTTTATAGGTTAAATATACAAATTTATATAAAATTAATTTTATACAGTGTATCAAAATTTTACCGACAAAGAAATGTTGCTTTTGAGTTTAAACAAAGACCGCAAACACAATGATAATAAAATTGTTGCATACAATATATTGCTACGAAATTTGTTGTTTCAGTGTCAATTTATCGGTCTATTAGTATTTGGCCCATTAGTATGTTTTATTATGGAAAAAACTTTGATATACATGCCGTGTAAATTTTAGTTTACACATGTATTTTAGTTTTAGGGGTTAAGGTTTTAGTTTAGGGTTTAAAGTTTAGGGGTTTAGGTTGTAAGGTTTAGAATTTAATGATAGTGTTTAGAATTTAGTGTATAGGATTTAAGGTTTAGGGTTAGTTTTTTAGGGTTAAGGTTAAGAATTTAGGATTTGAGTTTTTATAGTGTAAATACACATGCCTGTGTAAAAAATTTTACACATCCCGTGTATCAAAATTTTACTCATTTATTATTTATATTTTTAGGCTTAAACCAAAAAACAGCCCTCAAACTATGTTTTTTTCCTGCTTTTAGCCCTTAAACTATGATTTGGGCAAACTAAGCTCTTAAACTATCATTTTTGGTCACTTTAAGTCCCTAAACTATTTTTTGGTCAAAATAAGTACTTAAACTATGTCATTTTTCTTCTTTTAGTCCCCAAAACTATCAATTGGTCAAAAAATCTTTGTGATGTGTCAACATCTTATTACTCGAAATAATTTTCTTTTGACTTCAATAACTATCGGACTTAAAATGACCAGAAATTATAGTTTAGGGGCTTATTTTGATATATGGTATTTTAAAATTTAAAAAGAACATAAATATAAATATGTTAGAAAAGCCTATAAAATGATATTTTTGTAACCATGGACTTGCAGTGACAAAAAATGATAGTTTAAGGGCTTATTTTGCCCAAATCATAGTTTAGGGACTTAAAGTGACAAAAAATGATAGTGTAAGGGCATATTTTGCCCAAATCATAGTTTAAGGGCTAAAAGCAAAAAAAAAAGGCATAGTTTGAGTGCTATTTTTTGTTTAAGCCATATTTTTATCAATGTTGTTTCTATTAAATTCGTATTATATTATAATAGGATGAGTCTACTATGGGCGTCACATACCACTGAATATCACTAACGTAATACACCGTTGAATACTATTAAATTTTTTAATAAAGATTAAAAATCTTAAAGACTAGACTTATAATTAAAATTATTTCAAAAGAAAATTAAAAATAAGATTTAATAAATCTTTTATATTTATTTATAGTGTTTTTAATTGATATATTAAAATTAAATATCCCAAAAAAATTTAATATCAAAAACCATAAACTCAACCCCTTTATTTCCTTTTTGCCGCTGCTATCGCCGCCGCTCAACTAAAAAAAAAACCCTATGATCAACTATAGTTTCGTCACTTTTAGGTTCACTTGAAAACACGGTTCTCGGCACGAAAATCATCAGGTGTCATTGATCCTGAATTCAACCCCAGTGACGGCGATAGCAGCGGCGGCAGAAGGGAAATAAAAGGGTTGGATTTAGGGTTTTTAATATTAAGGAGATTTTGCGATATTTAATTCTAATATATCAACTAAAAATACTATAAAAAATATAAAAGGTTTATTAAATCCTATTTTTAATTTTTTTTGAAATAATTTTAATTATAAGTCTAGTCCTTAAAATTTTCAATCTTTATTAAAAAATTTAATGTGTTCAACGGTGTATTGCGCTAGTGGTGTTCAACGGTTTGCGACGTCCGTTGTAGAATTTTTCATTATAAAATATAATTTTATGCTACGAAGATAATTATAAATTGTTTTCATAAATTTTAAAAATTTTACTTTATCCTCTTCAAGTTTATATTCTGTCTCCGTCCCTAATCTCTTTGTTTCTCATCGTCAGCTTGATTAATTCCAACTTGTTTTATTCTATTCGAATCCAACTCATCTATTCATATGGCTCGAAAGAAACAATAATAATATTAAAAAACCAAGTGGTCTTGAAACAATAATAAGTGGGAAGATAACAGATTTGCTTGGTCGAGAATCGATAAGCTTTTCATTCACGACATGCTCGATTTCTGTACCAAGTCCGAGATAAACTTGCATTTTCCCCCCATAATGCTACTTTCAGTTCATAATACCATGTTTTCATTTGTTTTGGGAAGTTCCCTTGGTTGCTTGACCTTGGAAGACATCACTAGGATTCACAACTGGGATTTCCAGTTATTTGATAACTTATCCCAAGTTTTCTTTGATACATTTTTCATTCATTTGTTTTTAAATGATTAATTGTATTTACACGGGAAGATTTCCGGCCATAGTTGCCGGTAAACTTTATCATTAATCAAACATTAGGCTGCAATGAACATATTGGCTCATAGTTCTTTTACTACTAGTTATACAGTTGATGGTTTCTTGGGGCTCGTCGTTCATGTATGTCGTCGGCTCCTTTGTCAATTGGAGCACCTTAGCTCGTATAGTTAACTAAAAATTCCCTCAGAAGCATAGGAAATTGGTTCATCTGATAGTTTGTAGCAGTTCCAGGGTGATTTTACCTACAACTACTATTCCTGGTCTACTTCAACTCGTAGTCCTCTTCTTCATACCGAATCTCCTCGATGGCTGGTGAGTCTGGAAATTGATAAGTTTCCCTAATTTTTTTATATAATCCATTGATGTCTCTTGTTTTCCCGTATAGATTTTGTTGGAATGTTGGTCTTGATGAATTCGGGAGGACTCAATGCATTTGCATATTGTTCTGGTTTTATTTTTGTCTTAGCTGGTAATATTACTGGTCTTAACAATCTCCATAAAACTTCCAGCAAAGTTATGAAAATTTCAACTATATAAAGTTACATTCTATAACAATTGAAATGGATATCTAGCATGGTTGGACTCATCATACTGGCTGCTGACCCGGTATGCTTGTCTGTCATTCCGGGAAGTGAATTTCTACGTCGATGGTTGTCTCAGTAACAAAAGAATTGTTGTTTTGTTTTGCAGACAGTAATTGGTACTTTGGGTACCATCTTAATCGATAAATCGGGAAGGCGACCACTCCTACCGGTTAGCAAAGGATAAACATTTTGCAATAAAGTAAATGCATAGTTAATGAACAATGATTATGTTTGATCAGTAGCTTCCTAACAGGACTATCATTCTTCTTACAGGTACTAATGTAATGAAAAACCGAGTTTTCCAAGTTATTTCAGTATCATCAATTAGGCAAGAAACTTAGGCATTGCTGTAAACTTTAAGATCAGTCGTAAAATCTCCTCAAGCTGCCCGAACAGAGTAATATTGCAAATATTCTTCGTAGTCGAATGGTTTGAAGAGCAAGCCATTTTTGTCATCCACAAGCTCTTCTGGAACCTTTACACGGTAGCCTCCTCTTGGGTTTGCGAAAAATGCGATGCTGTATCTTACCTTGTTTCCTTTCGTCACGACCCGATGATAAGGCGCGGACAATCGACCATTTAACCATGCCTACAGAGTACATAAAAATGTTATAGTACTGGAATCTATATATGTTCTGATTGTTCTCTCTAGCTTGAACTTAAATTGTGATTTCATAATGACTTACGCCAAGGGACTCGCCGGTCATGATTATGAAGGACTTGGGTGACGGATTTATATCGATCCATTCGCCATCACTGGTTCGAATCTCCAATCCAAGAACCTCGTTCTGATACAAAACAGTCAGCATACCCTTGTCCGTATGTCCATCCGCTCCGACGGTGGGCTCGCCGGTTGGTGGCCTTCCATATTTAATGCCCCTCAGGGTATAATTTGTGGCGTCGTTGAGCTCATCCATGTATTTCTCAACGCCAAAGCTCTCCAAAAGCATCCTCCTGACCGTCTTCTCTAGCCCTGCTGCTAACTGTGTAAAAGATACAATAGTTTTGCTGTCGAAAGAATATTAGAAAATGTTTTACGGAAAATCGAAGCTTAAATTAAGAGAATTATTATTCGGAACCTGAAGCTTATGTTCCCTTGAGGCCACAAGATGTTCGTGAGGCCTCGATCGATGTTGTTAGCGATATGTGCTTCATCGATCATCATGCTTTCACGCAGTAGTTTTGCCGTGGCATCATTGTAGCCATAAAAGGGTTTATCGGAAGTGCAAAGTTGTTTTGTTTGTTTAGGCAGGTCAAAGAGCTCTTCCATGGCTCCGAACAATGCATCTCGAACATCGGCAACTTTGTCGAACGAAGCCTCGAAACAACCGTACTCCTCGAGTGCTTGTCGGACTTGAACCTCCGCCAATCCCAGTCAGGGCTGCCTGGCTTCAGCTCTTGCTTTGAGAAATCTATAACCGGATGTCTAACCCCAGTTTCTGAGCTCATTTCTATCTTCGTTTTGGAATGGAAACAAATGAACGGTGGAAGAGTACTTTGACAGGTGTGATTGATATCTAAATGTTTATAATAAATCAGCAAACAATTGATTGTTAAATTTGGGATAAATTACAATTTTACCATGCAACTTTTTTCTCATTTCTATTTTGGTCACTCAAATTTAAAAAAAATTCACTAAACTTTCGATTTGCTCCTATTTTGGTCACTCTGCTTTTAAATACTTAACAACGTTGTGACTAGATATCTGTCTTTTAAAAATTATAAAACTACCCCGAAACATTCTCTTTTCTGTGTGAAAAACTCTCTAATTTCACATTTCCTTTGATTTCTTAACGACGGAGCATCTTCTTCCAAATCCCAACGGTGGGGAGGTGAAGAAGGGGAAAGCGACCAGTATATCCTAATTTAATGTTGATCAAATAATGTATATTCTAAATTGGAGTAGTTTGGTGTTTCGCGAATTTTAGATTTTGGATCGAGTTTTGCGGGTTTTAAATTGATTTTGGAAAATTTTAAACTGATAGAGTAGTAGGAGATGATGAAGCGAGTTTGTTGGCGTCTTGAGTGGTCGGAAAATAGTTAATTTAGTGTCGGCATGATAGAGGGTGAAACTATAAAAATTAAAAAAATGATGTGGATGGCATGTGGTTCCATGTCAATAGGAAGTAGTCCATGTCAACATATGGCCGTCATGTTACTCTTCCATTTTTTATTTAACTCCCGGGTGACCAAAATAAAAAAAAATAAAAAATTTTAATGACTAAATTAAAAATGATTAAATTCAAATGACCAAAATAGGAGTAAAAAAAATTGAGTTGAATTTGTAATTTACCCTTAAAAAATTGTACTTTTTTTTGTTCCTCTTGTCGTATATTGTACTTCAATTATTTATTATTTGCATTATTGCATTGCCAACTATTCAGTCATTCATATTAATTTTATATTAAACGGATTTAATTTAAATACTCTTTTTTAAGGGGAAAATTTCAATACACATTTTGTGTAAAAGTTTATACAGATCTTTTAATTTTAGGGGTTTAGTTTAGGGTTTAGAGTTTATGAGTTTGGGTTGTAGAGTTTAGAATTTAAGGTTAATGTTTAGAATTTAGAGTTTAATTTTTTAAGGTTTAGATTTAATTTTAATTTATAGTTACACAAGCATGTGTATCAAATTTAAACTTTTTTTAAATCCGACTTTCATTCATGACAAACTTTATTAAAATTTAATGATTAATAATATAATTATTAAAAGTAAGAGTATTAACCAAATAGAAATCTTATTAATTTATTAGTAAATTACATGAATGATCACTTTTGTTTTTTTAGTTTCTTCTTTAAGTCACCGATTCTAAAAAATTATATTATGGCCACTTATGATTTCGGGTTATATTTTGGTCACACATGCGTTAACTTCAGTTACATTAATGACATGATATGTTAGTAAAAATGGTCACACCGGCGTTATGATCGGTAGACCTCGACATTTCCATTCCACTTATTTTGGGCCTCCTAAGCGCGGGTTCAATGTTTTGTTTCATCGGGAAATGCTCCAACTCTATAAATCTAGTCCAGAAGCCTTCCAGTTCCTTTAAAAATAAACATGTAATTAAAAACATGGATGGGATACCACATATATATATATATATTATTCAGGGTTAAAGTAGTATTTTACTTAAAGTTCATATGTCAAATTAGTATTGTTTAAAATTTAAAATTAAATTAAAAATTAATCATTTTTACTAACGTGTCAAGTTATTAATCTAACAAAAATTAACGTGTAAGTAACTAAAATGTTATACCTCAAAACCATAAGTGGTTAAAACATATATATATATATATATTTAAATCCGTTATCAAAAGAAAGTACTAAAAAAACCAAAATTGACCGTCGGTATAGTTTATCTTTAATTTATTAAAATTATTTGCAACCAGAAATTGGCTAGAAGGTGACGGATCAAATCAAGTACCTCCCAAATTACTATAAAGAAAGAAAAGGTAAAAAAAAAAAAAAACCCACTATGGAATAGTTTGTATAGATTATTGTAAATATTATTATCCTCTTTCTCTTCCTTACCTCCATCAAAGGTTAGTTTATATTTTATTTATTTGCATTATTACCTGTCCATTCTTTTAAGTGTACGATGTGCATGATTTCATATTTTATTAATGTGGTGAGAAATGATGATATAAGAAATGAATTAATTTTTTTAAAATAATTCTTATCTAGAGGTAAAGGATAAAAAATTTGGTCCTAATTAATTTTAATATATTGTTTTCTAAGGTAAGGGAAAGGTGTTTACAGTTGGAATCTTATTATTTTTACCAAACAAAAGATTTACAATTAAGAAGCAATAGCATCGGGGACCTAGTTTTCTCTCCTTAGATATTTAGTGTTGTAAACTTCTCCTCGTCACCTTTTTATTTGGCCGACGATAATACTGATTTTAATGTTAATTAATGATAGTCTATGTTTATTATTATTTTTTTATTTTTTATATCTTGTTTTTTGTTTTTGTTTTTTTATAAAAAATTAATTTTTAATAAGAATTTTTACTATTGTAGAACGTCTTTCTTTTTCTTTCAGCACAGTTTTCGCATACTTTAGCTATCGTTTGATGTTAGTATAAAGATCCTCACGGCGCTTGTTTTTTTATTTGGGTTTGTCGGTGATCATAGAAAGTTTGAACTCCTTATATGGTTATTTGTCGATGTAATCAAAACGGACAAAATTTTTTTGCCCCTTTTCGATTCCGCTTTTTATGCCCTAACACTAAAAAAATACTAAAAAATAAATTTTAAGCCCTAAACCTAAATTCTAAATCATAAACCCTACTCTCTAAAAATACACCCTACCCCAAATTCTCTAAACCTAATTTTTAGTGTGGGGCATAAATAGGGACACCAAAAAGGGTAGATGATTTTTATTCTAATCAAAATTGCTTAGTGGAACAATCTGCATGATAGTTTGGTTCGCTTAACAATCCTTTTCACCTCATAAAACATCTTGTTTGAATAAAGACAAGGAGATTCATGACGGTTTTCAAATTTTTTGACGATGTGCGCCAATCTCAAAAAAATGGTTGCTTTTCTTTGCACCTTTATGTTTAATGTTTTATTTTTGTATGAATTTTTGGTGGTCATAGTCCTATTTTTCTATTCTTTGAGTGCGTTGTATTTGTGACAACTTTCTTTTTTTTTATAATAAAATTCAGTTGTCATTGCTTAAAAAAATAGCATTAGATCAACTTTTAAGTAGCATTAATAGTTTTTAAGAAGGATTCGAATTCGGTCTCAATTATTAAAAAAATTAAGGGTAAACTACTTATTTGGAGCTCATCTATTGTTCTATTTTTGCTTTAGTCAACCAACTATATTTTTTTTTGTAAAATCATACTTAACATTATGTTTTTTAGGCTTAAGGGTATCATAAGCCCTTAAACTTTAAAAAAAAAATCAATTCAACCCCCTAAATTTTTTTCACCCATTTAAATCCTTATACTCTAAAATTCCATTTGTCCACCTCTTTGATCAACGTTCATGACCGGTAAATCATCGTAGTCAAAGGGTTTGAAGAGCAAGCCATTTTTGTCATCCACAAAGCTCTTTTGGACTTTTTACATGGTAGCCTCCTCTCGGGTTTGCGAACAATATGATGTTGTATCTTGCCTTGTTTTCTTTCGTCACGACCTGATGATACAACAGAGATAATAGACCGTTTAACCATGCCTACAAAAAAATGTTATTTCCAATATGGTAGAATTCATATATGTTCTCTGTGGCTTAAACTTTATCTGTGATCAGAGAAGGAGCCAGAATTAGTGTAAAGCACAGCTCTGTCACTGTCTGTGATGACATAATGACTTACGCTGAGGGACTCGCCGATCATGATTATGAAAGAGTTGGGCGAGATCTTTATATTGATCCATTCGCCATCTTTGGTTCGAATCTCCAATCCAGTAACCTCGTTTTGGTACAAAACAGTGGTCATACTCATGTCGATATGCGCACTCGATGCAACCATAGGCTCGCCGCCGGTTGGTGGCCTTCCATATTTAACAACCCTCAGGTGATAATTTGTTGCGTCGTTGAGCTCATCCGTGTATTTCTCGACGCCAAAACTCTCCAAAACCATCCTCCTAATCTTCTTTTTCTAATCCTGCTGCTATCTGCGTAAAAGGTACAATAGTTTTGCTGTCGAAAGCATGTTAGAAAATGTTTTCAGGAAAATCGAATCGAAACAGAATCGAATTATCGAAGCATAAATCGAGAGAGTTATTATTCGAACCTAAAGCTTATGTTTCCTTGAGGCCACAAGATGTTCGTGAGACCTCGATCAATGTTGCGAGCAATATGTGCTTCATCGATCGACATGCTCTCATGCTGTAGTTTTTCCGTAGCATCATGGTAGCCACGATAGAGCTTGTCGGAAGTGCAAAGCTATTTCGTTGGTGAAGGCAAGTCAAAAAGCTCTTCCATGGCTCCGAACACTGCCTCTCGAACCTCCAACACTTTGTCAAACAAAGCCTCGAAACCGCAACACTCCTCGAGTGCACCTGGGACTTGGGCTTTCACAGGGCGGATCTGGGCCCTGGTCTATCTAGGTCATGGCCCCCATGCTCAAAAAAATGTCATTTATTTTATATATTATATTAATATATATTGGGTTTTAGACAAGTAAGAATAAAAGAAAGGGTAAACTACACCAGTAGTCACCGAACTATAGTTTCTTTCTTATTTTGGTCACCGAATTATTTTTTGGCAAAAACATCACTAACGTTATGTTTCCTTCCTATTTTGTTCACTGAACTATTTTTTTTGGCAAAAACATCACTAATGTCATGTTTCCTGCCTATTTTGGTCACAAGCTGTTTGTGGAATTTTATTTTACTTTTTTACTTTTCCATGTCATTTCCTCTCTTTCCTCGTAAGCAATATATGTTATTTTATAATATTTTTATTCAAACTAACATGATGGTGACACGTGTCACTGCCTATTAGTGGAATAAAAGGAATGAAAAATCAAGCTCCTTATGCAGCTAGAGAGATGGTGACACGTGTAACTACCTAATAGGCTGGTGATACGTGTAACTGCCTATTAGTCGAATCTCTCTGGCTGCATAAGGGCTTGATTTTTCATTTCTTTTATTCTACTAATAGGCAGTGACACGTGTCACCATCTTGTTAGTTTGAATAAAAATATTATAAAATAAAATATATTGCTTACGAGGATAGAGAAGAAATGACATGAAAAATTTAAAAAATAAAATAAAATTTCATGTCAGCAAAACTGTTAAGTTTTTAACAGCCGGTGACCAAAATAGGAAGGAAACATAACGTTAGTGATGTTTTTGCCAAAAAAATAGTTCGGTGACCAAAATAAGAAAGAAATCATAGTTCGGTGACTACTGGTGTAGTTTACCCTTGTTTTAATAGGCAATAACACAAATTTTAGTGATGATCGTCAGCCATGAATAATCTTTATTTTTCATTTACTTTCTTACTTCTTATATATATATATATATATTTTAAAATTTTAATAAAATTAACTTTAACTTATGATACGTTTCTTTTATTTTATAATATATTTTCAATTTTTTAGTTGTTTGATCGTTTTTTAGGGTTAGATTTAACGTTATCTCGAATGATCAAGATGTCACTTATTTGTTATCATGTTGATCTTTCATTCTTTAGTCCCTCGGATTGTATTTGGATACACATTTTGCATTCGTAGATAGTTTTCTCACGACACCCGGCTCTAATTTGCGATTATCGATAGTCTTTCAGTAGTTTAACACTCTTTTATGGTTCGTTTTCCAATGCAGTAATATATGTTTGTATCTATATTTTGTTCGAGTGTTCTGGTTGAAATTTTAATATTTTTCTTGTATGATCTCAAGTGGCTAGTTTATTGGATCACTGGTTATAGAAAAATAACCAAAATATGTGTTTAGTTTATGATTATTGTTGTAAACCGTAATTGTT
Source organism: Hibiscus mutabilis (assembly GCA_019671005.1). Classification (NCBI taxonomy): domain Eukaryota; kingdom Viridiplantae; phylum Streptophyta; class Magnoliopsida; order Malvales; family Malvaceae; genus Hibiscus; species Hibiscus mutabilis. The sequence goes on along the minus strand of CM033737.1, from coordinate 3,854,099 downwards.
ATTTTAGATATTTTTTCTTTTAAATAAAATTAGCAGCTTCAATAAAAAAAAATTAAAAGTTATTATTTGATGCACTGTCAGTGTAAAAAATTATGCAAGCATATCCATTTAAAGTCTAAATACATGAAACCCAAATCACTAACCTTGATCTTAGTGTCGCTCCTTTTTTTTCTTCTTTACTTGTCAGTGGCGGTACCAGTTTAACATTTATCGTCGACGGTTGATAGTCCTTTTTTATATTATTATATCTTTTTTTTTTTTTTTTCTAGTTTTAATAATAACAGTTCTATCTTTGTGACAAGTTTTTCTGTGCTTTGTGACACATTTTTCTCTGCGTTGTGACACGGGTTCCTCAGTCTTTGGCACGTTTTGCCTTCATTATTTATCGTTTGACATTTCTTTTCATATTTTATTTTTTCAGGGTTGGATTTGATGTCAGCTCGACTTATCAATATGATGCTTATTTGGTTATCTTGTTGATCTTCTCTGCTTTGAAGTCTTGAACTAAATTTGATTATCAAGATATGCTTATTTATGTTAGTGTTGATAGTTTTATCTTTCATCGTCGATTAATGGTATTATTCGTATCTACTATCTTTTATTTAAGTCTTTTAGTTGATTTTAACCTTTTTCTTGTATGTCTCTTTTATGATCTATTCCATGGTTACAAAAAAATGTTCGAATTATGTGTTTAGTTACTTTTATAGTTGTAAACTCTCTTTTTTTTTTTGAAGTGTATACCATTCATTATAAACTTTGATATTTCTCACCTCTATACATAAAGTAAAATCTAAAACTTAAACTGCTATATCTTAAATCCTAAACTAAATCTCTTAAAATATATTTATTTATGCAAACTAAAATTTATACTGATAATATATTAAATATTTTTAAAAGAATTTAAATAGTCAAATTTAACCATTATTGTTAGTTGATGTATAAAGATTTATATGTCAAGAACATTTTTCAAACCCTTCCATTATTCTTTTGTTTCCATTCCAAGATAGAAATGAGCTCAGGAACTGGGTTTAGACTTCCGGTAATAGATTTCTCAAATCAAGAGCTGAAGCCAGACAGCCCTGAATGTGGCATAGTGAAAGTCCACGGACGAATCTAGAAAATTATCATCGGTTGGGCTAATATAAATAATAGTAGAAATTATCATAATATAAATAGTAGTAAAAAATTATCTAACATGACTTATATATATAGTTTAAAAGTCTAAAACTTCATTCTTCAATAATTTTAAAATTTCTTTTATTGTCTATATCTTTATTTAAATAAAATCAAAATATTTCTTAAAATCTATAAATTTTTTATCTATAACTTAATTGATTTGCCAAAAAATATTAGTAATAAAAATTTAAATTTATTTATTTAAAATTAACTACTCTTGCAAGTTTTAACAAAAATAATTGAGAAATATATTACGTTTTTATTTTCTAAGTTATCTTTTTTCTAAAAATATTGATGATGAGTTATAGGCTTTTATGGTGGCGGAACTTGAAGAAAGGGTTTGTGGGAGCCAATTTATTTTTTTAATACATATTGAAATTGAAATTTTCAAAAAAAAATGAAGAGTTTTATTTACAAATTTTCAAAAAGTTTGGGACATAACTAAGATTTTTAAAAATTTGAAAGGCATAATGAGAAATTTTAAAAAGTATGAGAGGAATTTAATTAAAAAATTCAAAAAATTTAAAACTTAATATGAATTTCTAAAAAAATTGTGGGGCTCAAATTAAATATTTTAAAAGGCTAAAATCTAATTTTTCAAATGGGGGCCGTGGCCCCCACAGGTCCTCCCTTAGTTCTGCCCGTGGGCTTTTACTAAAAGATATATTTTTTAAATTTTAATTTTGATCTTAATTTTAATTATGTTTTGTTGTTTGTATTTTATGATCATTATATACTATGTTGAAATCCTAAGAATGCTTGGAGAATTCAATTTTTTTAAAAAATAATTAATTAATTAGTAACAAAAATATGTTTAAATTATTTTTATTAAAAATAATTATATAATATTTATAAAATGTAAATATAAACAATCTTATTTTTTAAAATTTTGTATCTTTTATTTTACTTGAGTTTTATTTCTTAAGCTAATTCAAGGCTTAAAAACTAAATTAAATTTCTACATTAGGTTATTTCTTTTAGGGTAAACTACATCAGTAGTCACCGAACTATGGTTTCTTTCCTATTTTGGTCACCAAACTATTTTTTTGACAAAAAAAATCATGAACATTATGTTTCCTTCCTATTTTGGTCACCGAACTATTTTTTTTGGCAAAAACATCACTAACGTTATGTTTCCTTCCTATTTTGGTCACCAGCTGTTAAAAACTTAACGGTTTTGCTGACGTGGTATTTTATTTTATATTTTAATTTTCCATGTCATTTCTTCTCTCTCCTCGTAAGTAATATATGTTATTTTATAATATTTTTATTCAAACTAACAAGATGGTAACACGTGTCACTGCCAATTAGTGAAATAAAATGAATGAAAAATCAAGCCCCTTATGCAGCCAAAGAGATTCGACTAATAGGCAGTTACACGTGTCACCATCCTATTAGGCAGTTACACGTGTCACCATCTCTCTGGCTGCATAAGGGGCTTGATTTTTCATTCATTTTATTCCACTAATAGGCAGTGACACGTGTCACCATCGTATTAGTTTGAATAAAAATATTATAAAATAACATATATTACTTACGAGAAGAGAGAAGAAATGACATGAAAAATTTAAAAAATAAAATAAAATTCCACAAACAACCGAGTGACCAAAATAGGAAGGAAATATAACGTTAGTGATGTTTTTGCCAAAAAATAGTTCGGTGACCAAAATAGGAAGAAAACATAATGTTAGTGATATTTTTGTCAAAAAAATAGTTTGATGACCAAAATAAGAAAGAAACTATAATTTGATGACTATTGGTGTAGTTTACCCTTAAAACAAACATAAAGGAAAACAAATGATTATGCCGCAGAGGGTGAAAAAAAAACTGGGCGGCGGGGCGTATATTGACCAAGCATATTTTTAATAACTTTTAATTTCATAAACTGCAATAAAATTAGTCCAGTTGTCAATAAATGCGTGATCGGTCAATATTTATTATCTTCTTGCGTACGAATGTTGAACAATTAAATTTAAAGTAAACGATTTTAGTCCAATCTAACTATTGAGTCTGATCTATTTTAATTATTGAATTATAAAATTTAAAATTTAACTATTTATCTAATTAATTAGAATTATTTTAACCACCAACAATTAAAATTAATTATTCAATTAGGTGCCGACACTTGTTATCACTTTATTTGAAGAATTTAATTATTTATTTAATATTTTATTTTCTTCCTAATTAAATAAGGAAAATAAAATAATAATAACTTTTGGCTTCAGGATTGAACCCAAGTCCCTAAGAATAAATGGGAAAAGTTTACCAATGAACCAAATGTCATTTGTGATATAAAATATACAATGTAATATATGTTTTAGTTTGTTGTTAATGCAAGGAAAAGAAAATAAATATAAATTAAGAAACTCAAACATGACATACTTGAGTCGCATAAAAAGTATTTAAACCACTATAAAAATATAATATTTAAATTAAAGTTGACAAACATTATATATATATATAATTATATTAAAAATAAAAATTATATTCAAGTCAACTTTAATTTTGTTGTTAATCTTATTTATTTCCTCTTCATGGTATTAACTTTAATTAGAGGTGGCAAACTGACCCAAGACCTGAACCAATTTTATCCGATTCGAAATACGATATCGACCCGAACATAATAATCCGAATTTGATCTGAAATTCGAAATAAACTGAGTCTAATAGAAACCGGCTCGGTTTTTTAGTTGAATCGATATGAACCTGATTTGATTTTCAACTAAACCGAACGGACCCAAACTGGTTTTCAAGCGAACTGAATAGACCCAAACCGAAAGCAACTCGAACCAAAGACAACCCGAAATAAAGAAAATATATTAAAAGAAATAAAAAAATTGATATGAACTATCGTATAAATTATTAAAAAGTTAAATATACTAACTTTATAAAATTATATATGGGCGTAAAAAACTGATGCGGCTTAATTATATCACCGGTTGGCTTGTCACATACTACTTTTAACTTCACTAACTTTTTCACTAATTTTGTGTCAAGTCGACTCCACTAACTTTTTCACCGGCCTAATTATCTTTTGCGTTAAGTCGACTCCACTAACTTTTTCACCAAACTTTATCACTGATAATATCACCGGTTGGTTTGTCACATACTACTTTAACTTCCTAATCAAATGGAACTATGCAGATGATTGATGCCTTGTTTATTTTTGTTGTAACATTTCTCAAGCTTCTTGACCTTACAAATGACTGCATTTCTTTTGGCATCGCTTCGGGGATATTCTTCATATTTTTTTCTACTAAATTAAACGTTAACATATGTACACAATTCATTGGTTGACGTTTTAAACTTGCTCAATTGGTCGTTAACATATGTACACAATTCATTGGACATTTGGCGTTCGTACAGAGATCTTCACGACGCAAGTTTCTGATTATGATTATGTCGGTGGTCATAGAAAGATATATCATCATTCGGTTGATGGTTGTTTGTCGACCTAATCAGTCATGAGTAGCGGAGCAATATGCCTAATAGTTTGGATCTCTCACCACTCTTTTTCATCCCTTAATGCGTCTCGCTTGGATAGAGACAAGGATATTCAGGAAGGCTTCTAAATTTTAACAGTATGCTAATCTCTATGAAAATATTTACTTTTCTTTGCACTTTTGGGTTTTTGTATGGGATTTTGGTGGATTAGTCCCTATAATTATCCCTTCTAGATGCGATGTATTTGTAATATCTTCCATGATTTTTTAATAAAATTCAGTTATCATTGTCAAAAAAAAACTTGCTCAATTGGTCGAAATTTACATTGATTCGGTTAACGGTTGGATTCATTTAAAAACAAGAACATGAAAAGGGGTGTAGTCCTCTTTCCCAAACCCAGGTTCTCTCAATATTTTGCGTCGCCTTTCTTTCCTTTTGATTTTATTTAGTTCATGGTAACACTAATCTTAATGTTGGTTGTCAACCGTCGATGTTTATTATTATTTTTATTTTTAAGATAATTTTTTATACTATGTAATTTGTTTTTCTTTTCTCTTGATTTTTTTAATTTTAAATAAGAATCTCCGTCCTTGTGATACACTTTTCTCTACTATTGTGGCATGTGTTTTCTCTGTTCTTGTGGCATGTGTTTTCTCTGTTCTTGTGGCATTTTCCTTATGGCTTTTGGTATATTTTTTTTTGCATACATTTGATGTCATTTCGGTGCCGCACCAAGACCTTCACGACTTTTGTTTTTTGATTGGTTTGTCGGTAGTCACGTATAGTCAGATCCCCTATTTGTTATAAGGTTATTTACCGATATAATCAGAATTGTGTAATGATACATGCATGAGCGGGGTTAAATTACTCATATTGGACAAGAAGCTGAATTTGTTCGACGCAAACAATAATGGCCAAAACAATGCACGCATAGGAGGTCAAAAACGATGCATCTTGGACAAGAAACTGAATTTGTTTGTGAAGTCTGGAAAGTCAGCTAACTTGCGACGAGTTTTCGGATGGGATCCAGGCATTTCTGGGTCGAGTTGTCTCCTAACAAATTGCCCGTCATTCAGTTACCTTTCCAACGCATCTTGAAACGCGTCAATCGGACATCGGGAACTCAAGATACGTCCAATTTACTGAAGACCGCGCATGTAGAAAATTGGATACGGGATTATTACGAGATTTTGTAAAATTCAGCCTAAAAGCTAACATATAAGGCTTTGGACGAATTAAACTTAACTCAACCTAATTATTAACATTTAAATGATGTTTTTAGGGTTTTATATACTTTAGGAACCAGCCACCCAGCCCTTATCAGCTTATCACTTGCCTTATCACCCTATTCCTTGCCACACAAGCACAAGGAGTTTAAAGGCTGTTATTTTTTTTAATTAGATTAGGTTTTCCTTGTTTTAGTAGAAGTTAAATTACTTTGTCTATCCTTCACCTATAAAAGGATGAAGCCTCCATCATTGTAAGAAAGATTTTCTTTGATTTATGAAATATTTAGTGAGTTTGTTTTTGCAAGTGCTGATTACTTGTGCCTTCGAAGTCTTCTTCAACATAAGTTCGACGAGTTCTTGTGAGGGAGGTCATCTTTACACTCTTGCTTGCCTAGGTAATTGCATCTAGGAGGGTGGGTTAGAGCCGCTTGAGGTTGCTTGCTTAGATAATTGCGTCTAAGAGGGTGCCGAGGACAAAAAAAATCAACAATTCGCAAGCCATCTTCATCTTCAACCTTCACACCATCTTCCATAATTCCATAAACAAAGCTGGAATTTCCAGATTTGTTTTACCTATCTTCTTCTTAATCTTTTTTCATCTTTTTATTTATATTCCTATTTCTTATCATCTAATCCTTCATCTTGTCTTTCTTTCTTTAATTTTCCAGCCTCAAATCTGATATTTTCAAGAAAAGCCCTTCTATTTTCTCTTGAATTTTCAGATCTGCCCATACTTTCTTGATTGAGTCTAGAGCTCCTAGTTCTTGCTACAACTTGATTGAAGGCTTCCAAATCCAAGATTGCGCTACTCTATCATGTAGCGAAGCAGCCTGCCGGATAGTTTGGTTCGCTCACCACTCCTTTATCACTTTGTAAAGCATCTCGTTCGATAGAGGCAAGGAGTTTTTATGAAGGTTACCGAGTTCTTTTGATGTTAGACATCATTCTTAAGGGAATGTTTGTTTTTTTTTTCTTCATATCTTTGAGTTTAATATTTTTGTTTTATGTATGAGTTTTTTGGTGACTATTGTCTCATTTTTTTTCTATGCTTAGGTGCGTTTTAATTCTGATTCATTCTATTGTTTTTATTAATAAAATTCAGCTGTTATTGTTTAAAGAAATGATTCATTAAACCGAATTGAATTAACTAAAAGGTGATGTTTGAATATTATTTTGGTGGTGTAATTATTAATTTCAACCCTAAAAATTAATCGCCTAGCAAACCTAAGACCACACATTTCAATTGCTGGGGTTTACTTAAAAAAGAGGTTCATACTTTAATGGTCGAGTTTGATAGTTTTAGTTTTTGTCATATAAATTGCAACGGAAATGATGCTGCTCATATATAGTCTAATTCATGGGCGGAACATCGGGTGGGCTAGGGACCTGGCCACCCAATTTTTTATGGGTTAATTCTATTTTTAAATCCGAAGGCTGTGAAACTATTAAAATTAAGTCTTGGTCCCTCTCAAAATTTTTATGATTTAATTTTTTAGGACCCTATCAATTTTGAAATTAATGGAATTAAGTTTTGTCAAATTTTCTGGTCTAATTATTTTTAAGATATGCCAATTTTGAAATTAGTGAGATTAAATCTCAACCATCTATTTTAAGGTTATCTTTTAAGGGATTGTTAATTTTAAGAAAATTCATTCTCTTTTCGGCCCCTCCCATAATTTCATCCTAGTTCCGCCCATGGTCTAACTAATGATGTTATTTACAGCTAATGTACGAAAACAAGGTCTATCATAAAAAAAAAAAATCAAAAGTTGGTATTTGTATGTATGCAAATTGTTAAGTTAGTACAGTTAGGAAATATTGTTAAACCTTGTCATTAAATCTTTGATTTAGAATTAATAATTTAACCATTTATATATACAAAGAATTAACAAAAATCTACAATTTATATGTAACAAATAAAAAAATATAACAGCTCAAGTTCAATTGTGTTCACAACAATCGGATTAAATTCTCTCGGTTTTTCTAAAAGTATGCGGATAAGATTTTAACAAATTAAAAATAAAGGGACTAGGTTTTCAGTTTTCGTAAAGTAAAAGTATGAATTCATAATCGGACCTTATTATAACATCTAATGTTTAATTTCTCGAGTAGTTTTTTAACATTATTAAAATAGTCACATAGTAGTATTTGTTATATTTTTAATTTTTTAATAATATTATTTTTTTTGTTATATTTAAAAGAAAATTTTTGAGTTTTTTTCTTCGTCGATATTATTTTCGACGAAGATTTTCATGTAGTCATCTGGTTTTTAATACTTACGTTGATTGCATATAAATAAGGTTCTTCTCATTTGATGAAGAATTGTTTGTTCTTTTTTAGTTTTGTTGTTTTTCCTTTGTTTTACTTTGCCAGAGTCGTTCTACATCTTTTTTTTTTATTTTTTCGTCTGCTTGTATGACAGTATTTTGTCTATATTTGTGCAGTTTTGTTAGTCTTTGTGACAATATTGTTTGCTAATATGGCAATTTGCTGTTCAGATAACAATAATTATCAAGCGTTTCTAGTCACAAGACGATTGACGGTTTGGTATTTTTTTATTCCTTTATGGAAGTTCTCCGATGTGCTAAGAACTCGCAGCGGAAGAATGATTGATTCATAGAGCTTTCTGGTCAAAGTACATCGTTGTTGGATTTCATTTAGAAGACCATACAAGTTTTTCTGCAAAGTGATGAGTTTTTCTTCTCATGTCTTTCACACCCTTTGAAGTTCACTGTATTTATTTTTCACATTAGATTTTCAATGGTTGTGATGTGATCCTTTTATAATCATTTTCACTTTGAATTCAATCCATTATACTTTTCTTATTAAAAAAAGAACATTAACATCAACATTTTACAAAAAAAAATTACTTGGACTCATTGGCGGAGTCCGTAACAGGGATGAGTGTTAGTGACAGTGACACTTAATTTTTTAAAAAAAATATTAATAATTTTTAGGGTAAAGTACACCAATGGTCATCGAACTTTTAGGACGCTTTCATTTTGGTCACCGAACTTTTCAAATTTTCATTGGGGTCAACCAACTTTTATTTTGCTTTCATTTTGGTCCCTCTCGTTACCTTCCATTAAAAAATGCTGACGTGACCCGTTGTTTTCCTTTTCTTCAAGGGTAAACTATATAAATGGTCACTGAACTTTTAAAACACTTTCATTTTGGTCACCAAAATTTTAAAACTTTCATTGGAGTCACCCAACTTTTGTTTTGCTTTAAAGCAACCCGGTTGGTTTAAGAAAAAAACTCTTTCAATGTATAGAAAAATAAGAAGTAGATTTTACCTTATGATTATCGATGAACAATATTTAAAGTTGTGTACATTGATGCATTTACCAACATAAAATATTTTTTATATATCATGTTCTTGAATATTGTCTGTAATATAAATTCATTATTTTGATTTATTGATTACATTGTATGCAACCTCATCTTCAAGATACTTCAAGGTTAATAAGTACAAGGGAGATAAAAAAAAACATTAAGGTTAATTATTGACTAGGAGTATAGCATTTTAGTTTACTTTCGAAAGTTGTATCCAAAAGTTGTTCCACAAATTTCCTAGAATATGCAAGCAGAATTGATGCACCTTATGTTTAGGTCCAAACATTAATTTATTTTGCCATTAGAGACAGAGTTAGGATCAAAAATTATGAGGGGAAGAGTCCATTAAACCTTAAAATATAAAAATCGAGAGGGACGCAAATCTTATTTGATTAGTATTTAAACTAATAAGGACCAAAAATACTATTATACCTAAAATCGGGAGAGGCAGTCCATACATCCCTTCGTTCTTGTTCGCCAACATGTTCGGTGTTGTTTTGATAGATGTCTTTGTGTTCAGTGACTCCAATGAAAGTTGTAAAATTTTGGTGACCAAAATGAAAGCGTTTTAAAAGTTCGGTGACCATTTATATAGTTTACCCTTGAAGAAAAAGAAAAGTGACGGGCCACGTCAGTAACAGAAGGTAACAAGAGGGACCAAAATAAAAGCAAAATAAAAGTTGGGTGACCCCAATAAAAATTTTAAAAGTTTAATGACCAAAATAAAAGTATCCTAAAAGCTCAGTGACCATTGATGTACTGTACCCTAATTTTTATATAAAATATTAATAAGTAAAATAAACACCACTAAAAAAACATTGATACTCGTTAACGAAAATTTCCACATACCGTTTGTTTCAATATTTATATATAGCGGGGGTTCTGGACATGTGCGAAGTGAGCAACCGCACATGGCCCCCAAGAAAAGAGGGCCCTAAAAGATTTGAATTAAATATTTATAGGGAGAAAATAAAATATTTTGGTTTAATAAATTACAAGAAAAAAAAATAAAAATGACTTTAAAGAAGGCCTCATAATATATTTTTCATTAAGATAAAAATATCTTTAAAAAAAACCTTATATATTTTTGAGATTATAAATTAAACGGCCCCATTTTAATAAATTGTACTGGAGCTCATAATCCTTTGAATCGCCCTATATATATATTGATACATAAACTGTTTAAAAAAAATCATTACGATCATTATCATTAAAAGTCTTCTCCCATTCCAAGAAACTTTAATTTTATGAATTGACTGTCATCAAAAAGGTCAATTTTTTGATCAATGGGATGGTCGGCAGTCAATCTCAATAATGAGAAAGAAATTAAGACAATTAATAGTGTTAGGAATTTGGCATGCAGTAAAATAACCAAAGCGATAACGACATAGACCAAGACATGCACATGAGACAAGATTTAACATGGTTCAGCATAGCCTACCTCCACGGACGAGAGAAACGAACAATCCACTAATAACGTAGAGAACCCGAAGAGTACAAATACATGATAACCCATGTAATCCCAAAACCCGGTGTACAAATCCCATGACCCGGTGGAACCAAAACACTCTTCCCAATATCCCTAGAATACCCATCTCTACAACGTAGGCACAATAATTGTAGAGATTCTAAAAGTGGTTACATCTCTCCAGAGTAATTCCCCCCTCTCTCATTCTCTTGTTCTCTCATAATTCAAAGTGTTAAACATAGTCTATATTTATAGACCCAAATACTTGGTCACCAAGAAACCTTATTCAATATGATCTCCACCTAAAATAGATATTTACACATTAAAGTAAATCCTAATTACCAAGTAATCTTCAACCACTAGAATTACAATAAAACCCAACTTAATTACCAATTAGAATTTGAGTTAAAATATAACATATCTCCCCCTTGACACAAATTCTATTCGAGCATTGGTCTTCAAGTCTTCAACGACTTCAATTTTTACGTAAGCCAAATATCCGTTGCAGCACCGCTGCCAAGTCTTCAACAACTCCAATTCTTACACAATATCCGTTGAAACACTGTTGAATTTTGAGAATTACTCCTCCTGCAACTGAAAGCTCGTTGCAGTAGTACTCCTCTGGCATGTCTCTAACATCGCACCGCAAAGTTCGCAGCAAAAATTCCTCCACAATCGCGCAGCTTGAACCATAGCTCATGATACCATTTGTTAGGAATTTGGTATGCGGCAAAATAACCAAAGCGATAACGACATAGACCAAGACATGCACAAGAGACAAGATTTAACGTGGTTCAGCATAGCCTTCCTCCACAGATGAGAGAAACAAACAATCCACTAATAACGTAGAGAACACGAAGAGTACAAATACATGATAACCCATGTAATCTCAAAACCCGTTGTACAAATCCCATTACACGGTGGAACCAAAACACTCTTCCCAACATCCCTAGAATACCTATCTCTACAACGTAGGCACAATAGTTATAGAGATCCTAAAAGTGGTTACGTCTCTCCAGAGTAATTCCCCCTCTCTCATTCTCTTGTTCTCTCATAATTCAAAAGGTTAAACCTAGTCTATGTTTATAGACTCAAATACTCGGTCACCAAGAAACCTTATTCAATAAGATCTCTACCTAAAATAGATATTTACACATTAAAGTAAATCCTAATTACCAAGTAATCTTCAACCACTAGAATTACAATAAAACCCAACTTAATTACCAATTAGAATTTGAGTCAAAATATAACAAATAGTGACGAATCAAAAAGTTTTAGCTTTAAGTTTTTATTTGACTGTTGTCCTCTCGATGTAGCTTCGCCGTTGTTTGATGTTTTTTCCCGTTGAAAATATCACCCTACTACTTCCATTTATTCTATTTCTTTCCGTCAATTGAAACATATTTACATTTCTTCATTTTTTTGAGTGGAATTGAGTTTCTGGAATTACGAGTTGAGTATTTTCGCATTAAATCGAATAATTCGATTTTTTCGTGTCGAGTTTTACACACCCTTAGTTTGAGTCATGACTACAATTTTTAAACTTGTAGTTCATTAACCATCCAAATGCTTCAGTTGGTTTTAGTTTTCGGTTTTTCTCAGCCCTATAGTCTACAGCCTGCATGTTAAAATTGATTTCCCACTGTCCGGCACACCAACTTTTTTATGAACTCAATTGCCAATCAAATGGAGTAATCTTTAAGGTACCATTCAAAAAGGTAGCTTAATTGGCCACTAGTGTTGCCAATAAATTTTTAGGATTTTGAAGTGAAACGAGCCATGGAGCAGCAAAGAACTGAAGCAAACGTGTCTTTACTTGTAAGACAAGGACATGGCAACCTTGTTTACAACAAAGAAAATGGTGGTGTTGGTGTTGGGGAAGGAGGTTCGGTGGCTGTTTCCAATGTTACCACCATTCTTGCTCTCAGTACCTTCGCGGCAGCTTGCATTGCCTTTGGTTATGGCTGTGCTGTAAGTGCATTTTCTTTAAAATATTTTTTTAACAGTTTAAAGGTTCTGGAGAACTTATTGTTTTCTTTATTGCAATGTAGTTAGGATATTCATCAGCTAATCAATCTTCAATCATTGAGGACTTGGGACTTTTTGTTGAAGAGGTAAACAAACCGGTCGACTAATTACATTAAGATTTGCATTTCTTGCCTTGAAATGTCTGCGGCCATTTCTGTGTTTTGCAGTTTTCACTTTTTGGTTCAATGCTGAGTATTGGAGCAATTCTAGGTGTTGTAATAAGTGGAAGATAACAGATTGGCTTGGTCGGAAGATGGTAAGCTTTTTCGAGAATTGTCGATTATTAGTTTGCTAAAATCTTACAACCTGTCTTAATTCCATGTCTTGAATCAGACCATTTGGATTTTGAATTTGTTCTACATCAGTGGCTGGCTTGCCATAGCATTCACAAAGGTTTTAGCTCTTCTACTCATTCTTTTATAAGCTTTCCGTTTATGACATGCTCGATTTATGTACCAAGTGGGATACAAACCTGAATGTTTCCCTTTTTTCCATGCTGGTTCACAATGCTAACTAGGATCCTGACTGTTATGACTTATGATCAGTTTGTCAGTTCATAATACTTGTTTTCATTTGTTTTGGGAAGGTCCCTTGGTTGCTTGACCTCGGAAGACTATCATTAGGATTCACGAATGGAGTTTCCGGTTATTTGGTAAATCGTCTGAAGTTTGCTTTGATACATTTTTTATCCATTTGTTGTTAAATCTTGACTTACGGTGGATAATCATATGTACATTTCGATCTCAAACAGGTATCCATCTACATTGCAGAAATAACAACAAAGAACGTTGGGGGAAGATTTGCAGCCATCGTGCCGGTAAAATTTATCACTAATCAAACATAGCCTGCAAAGCCCTTATTGGCTCATGGTTCTTGCACTACTTGTTTTGCAGTTGATGACTTGTTGGGGCATGTCATTCATGTATGTTGTCGGCTCCTTTGTCGATTGGCCAACCTTGGCTCTGATAGGTAACTAAAATTTCCTTAATTGCATAGGAAGTTGGTTGGACAATTTTGATAGTTTTGTATACGTTCTATAATGATTTTAACATACAGCAACTATTCCTGCCCTACTCCAACTCCTACTCTTCTTCGTATCGGAATCTCCTCGATGGTTGGTGAGCTAAACTCGAGTTGCTTTTAAATTTTCAAACAATATTGTCCATTTTGATATGGAACTCTATTTTGTCCTGCAAACAATGCCTCGTAAGTACCTGTTTGAGTTTCTATGCATGTGCCGTAGTAGATGCTCTCAAGTTGTATGTTACATCTATGTTCGATACATGATAGATAGGAACTTTTCCAATGTTTAATTGCTCACAAGTTACTGAGAATAGTTTTTTGCAGGCAAAAGTTCATCGCGGTGAAGAGCTTGAAGCTGCTTTGTTGTGCCTCAGGGGAAATAAAGCTGATATTTCTGCTGAAACAACAGAAATAAAAGTAATCCCTTTTTCATTTCTTAAAGAAGAAAGAATTAACTTTAACCATAGCAACATTTCTGCTCCAATCAGCTTATTCTTTTACAAGATTATGTGGAATCTCTTAAAAGTTTCTCAAAGGAAGGGGTTTTCGAGATATTTCAGAAGAAACATGTTCGGCTATTGCTCGTAAGATGTGTAACTTGTTTGAAATTGATCAATTCCGCTATATTTGTTGTTGGAAAATAAACCGCTCCAAAAAAGAGTCGTTAGCACTGACTGGCAATAAATAAATAAAATAACCAATCATATAACTATGTCATGGTATTAACCACTGTCTTAGAAGCAAATTCATCTCGATGTCTGTAATCTCTACAATTGACGAACGACCCCCTAAGGTTAGCACGACTCTCCAAATTTCGTACACCCGAGAGATGGGGTGGACTCTGGTGGTACTGCTATTCTCTCAACTCAAAACAACATTTAGGAAAGGTTTATAAAAACAAAGAGTGTGTGAAAGCAAATGTCATTTGCTTAGGGATATATCAAATGAGTGAAATCGCCCAATATTTATAGGCTAAATAGTAAGGGCAAAATCATCATTTCCATAGTATAATTTAGTTCTATTTATAATAGAATTAAATAGTCGTAATTTTAAATGTTATAATGATCATTAACAACATTCCCCACTAATGCGAAAGAATAACCTTCATAAAAATGAGAGCATTGGAGTTAAAACATGAGAAAAGCAATAGTGAGATTAGTTGCTTAAGCCCTAGTGAACGTATCTGGAACTAGAACATAGTGATGATGAGTAATTATTCTCTTAGAGAAGTGAACGAATCTTGAACCTTTTAAGATTAAGGTGAACTCATAACACACAACTAACCCCTTCATCCACCGAAGTCCTCGATGTGTCTACAAAGTATATATACGAATGTATGTATATATATAGCCTTCTTTCCTCAAGATTCTAGTAAGTTTACTAGAAAATGGGTCAACATTTTTCATAGAATGTGGCTAGTTCTTCTCACTTACGTAGGTTATTTCATCAGGTTTATCTCAGCATAAACCACCTGAATCTAAGCTATGAAATAATTAAGAGTTTTTACAACAGCTTAACCTCACAAAAACAAGTTAAATTTCTTCAAGTTCATCTTAAATGAACCACCTAAACTCTGGGATAAGAAATCATTAAGAATAAATACTCAACCTCTTTAACCGGTGAATTCAATAAGTTCTTATCAAATAGGATCACCCAAACTCTTGGGATTGAATTCATTAAGAGTTTAAGAAAACTCATCCTCTCTAGCAGCAAGTTCATCTAGTCCTTCGCATTAGGATCACCCACTCAACATTGGGTTATGAACTTATTAAAAGTAGATATTCATCCAAAATCAGTAAATTCATCAAGTCTTTCTCACTAAGACCACCCAAAGCTTAGGGTATGAATTTATTAAGAGCAATAAAGCTCATCTTGTACGTGTACATTATTCGTCATAGGGATAGGCAGGTAGAAATGTACATTATGAGTCTTTTCATGGTTTCGTTTGGCCACATTGAACTTAGATAACTAAGTTGGGTATCCATCATGAATTCCTCAACCAATGGGCTTTAGACTCATACCCTCGACGAATCTAGAACCAATTTTCGACTTAACCTTTTGATAAGCGGATCAACTAGGTTCCTCTCCGAGTTTAGTAATCATTTTAACACACCCTCACATTTCTAACATATTTAGGATATAAATAAATCTATAAGTGTCTTTGGACAACGAAAACAAATTCTCTTACACATATACTCACTCATACTAGAGTAAAGTTTGTTATGAGTTTTAACCATAAAATTATATTTTAACAAACTCAAATCTTGTTTAAACAAGATTATATTTTCAACGTTTTTGAGAAGTTACTAATCATTAAGATTAGTATGCATAATCTCAAACGATTATAAAATTCCTTATATCTCATCAGTAGTCATTCATGACTTTTTTCTCATTCAAAAGGAATTTCCGTTTTTCTAGTTCTTCGAAGTGTTTATAAAAATTATAAGTTTGTTTATGAGGAGTTTTTTTAACTTTTCCTAACAACAGAAAAATTATCTCAAGTTTATTACAAGAGATTTCAACACAACTCCTAAGATAGACCATCTCTTTCCTTTCCTGTACTTAAGAAAATAACTCAAAGAGATTTAATTGCTACAACATACTTTTAGTAGCACTAATGTCTATCATATTCTCATTCATATTATTCAACATATTAGCCCTAAAGAGACCATTACATATTTTATTTACTATGATTAAATTTGATATTCTGCACAACCAAATTAATCTCAACTCTTTTAATTTTTACACTAAGTTTAAAGAGGTCTTATTTGTCATAGTATTTTTATAAAAGTGAGCACATTAAAGAACAATGCACCAAGTGGTAGGTTATCATGAAAGAGAGGTGATGCACTAGGCATGCTTAAATATCAGGTCTTTCATAGAACCAATCCTAGACATATATTTTCATAATGCTTTCCGACAAACTATTTATGAATTTTCTCTTTCTTTAATTAAAGCCTTTTAAAGAATTATGCTTAATACTTTGACTCACAATAATTACTTATTAACCATATGCTTATTTCCATTGAAGTTTTTCACTTTTCTTTGTTTTTTGAGTTGTAAGAAATTTTGGATAAATTGATCCCATTATTTTTCCTCCTAGATGTGTTGTAATTGTGATATCTTCTACAGTTATAATAAAAGTCCAGTGGTTATATTAAAAAAAATGCATTAGTATTATTAAATACAATGCATTTATATCACCTATAAAAATAAATCACCACGATAAAGGAAATAAGTGAAATGAATCCATTATCCATGCCTTTTGAGTTTTGTCTGCATGTAAAACATAATTATAGCTTTATATAGGACTTCAAAACACCACTAGTCCAAATGCCCACCGTTTCTTAGCCTTTATAAAAAGATTAAAGCTATTTGATTTTTCATTAAAAACGAAAACGGTCATCATTATTTATAAATAATGATTTATCATATTCCACACATTTAGTGGAATTAAACATGTGGCATTATTATATTTATTTCCATGAACATTATATCATGTTTCACATGTTTAATAGTTATAACGGTAAAGACTAAATTTAGTATTTTTTTTGACACGATCCATCCATTGTCAAAGGTGGTGCATTAAAGTGAGTCTTACCTGAACAACGGTATGAATTCACCTTTAAATTGTTGGAAAATAAACTATCGTAAAACAAGGCGTTAGCACTGACTGAAAATAAATAAATAAAATAATCAAACAGATAATCATGTCGTGATATTAACCATTTTCTTAGAAGCGAATTCGCCCTGATGTGTGTAATCGCTACGATGGAGTGGACTTTGGTGGTACTGCTCTTCTCTCAACTCAAAACAACACTCAGAAAATGTTTATAAAAACCAAAGAGCATGTCAAAGCAAATGCCATTTGCTTAGGGATATATCAAACGAGTGAAATTGCCCAATATTTATAGGCTAAATAGTGAGGGTAAAATCGTCATTTCTACATTTATAATAGAATTAAATAGTCATAATTTTAAATGTTACAATGAGCATTAACAACATTTGTTATATAATCCAACGCTGTAGCTCGTTTTCATTATAGATCGTTGGCGGAATGATGGCCTTTACGTGTTTGGGAGGAATTGGTGCATTTACATTATTCTGGTGTTATTTTTGTCTCAGCTGGTATATTACTGGTCCTAACAATCTCCATAAATCTTCAAGTAAAATTCAACTATATAAAGTTCTACTTTATGACAATTGAAAGGTATATCTAGTGGTTGGACTCATCGCGTCGGCTGCTGTTCAGGTATGCTGTCATTTCGGAAAGGCAAAATTCTCCATTGATGGATGTCTCAGAAACTAAAGAATTGTTCTGTTTTGCAGACATGTGTTGGTATTTTGGGTACAATCTTAATTGATAAATCAGGAAGGCGACCACTCCTACTGGTTCGAAATGGATAAACATTTTGTAATAATCTGTCAAGTCAAATGCATTGTGAATGAACAATGATAATAGTTGTGTTTATCAGGTTTGTACTGCTGGATTATGGCTCAGTAGCTTCCTCACAGGACTTTCCTTCTTCTTGAAGGTACAAATGTAATAACCGAATTCGAACTTCCCCCCACTCATCACTGCATGTGCTGATATTTGGTCATCACCCTTGCGTATGCGTAACCTGGATTCGAATCGCGGTCCCTATAACTAAAAATGTGCCTTTTTTCTTTAGCAGGAACTTAATTGGTGGGATCAAGGTAGTCCTATGTTTGCACTCATTGGTAAGTAATTTATTGTCCCCCTTCAATTTTGTTTTGTCTCCATTTTTCTTTAGCAATTCTAAATATTGGATTATGCTTTCAGGTATATATGGGATCGTCTGTACTCGTCACCGGAATACCGTGGCTGCTACTATCAGAGGTCTGCAAATTGTTTTCACCTTGCATTGCTCTAATTCTTGACGTGATCTTGCAAAACCCAGAGTCCTAGTAAACGAGGTTTTCGCTTTCATTTACTCATTCGGTCATCTATTTCCACATCGTTTTCAACTACATTTTCTTGTGTCGCAGTTGTTTCCGGTAAATGTAAAAGGCTCAGCAGTTTCATGGCCTGCATTATTGGTTGGATTGTCACATACTACCTTAACTTCCTAATCGAATGGAACTCAGCAGGTTTTTGACCTTAGAAATGGACTGCATTGTTGCAGGTTCATTCTTTATGTTTTCAGTCTTTTGCTGTGCAAATTTCTTCCTAATTGCAACAATGGTACCACAATTTGCTTTTTTGCATTAGGCAAGTTCTGAATCATATGCCTTGGGTCACTTTATTGTAAAGCATGAAATTTTGATAAGGTTGGCTTGAAGAGCCAGTTGGGCACTTGCTTTACTGCAAGGGTGAAGTTAGAAATTTTGTTGAATCAAGGGCCGGGATGAAATTAAAATTTTTTCAGGGATCAAAAATTATTTTTTTATATAAAAGTTTAAATTTAATGATCAATTTTCTACAAGGGCCAGATAAAATATTTATCCAAATTTTGCAGGCCCAAAACCCAAACCTGTTAGATTATTATTATTATTATTATTATTATTATTATTATTATTATTATTATTATTATTATTATTATTATTATAGTCTGTCATAAAAAAAAAAAATTGTACAAATTTAAGCAACAAAAAAAATAAGTAAAATATTTTCTCCCTTTATTTAAACTAAACCATACAAATAACTGAGAATTACCTAATGAAATTAATTTGTTATCAATGTTTTATTTCTCTAATGAAATAATTGATGTTGTCAATGGAAAAATTAGATTAAAATGATCGTCATATTAAGATCTATAATACTCGATCTGAATTAATCAATCAATAAATTAAATGTTAATTATTATTATTATTATTATATATTTTTTAAGTTTTTTGACATAAATATATTTTTTAAGTTAGGTGGTCCCAATAAAAAACAGATATTGTTCATCATTGGAGACTCGAGTTCAATTACTTTGTCTACAAAGTGGATGTGCATTGTCAAAAGGTTAAGAATATGTATGAACAGATATTAACTTGTAATCACATTTAAACTATGGAAAATACTTTGATACACAAGCTTGTGTAAATTTTAGTTTACACAAGCCTTTCAATTTTAGGGTTTAGAGATTTAGGTTGTGGTTTAGGGTCTATGAGTTTAGGTTGTAGGGTATAAAATTTAAGTTCATGATTAGAATTTAGAGTTTAAGGTTTAGGTTTCAAGGTGTTAGGGCTAAAGATTTAGGTTTTAAATTTTGTAGAATAATTGTATAATTTTTTACACAGCTTATGTACTAAAATATAACCCTTAAACTATTTAAAGAAACTGCTCAACACGGGAATACACGTGCTATACCAATATCAACCATATAAAACATGACAAGTAATAATCAAGTTTTTTTCTTTCTTCTTTTTCTTTTAATTTTTTAATTATTTTGTTTACAAAGTGTATGTGCATTACTAAAAGGTTAAAATATTTATAAATAATTACTAATTTATAATCACTTTTAGACTATTCAAAAAAACTGTACCAATATCAACTATATAAAATATGACAAGTCATAACTAAGTTTTTTTTTTTTTTTTTTTTTAATCTCTCTCGTTTAAAAAAAATAATGTTGATCTTTCATCAAACAACTACTACTTGTACTTTGTTATAACTTATTTGTGTTTTTCACCTTTCCTTTTTTACATTTTAATTTATTTAAGGGAAAATTACATATTTAGTGCCCTAAGTATGCATGCGTTACTGTTTTGGTACTCCAACTATTATTTTTAGCAAAATGATACTTAACGTTATGTTTTTATTCTATTTTGGTACCTCTATCGTTTAAAATTAACGAAAATGGTGACGTGACTTGGGTTAATAACAGTTTTAGTCCAAAAACTTATACAATCTACCAATTTAGTCTAAAATTCTATCAATTTAAACATTATTTTAATTTTTGGATTAAAATAGTAAATTCTTGAATTTTCTTCTTTTTCTTCTTCTTTTTCTTCCAGACGAACAATCTTTTGGGTTTTGGAGTTTAAAAGACATGCTATGGACAATCAAAACTTTAGGATTCGAGATCAATGGGGGGCTAATGTGGGGTCCATTGGAGGACTCAAACTCCACGATTGAGATACTAGCGAGAATACGAGGGGGTGGGAAAGAGATGAGATAAAATTCTATCAAAATTAAGATGATGTTTTAAATTGATGAATTTTGGACTAAATTGATATTATATATATAAGTATTTTGGATTAAAACTATGATTATACTAAACCGTGTCATCATCTCCGTTAGTTTTTAACGGTCAGGGTACCAAAATAGAACAAAAACGTAACGTTAGGCACTATTTTGCCAAAACTAATAGTTGGGGTACTGTTAAGTGTTCAAAAGTACTATTTTATTACCCTTTTTATTCATATTATTGCTAGACTTAGGCTCATATTAGTTGCATTATTAGCCATTCATGCATGTTCGCATTGTTTCCTTGGTGGACAAGCTTGATTTCATATTTTGTTAATTTTGTGGAAAAAGATACTACTTTGGTGTGTTTTGTGTGTGTGTGCAGAATCACTTGCCAAAGCAAGGCTGGAACCAGTTGCCAGGGCAATGCATGAAGGAGATGCCGAGCTAGTTGCCAGGGCAATTTTTGATAAGGGATAAGATGATATGGTAGTCAAAATTGATGACTAGATAAGCCCAAGATGACGTGGAGCAAAGTTAAATCCCAAAGGAGTTTGATTTCCATGAAGAGGTTAAAGAGAAATTAAATCCCAAGAAAATAGGAAAAGTTCTAGAAGGAATTTAAATATAATAAAAAATTATATTCTTTAAAGATATTTAATTCCAATTTAACTTCCTCCTCAAAAAAGACTTTGACCTAGCCCTATTAATTGAGGACCAAGCCGTCAACTCCATAGAGGGAGAGGAGAGAAATTTCGACAAAGAGATGGGGGAGATTTCGACAAGAGCAAGGAGAGATTTCGACAAGGCTTCAACCATTCTTCATCTTTTTCTTTCTTGTTCAATTAGGTTTATGCTAGGAATTCTTTGTCTTGTGTTTCTTTGGAACCTAGCCATGAACTAAATCTATTTGGCTAAGGTTATTGTGTTTTGTGATTGTGAGAAACAATTGGATTTGTTTAGGTAATAAGAGTTTGCACTTTCAATTCAAGGTTTACTCATTCTTGGTTTTTCTTCTTGTTTGCGAGTAAATTGGGAGAGGATCTCGTAACTTCATCTATTTATCTAATATCGGGAGAGTTAGATTCAAGAAACGAATGAGTATGATCTTTATTCAATCTATTGATGGTGAAGATTAATCCGGCTTAGGAATAAGTTAAGGATTTCAACGGCTAAGAGGAGCGCAAGATTGGTTGTTGTTCACCCTTGATTCACGCAGGGATGCATTATCAAGGCATGCACAAATAGCTAGAGTTTTGACTTAGGGATAAAAAGAAACCATTGAAGAACGCTCCGCCGAACCTTGAAGTTGCTGCCCAGCCGCCCAAGTAGTTGCTCAGGCAACCGTCGATTAGTTGCCAAGGCAACCCCGCTGCACTCTTTTACCAAGACGATCCAATCGGCTATCACTCCTCAACTCACGATAACCTGGCCTATTCTCTCTCATTTGATTACATATTCTTTTACTTATTTGCTTTCTAGTTTAGTTGTTAGTTAAGCTCGTACAATTTTTTACTTGTGTTCTTTTACTTTTTACAATGCAAGAGATTAGATTCTTGAAGTGGCACCAATCCCTGTGGAGACGATATCTTTTATACTATAACTTGCGACGTGTACACTTGCACAATTACAGAGCACTTATTACGCGCAACAGGTACCAAAACAGTAACGCGGACAACAGGTACAATTTTCCCTTTATTTAATTCTTTGTTTATGCATATCTAAATTTCTGTAATGTTTGATTATAAATATTCTCATTTTCTAATGAAAATAGTTGGGTTTTTTCTTTATTTTTGTAATATATATATTTTTAGGGTAGAATTTGAAGCTGTCTCTCTAGTTGACATTTATTTTATTATCTTACTAATCTAACTTTTATTTGGAATTTCAAACTAGTTCTCACAGTTGAGTTATAGTAAAAATAGTTGGGTTGAGTTGCAGGGATGAAATTGAAGTATTCAAAAGTTTGATGATCAAATTAGAATGAGAATCATAGTTTGATAATAATATTAAAATATTTAAGAGCTTGAGGAAAAATTTTGAATGAAAATTATAATTTGAAGATAAAATTGAGACATTCAAAAGTCCAAGTATACGATTAACTTCATTTAATATCACATTCTCAAAATCTTTATATATCATTTTAACTTGAAATTTTATCTCACCTTAAAAAAAGCGTCCGAAAAATTTATACATTCCACTCTTATAACCTATAGGATCCGCAGGGTATGTATCATGATATCATCTGAAAATATGGATAACGGATAGGATTATGAGGAAAGTGGGAAACTAGCCATGGACCCTATTGATCAAGCCAATCAAATTCTACCATCCGTAAACGGACGCAAAATTTTATGTTAAGATATGAGTTTTAAAAAATTATATTTAGAGATATAAAATTAAATTATTAATAAAAATATCTAAATTACATAAAAATTTATTTATTTTTGAAATATTCTTACCTGGAGAGAAAAAGGAGAAAAAATTGCTCCTAATGAATATTGAACCACAACTTAGGGGAGAAACATGAGTGCCAATTGAGAGCTTTTAATCATATTTTTAGAAAATATGAATGTCCCCACCAACTAGAGGTGACAAACGAGTTATTCGGACCGGTTTAAGTTAGGGTATCTGGTTGAGTCATTTTAGGTCTGGTCAATAGGAGATCACTCGATTTTTCAGGCCAGGTTAGCTTTTTACACCCATATATAACTTTATAAAGCCAATATATTTAGCTTTTTGGTGAGTTGTGAGAAAGATCACATCCAATCTTTATTTATTTCTTTTAATATTTTTTTATTTCGATTTACCTTTAGTTCTGATGAAACCGGTTCAGGTCTATTTGGTTTGATTGAAAATAGTTTTGGATCTATTTCTATTCAACTAAAATTTAGGTCACTTTCGGTTCGATTTATTTTGAATTTTCAGATTATTATATTCAAGTTGATATCAGATATCAAGTCGAGTAAATCAATTCTAATCTCGAGTCAAATTTACCAGTTCTACCTCCAACCCTCACCGGCTCATTCCAGACCATCTATATTTTGTTCTTTTGATTCTGGTATGGGGCAAAATCTGTCTATTGTCACGGCCCAAATTCCTTGGTCCGAGACAGTGGCGCAAGCATCCGACGGAGAGGTTCCATATAGGGCATCGGGCTTGCCAAGACCACTAGACTTGGCACATAACTTGGAGAATGTTAGAGAGACCGATCACAGTGGCTATTCAAAAATGCATTAGACAACAAGTCAATGGGAGAATCCTGCCATATCAAGTGTGATCAAGTATCCAAGGAAAGAAACACACTAATTGATGTGATTATATATGATTTGGCATCTTTTCCATAAATTAGGGGATTTGTAATTATGTGGGCTAATCCTGGCCATCCATGTAAATTGATTTGGACCATTGATTGAGTGAGAGCTCAACTATAAATAGAGAGCCTCCCACTCTCATTTGGATCATTCCATTCCATTCATTCTCATTTGAGAAGAGTAATAAGACTATGAGGCATTTACTCTAGTTTCTCGTGTCCCTTTCAATTGTTCTTTGTTTTTAAGCTCTTTAAGTTAGTTGCCTCTCATAGTGGCTAAGATTAGCCACCTTGGTGTTTGAAGCTCCTGCATCCATCGAAGCCTTGAGGGCTTGTCCGAGCCTTTATTGAGCAGGAGTTCTTGCAAGGCTGGTTGAAGGTTTACTTAGGCACGGAATCGACCGAGTAGCGTCACGAGGTGCCTAAGGTCGCACGTTCCCAGGCATTGGGACTGTAGGGGCGTGACAAGTGGTATCAGAGCGAGTCGAGGGGGCTTTCAGTTATAGTCAAGCGTGGTGATGATTTACGTTTGAGCTAGTCTGAGTAAGCGAGCTAGTTTGTGGCAAAGAAGTGATCGAGATGGCAAAACAAAGTGGTAGAACTTCCACACAAAAAGGAAAAAAGTGCCATGGTGGAAACCAAGAAGATACATTGATAATGGACGAAGTAAATAATTTTCTTTATGAATTTGACGAGAGAATTAACGAACTTCATGACTATTCAGGAGAATTGTTTGAATTCATATCGTTGGTGAGGGGTAGGTCGAAAAACTTGAAAAATCTGAACAAGAGGCCAAGGAGACCCAAGGTGTTCTAGAGTCCCATCTTGACAAACTAAAGTCCATTGCGGACAGGGTCAAAGACGAGATGTAACATGCTCTCAACATGTTGGAGATATTTCGAGGGAGTAATGCTTGTTAAGCCGAGGTGAAGGCTTTGCAGATCGAGATGGATGAGCTCAAGAGGGAGCTGCTCAGTTGCAAGACCGCAATGAGTGAATGGGGTGTGCTTGCCACCTTCTTAGAAGGACTTAGTCCTGGGACGAAGCTCGCATTAGAGCAAGGAAAAACCCAGAGAGAGGCCACAGATGTGACAAAGTTGATGACCGAGCCTGCGGAAGACAAGCTAGCCAGCATTGAGGTGTCCGAGCCCACAACAAGTGATCACGGGCGTGGCGAGGCTAAGTCTGTTCCAGAAAAGAAGACAGACAAGAAGTTGAAGTGCTACTTCTGTAATGGTCCCTATCTGATAGGGGATATCCCGAGAAAAATCGCCTTGCTGCCATCATCAAGGGAGTAGATGAGCCAGAAGGAGGAGTAGCCAGACTTGACGCAATTGCGAGTGTCAATAAGCCAAGTGAGAGCCATTGTGTGACTACAAGTGTCAAAGTATTCAAACCAAGGACGAAACTCGGTGCGATAGCAAATGAGAAAGTCGTCAAGCCGAGGGTGAAGAAGCAATTGGAGTGTTACCAGTGTAAGGGCCCCCACAAGTTGCGAAAATGCTCATTGAGTTCTGCCAAGGCCAAAGGAGATCGAAAGCAGAAAGAGTTGAACATGTCAATGAAGGATACGAGGGATCTTGCCGAGGGTTTTCAGGTAAAGAAAATTTCTTCAAAGACCGCATCTATAATAAGGTCAAAGGGGGCCAAGCCGAAAAGGGACATAGCAACCATGGAGACACCACCCATGGGCAAGATGAGACAGGGGCGAAGGGCATCGAGGAAGAAGCACCAACGCAAAAATTGTGCACAAACTTCAAGTTAGAGGGGTGCATGCAACGATGAGCATCAGACTTCATGGAAGAAGAGCCGATGCAAAACAGTGCAAAGAACTGTCACGGGGATGGTTTGATGCAAATGGGGCTGGACTTCGAGGAGAAAAAAGGGTTGACCCATTTTAGAGTAAATACAACTGAGAATAAGGTACATCTCAAACACAACTCTAGTGTTTTTGAGTTTGATTTGCCGTCTTTGATGAGTATAGGTCGAGTGAGACCTAGCCTTCAGTGCGGGGGAGACGAAGCTTGGAAGAGACCTTTCAGAGTTTTAAGGAGCCAAACTGATGGGCTGACGAGTCTGAGAGTTCGTCCGGAGTTCAACGTGGTGACACCCAAGACTTTGCCACAAGACCAGGAGTGTCCAAGTCGAGGCAAATCAAGATTGGTAGTGGAAGACTTCTACGATAGAGATGTAACCAAAGGCGTCTTAGTGCGCGACATCACTTGGCGGAAAGAGTCAGAGTGAGCAGTCTGATAAGTGTTCAAAAGTACTATTTTTCTTACCCTTTTTACTTATATTATTGTTAGACTTAGGCTCATATTAGTTACATAATTAGTCATTCATGCATTAATCCGTGTTTCCTTCCATCGTTGAGCTTGATTGCATAACTTGGTTGTTTTTGTGGGAAAAGATATTGCTTTGGTGTGTTTTGTGTGTATGTGCAGGATCACTTGCCAAAGCAAGGCTAGAGCTAGTTTCCAGGGCAATGCATGAAGGAGATGTCGAGCTAGTTGCCAGGGCAATGCATGAAGGAGACGTCATGCCAGTTGCCAGGGCAATTGTCGACAAAGAATAAGGTGATATGGTAGTCGAACTTGATGACTAGACAAGCCCAAGATGACGTGGAACAAAGCTAAATCCCAAAGGAGTTTGATTTCCATGAAGAGATTAAAGAAGAATTAAATTCCAAGAAGATAAGAGAAGTTCTAGAAGGAATATAATTATAATAAAGAATTATATTCTTTAAAGATAATTTAACTCCAACTTAACTTCATCTTCAAAGAAGGACTTTGACCTAGCCCTATAAATTAGAGGCCATGCCGTCAACTCCAAGGGGAGAGAGAGGAGAGAATTTTTGACAAGCATCAAGGGCAAGGGGGATTTCGACAAGCTTCATCCTTCATCTTTTTCTTTCTTGTTCAATTAGTTTCATGCTAGGTATTCTTTATCATGTGTTTCTTTGGAACCTAGCCATGAACTAAATCTATTTGGCTAAGGTTATTGTGTCTTGTGGTTGTGAGAAACTATTGGATTTTGTTTAGGTAATAAGAGTTTGCACTTTTCTATTCAAGGTTTATTCATTCTTGGCTCTTATTCTTGTTTGCGAGTGAATTGAGAGAGGATCTCGTAACTTCATCTATTCATCTAATATCGGGAGAGTTAGATTCAAGAAACGAATGAATATGATCTTTATTCAATCTATTGATGGTGAAGATTAATCCGGCTTAGGAATAAGTTACGGATTTCAACGGCTAAGAGGAGCGCAAGATTGGTTGTTGTTCACCCTTGATTCACGTAGGGATGTATTATCAAGGCATGCACAAGTAACTAGAGTTAGGGATAAGAAGAAACAATTGAAGAACGCTCTGCCGAAGCTTGAAGGTTGCTTCCTAGACACCCAAGTAGTTGCCCAACTAGTTGCCTAGGCAACCATCGATTAGTTGCCAAGGCAACCCCGTTGTGCAAGTTGCCACGGCAACTGAGTTGCCCTTGCACTCTTTTACCAAGACGATCCAATCGGCTATCACACCTCAACTCACGATAACCTAGCTTACTCTCTCATTTGATCTCATCTATTCTTTTACTTTATTGCTTTCTAGTTTAGTTATTAGTTTAAACTCCTATAGTCTTCTACTTGTGTTTTTACTTTTTACAGTGCAAGAGATTAGATTCTTGAAGTGGTACCAATCCATGTGGAGACGATATCTTTTATACTATAACTTGCAATGTGTATACTTGCACAATTACGTAGCACTTATTACGCGCAACAAGTTTTTGGCGCCGTTGCCGGGGATTGGCAATAGCGACTTTGTTTTTATTTTCTTGCACTTTCTTTTTACTTTTCTTGTTTAAGATTCAAAGGGCTAACAAACTTTGGTTTTGCATTGATATATGACCAGGGCGAGACCGATTACACCAAAATATCCCATTGATCCAGAAATCGAACGAACTTTACAAAGACTTAGACGAAGGATAAAAGTAGCAATGGCTAATCAAGACGGCAATATGAATCAAGATGTTCCAGTAGGAGGAGGAGTGATTCTTTCACGAAATAGAACTATCCGAGACTATCTTGAAGAAGATCTTGATGGATTTAATCCAGGAGTTGTCGCACCTGAAATTGAAGCCGACCACTTTGAGTTGAAACCGGTGATGTTTAATATGATCAACACAATTGGTCAATTTGGCGGCTCAACAACTGAAGATGCATGACAGCATCTTAAATCTTTCCTCGAGATTTGCAACTCGTTCAAAATACACGGAGTCACCCCTGATGTTTTACGATTAAGATTATTCCCCTATTCCCTGAGGGATAGGGAGAAAGCATGGTTGAATAGCATTCATGCCGGATTAATAGGATCTTGGACCGATCTTTGTCGTGATTTCCTTGCTCGGTTTAATCCTACAAATTTGACTGATAAGCTTCGTAACGACATTACTTCTTTTCGGTAGGCAGATGATGAATCCATGTACGATGCTTGTGAGCGATTTAGAGAACTTTTACATAAATGCCCCCTATACGGATTCCTGGTGTGGACACAAGTAACAATGTTTTACAACGCCGTGAATACACCAATAAGGATGATGCTAGATGCCTCGGCAAACGACATACTCCTAGATAAGTCACCGGAGGAAGCAATGCAAATTCTAAACAGACTTGCCAAGAATGACTATCAATTCCCCTATACTAGAAGAGGAGGAGTTAGACGCCAAGCCGCAATACATGAACTAGGATCATCATACTCAATTTCGGCACAATTGGCCACTTTTACCAAGATGGTCCAGAACATGCAAAAACCAAACAACACACATGAGGTCAAGGTAATGGATTCTTTTTGTGAGTTATGTGGTGATAACCCTGATTCTTCTAAATGTATCGAGAATCAGAAATCCAGCTTCTATGTGGGGAATTACAATCGGAACAACAATGTGATGTCCAATACATACAATCCAGCTTGGAAGAAGCACCCGAATTTTTCATGGAGTAATCCCAACAATGCTCTAAACCAGAACAATCAGAATGCACAAGCATCGAGATTCCAGCAGAATATGCCACGGCAACAGTTGCCGCAGCAACAACCGACAACATCTAGTTCTTTGGAAAATTCTCTAAATGCTTTTATAATGAAAACTGAATCTTATATGGCTGAGAATAGTAACTTCATAAAAATAACTGATGTTTTTATTAACAGGACCGAGATGAGATTGCAAAACCAAGAGGCGGCAATCAAATCATTGGAAAATCAAGTCGGATAGTTTGCTCAAAACCTGAATACTTGACCGCAATGATGTTTACCTAGCGATACTGAAGTCGCAAGAGGAACTGGCCATGAGCAATGTAAGACGATCACCACTAGAAGTGGCCAACAACTTAAAGAGGCTCAAGCCCGCTCATCAAAAAAAACTCCACAAAAAGATCAAGGCGAACCTAGCTGCAAAACCTCAGATGCTGAACCAGGAATTGTCGCGGCAACCGGCAATAAGTATGCCTCGACAACCGACGATAAGGATGCATCGGCAACTTGTGATAAGCATGCCTCGACAACCCCAATTGATAATGCCTTGGCAACTCCATTTGTCCCGACCATGCCGTCAATCAGGTTCCAAACCAATGAAAGGATCGAAGATATCCGACTTCCACCACCATTCCCACAAAGGTTGAAGCGACAAAAGCAAGAATATCAATTTAAGAAGTTTCTTGATATCCTAAAGCAAGTCAACATCAACTTTCCATTGGTGGAATCAATTGAACAAATACCGAACTATGCCAAGTTTCTTAAAGACATTGTGTCCAAGAGAACAAGGCTAGGAGAGTTTGAAACAGTTGCCGCAACAGAGGGATGCATGGCCATGTTGCACAATCGTATGCCACCTAAGTTGAAGGATCCCAAAAGTTTCACAATACCCTGTTCCATTGGAAACCACTATGTCGAGAAAGCATTATGCGACCTTGGGGCTAGCATAAACTTGATACCTAAATCGGTTTTCCAAAAACTAGGAATCGAGAAGGCAAGACCTACAACAGTTATGCTACAGCTAGCCGACAGGTCCTATGTGCATCCAGAGGGAAAAATCGAGGACATACTGGTAAAAGTTGATAAATTTATTTTTCCCGCTGACTTTATTGTTTTGGATTGTGAAGCAGATGAGCATGCACCTATCATTCTCGGGAGACCATTCCTAGCAACAGGGAGAACCTTGATCGATGTTGAAAATTGAGAACTCACAATAAGGGTGAATGACCAGCAAGTTAAACTAAATGTGTTTCAAACACTAAGGCATGCCGATGATCCAGAAGAATGCCAACTTCTTCATGCCACGACAGAGTTTGACTTCGACGAGGAATTTAGTTGTCTCGGCAACTACATTATCGATCCAGAGGAACTTGAGGAGTATGAAGAACCGGTCAAAGAGGAACAACAAGAAGAGGCAAGTTGGCTAGTCAATCGACCAGGTACATACTTTGAACCACTGGATTACTCAGGTAAGGAAGGTAAGCTTGAAAAGCCCTCTATTGAATAACCACCGATTCTTGAGTTGAAACAGTTTCCAGAGCAACTAAAATATGCATACTTAGGAACCGATAATACATTGGCTGTAATTATTTCTTTTAATTTACAGCCTGAGCAGGAAAAGAAGCTGATCAAAATGTTGAAGCTACACAAAAAGGCAATAGGGTGGACAATTGCTGACTTGAAGGGAATTAGCCCGACAATGTGCATGCATAAGATTTTGTTGGAAGATGATCACAAACCTTCAATTGAGGCCCAGATGAGACTGAATCATGCCATGAAAGGGGTTGTAATGAAAGAAATCATCAAGTGGCTTGACGCCGGCATTATATACCCTATCTCTGATAGTACATGTGTAAGTCCGGTACAATGTGTACCGAAAAAGGGAGGTATAACGGTGGTAAGTAATGAAAACAATGAACTCATTCCAACCAGGACTGTGACCGGTTGGAGCGTTTGTATGGATTATCGAAAGCTAAACAAAGCCACTAGGAAATATCACTTCCCATTACCCTTTATTGATCAAATGCTTGACCGTCTTGCAGGTAAACCCTTTTATTATTTTCTTGATGGTTATTCAGGTTACAATCGAATTGCCATAGCACCAGAAGATCAAGAAAAAAACAACCTTCACATGCCCATATGATACTTATGCTTTTCGAAGGATGCCGTTCGAATTATGTAACGCCTCAGCAACCTTCCAAAGATGCATGATGACACTCTTTTCAGATATGGTCGAAGACTTCCTTGAGATCTTCATGGATGATTTTTTCGTTTTTGGTAATGACTTCGACAGTTGCCTTGGCAATTTAGAGAAGGTGTTGGCAAGATGTGAAGAAACTGATTTAGTCCTCAATTGGGAGAAGTGCCATTTTATGGTAGATGAAGAAATAGTGTTCGGCCACAAGATTTCATCCAAAGGAATTGAAGTAGACAAAGCCAAGGTGGACGTGATCGAGAGATTACCCGACCAAGTTCGGTTAAAGGAATTCAAAGCTTTCTTGGACATGCAGGTTTTTACAGGAGGTTCATTCATAATTTTTATTAAATCACTAAACCATTGTGCAATTTGCTTGAACAGGATAAAGTCTTCGATTTTGAAGATTCTTGCACCCAAGCATTCAAAACCCTAAAGGAAAAGCTTGCCTCGGCACCCATTGTCGTTCCACCAGATTGGACGCTACCTTTTGAGCTCATATGTGATGCAAGTGATTTTGCGGTAGGAGCAGTTCTAGGCCAACGCACAGGTAAGACCTTCCATGTGATATACTACGCTAGTAAAACTATTAATAGTGCTCAAATGAATTATACAACAACGGAGAAAGAGTTACTAGCTGTAGTTTTCGCATTCGACAAGTTCCGATCCTATTTGATTGGTACAAAGGTAATTGTTCATACGGACCATTCGACAATCAAATATCTATTTGCTAAAAATGATGCCAAACCTCGTTTGATTCGTTGGATATTACTTTTACAAGAATTTGATATTGAAATTAAGGACAGGAAAGGAACAAAAAATCAAGTGGCCGATCACTTATCACGTTTAGAACGCAATAGGGAGGAGGACACAGATCTAGAGATATGCGACTCATTCTCGGATGAGCAACTTTTAGTTACCTCGGCAACCATGGACGCGCACGCCTCGGCAACTCTCGACGCCGCGGCAACTATGGATGCACATGCCTCGGCAACCCTCGGCAACCATAGATACGCACGCCTCAGCAAATCTCGACGCCGCAGC
Organism: Hibiscus mutabilis; assembly: GCA_019671005.1. Classification (NCBI taxonomy): domain Eukaryota; kingdom Viridiplantae; phylum Streptophyta; class Magnoliopsida; order Malvales; family Malvaceae; genus Hibiscus; species Hibiscus mutabilis. Next base: position 3,821,692 of record CM033737.1, on the reverse strand, counting down.
AGCCCTTGATACGCATACCTCGGCAACCAGGGATGTGCATGCCTCGGCAACTCTCGACGCCACAGCAGCCCTTGACGCGCACACCTCGGTAACCCTAGATGCGCACTCCTTGGCAATTTTGGGAGCAGTCGCCACGGCAGCACATGCCTCGGCAATACCTTAGTACGCGGATTTAGTTAATTTCCTTGTTTGTGGTATTTTACCTTATGGCCTTACTCACCAAAGGAAGAAGCGGTTCCGCCATGATGCTAAGCATTACTTTTGGGACGAGCCTCTTTTGTTTAAACAATGTGCAGATCAGGTTATACGCCGATGTGTCCCTGAAGAAGAGCAACAGAATGTACTCCGGCAATGCCATTCTTCACCCTATGGAGGACATTTTGGAGGAACTCGTACCGCGGCCAAAGTGTTGCAATCCGGTTTGTATTGGCCAACATTGTACAAAGATGCCCAAGACTTTTACAAGCAATGTGATCATTGCCAGAGGACGGGCAATATCTCTAGACGACATGAGATGCCGCTCCAGAACATCATCGAGGTGGAATTGTTCGATGTCTGGGGGATCGATTTTATGGGACCTTTCCCATCTTCATTTGGCAACCTCTACATTCTACTTGCCGTCGTTTACGTGTCTAAATGGGTTAAGGCAGCTGCTGTTTCCAACAACGATTCCAAGACCGTGCAACGATTCTTGCAGAAAAACATATTTACACGGTTTAGGATACCGAGAGCAATTATCAGCGACGAAGGAAAGCATTTTGACAACAGACTTATTGCCAAGATGTTGCAACGCTTCGGCGTATCACACAAGATTGCCACGGCATATCACCCACAAACCAACAGGCAAGCAGAAATTTCCAACCAGGAATTGAAGGGTATACTCGAGAAAGTTGTAAATCCCTCTAGGAAGGATTGGTCATTAAGGCTAGATGACGCACTTTGGGCATATCGCACTGCATTCAAAACACCCTTAGCTACCGAACACAAGGCATATTGGGCAATCAAGACCGTGAATATAGATTGGGAAAGTGCCGGACAAAAGCGTTTATTGGACCTCAATGAGATAGAAGAATTCCGTGCACTCGCCTATAACAATGCACGAATCTACAAGGAGAAAACAAAGCAATGGCATGACAAGAAACTATTGCCGCGGCAATTCATGCCAGGGCAACTAGTTCTCTTATTCAATTTTCGGCTAAAACTTTTCCCAGGAAAACTGAAATCAAGATGGTCGGGACCATTCGAAGTTGTCAACCATTCTCTCATGGTGCCGTGATAATCAAGTCCATCACTGACAAAAATGAATTCAAAGTTAATGGACAAAGATTAAAGCACTACAATGCTGCCTATGTAGAACATAACAAAGAAGTGGTCACCTTAGGAGATGCATGAGCATGCTCACTTTTCGATATTTTATTTTTATTTTTAATTTTGTCGAACTATTTAATTTTTAATTTTATTTTTTTATTATTACTTTCGATTATTTGCTTTTTTAGGATAGATTTATTTTCTTTTGTTTTATCTTTCTTTAAGTTTAAGAATCCCTTTACACATCTTTATTTATTTTCTTTTATTAGTTTATCTTTAAATTTAATCCTTATTTGATTTGTCTTTGAATTGTAGGAAAGAGTTCAAGATAAAGAGGAATTTTGATCCAAGAAGGAAAACATCTTCAACAAGGAAATTAATGGGCTGAATCTAAGGCTTATATAAAGCCTCCAACTTACCCTAATTAAACCCCCTTGCCGTCACCCTTCCCCTAAACCGAAACCCTCTTTTTCGTCTTTCCAAAAATTAATCCGACCCACCATATTTACTACTTATCTTTTCTATAAAACCCATCACCCTTAACTTCCAAGAAACCTATTCCTACTTTCCATATTGCAACTCTTTAGTTTCTTTTATTTTCTTTTATTTGTTTTTACAAAACTCACAACCAAGATCATCCATGGCATCCAAAATTAAATTTTTGGTTCATCCATGTTCCTCCAAAGAACCAAGATACAAGAAGTTTGCTACACCGGTGGTTTAAGAAAGATTTCACTCCAAGTTTGAAAGCCGAAAGATTTATGAAGAACAAGGCTTTGAATACTCCAACTCTCATCAAGATTTTGGCCTTGAACCATTCATCTTTGAGAGGATTGCACATCAAAAGTGGCAAATCTTTTGCCATTAATCGGAACCGGGTAACATCTCATGGGTAAGAGAATTCTATGCTCACTCACCTAACCCGGATAATCCTTATGTTTTTGTTCGTGACAAGGCCATACTCATAAGCCCCGAAAACATCAACACCTTTTACGGGCTCTACATTGAGATGGACGAGCATCAAGCCTTTGTTGATCAAATCACGCCCAAGCAACTCGACAAGGTGCTTTAAGAACTCACTCTACCGGGAACTCATTGGAACGACGGTAAATACAAGGGCACGGTAAATCGCCTTCGGCTTAAACCTGAGGCAAAACTATGGAATAAGTTTGTTAAAACCTCTTTAATGCCCACCACACACAATACTACCGTTGATATACCACGTCTTTTGCTCATACATTCTATTTTGCATAATCGCATCATTAACATTGGAAAATTATTTGCAATGAGATTTTTTATGTAGCTCAAAAGATAAGGGTTCTCTTTTTTTCCCTTGCTTAATTTCTAATCTTTGCAAGGAGATGTATGTCCCAAGTGAGTCCACCGATGAAAAGGCCCTACAAAGTCCGGTTGGAATCAAGCACAAATCCGAAAGCTAATGGGAGAGGCACCGGAAAAATTCTCAAGACCTCCAATTACCGCGGCAACTCCTTTCGCCCCGGCAATCCCTAATGCCCAAGCACCTAACGCCCGGGCAACTCGGCCATCAACCCCGGGACACTTAGAAGCACTTTTGCAACCATTGGCGAGCCACCAAAGGCAAATTGAAGACTGACAACTAATGTTCATGCGGTACATGAAGGAGCACAACAATGCCATCACCCAAGTTATCCTAGAAAAGTACCTGGACAGTCGCGTACCGTTCCCAATCTTTCCGGCCGAGATCTTTACCACGGCAACCAATAAAGCGGTTGCAACGACAACCGCAACAGATGATGCCGCGGCAACCTACACTGTGCCTACCCAAGCAGATGCCACGGCAACCAACCCTGAATATGCCACGACAACCAAAGCTAAAGACAACCCGATAACCACTACAAAAGCCAAAGGTAAAGCACCTATGCCCGAATCAACTCGTACGGAATCATTGTCTGATTTTACAGATTCGAACGAGTCCTCCATTGCACCAACAAAGACCGCACCAATTGAATCATCCAAGCGAAAAACAAATGACATTGATGAAGAGGACGATGAGGACAACCCCGTACGAGGATCGATTCAACCATCGACAACAAGGAAACAACCATCGCTTTCAAACAAGAGAATCAAGACATCGACCAAAAGGAAACTAATCATCCACGACGACAGACTCTCGGAGTAAGTCCTCGTTTGTATTTTATTTTTTGTTATTTTTATTATTCTTTAATGCATGCATTGAGGACAATGCCTCACTCGAGTTTGGGGGGATTGTTATTAGTAGTTACCATGTTTAGTTGCATTCATCTTAAGTATTACATTTAGGATACATAAATTGCTTGCCATGCCTTTAGTTAGAACAAGAATTACCTAGATTTGATGAATATCCGATGATGACTTTGCCAATGCACTTAATTGATAGAATTTTTATTCTAGGATAACCATGGAAAAACTTAGAATTTTACTATGATGCTATATTTGATGAAACACTATTGTGGTTTGATTGATTTAAAGAATTCTAGTGAACTTAGGTTGATAATTAAACAAATTGGGGGATTAGAATAAAAGTTGGATGAATGCTAGAGGTTCCCGAAATTAGCTCTAGCATGTGCTAAAAAATTGATCACTAGAGGTGCCCGAAACCGGCTCTAGTATGTGCTAAAAAATTGATCACTAGAGGTGCCCAAAACTGGCTCTAGTCGAATAAATTAATTAACTTAAGGAAACTAAAAACAAAACACTAGAGGTGCCCGAGACCGGCTCTAGTTAAAAAATGTTAAAAAGAACCCAATGAAGTAATTTGAAAACCTCTTGTTTGCATAGAATCCGAAAAATCAACTTGCACATAACTCCGCACACACTCACAAGCATTATAGTTTGATTCCGAGTAACGCCTAAGTTTTCCAAAAAATGAAAAGCCAATCATACTTTGTGCCCCGGTTCTGAGAATTGAAATCAAGTTCAAAGCTAAGTTTGTGAAAATTGAAGTCTTGACAGGTAATTATTAGTTTGCATTGCTTGAGGACAAGCAATAGTTCGAGTTTGGGGGTGTGATAAGTGTTCAAAGTACTATTTTTCCTTACCCTTTTTACTTATATTATTGTTAGACTTAGGCTCATATTAGTTACATAATTAGTCATTCATGCATTAATCCATGTTTCCTTCCATCGTTGAGCTTGATTGCATAACTTGGTTGTTTTTGTGGGAAAAGATGCTGCTTTGGTGTGTTTTGTGTATATGTGCAGGATCACTTGCCAAAGCAAGGCTAGAGCTAGTTTCCAGGGCAATGCATGAAGGAGATGCCGAGCTAGTTGCCAGGGCAATGCATGAAGGAGACGTCGAGCCAGTTGCCAGTGCAATTGTCGACAAAGAATAAGGTGATATGGTAGTCAAAATTGATGACTAGACAAGCCCAAGATGACGTGGAGCAAAGTTAAATCCCAAAGGAGTTTGATTTCCATGAAGAGATTAAAGAAGAATTAAATTCCAAGAAGATAGGAGAAGTTCTATAAGGAATATAATTATAATAAAGAATTATATTCTTTAAAGATAATTTAATTCCAACTTAACTTCCTCCTCAAAGAAGGACTTTGACCTAGCCCTATAAATTAGAGGCCATGCCGTCAACTCCAGGGGAGAGAGATGAGAGAATTTTTGACAAGCATCAAGGGCAAGGAGGATTTCGACAAGCTTCATCCTTCATCTTTTTCTTTCTTGTTCAATTAGGTTCATGCTAGGGATTCTTTATCTTGTGTTTCTTTGGAACCTAGCCATAAACTAAATCTATTTGGCTAAGGTTATTGTGTCTTGTGGTTGTGAGAAACTATTGGATTTTGTTTAGGTAATAAGAGTTTGCACTTTTCTATTCAAGGTTTATTCATTCTTTGTTCTTATTCTTGTTTGCGAGTGAATTGGGAGATGATCTCGTAACTTCATCTATTTATCTAATATCAGGAGAGTTAGATTCAAGAAACGAATGAATATGATCTTTATTCAATCTATTGATGGTGAAGATTAATCCGGCTTAGGAATAAGTTAATGATTTCAACGGCTAAGAGGAGCACAAGATTGGTTGTTGTTCACCCTTGATTCACGCATGGATGTATTATCAAGGCATGCATAAGTAACTAGAGTTTCGACTTAGGGATAATAAGAAACCATTGAAGCTCTGCCGAACCTTGAAGGTTGCTGCCTAGACGCCCAAGTAGTTGCCCAGGCAACCATCGATTAGTTGCCAAGGCAACCCCGTTGTGCAAGTTGCCACGGCAACTGAGTTGCCCTTGCACTCTTTTACCAAGACGATCCAATCGGCTATCACACCTCAACTCACGTTAACCTGGCCTATCTCTCTCATTTGATCTCATCTATTCTTTTACTTTATTGCTTTCTAGTTTAGTTATTAGTTTAAACTCCTATAATCTTCTGCTTGTGTTTTTACTTTTTACAGTGCAAGAGATTAGATTCTTGAAGTGGCATCAATCCCTGTAGAGACGATATCTTTTATACTATAACTTGCAACGTGTATACTTGCACAATTGCGTAGCACTTATTATGCGCAACACAGTCCTTGTGGGGTACATGAGCAAGCCGAGACGTCGAGAAGCCACTAAGATGATGTAAAGATTGGTGTAGAGGATTGAAGCATTCCATGGAGACAAGAGTCGATGTGAGCAGTTCATATGGGGGAACATCACCAAGCCGAGTCAACGAGTAGTAGCATCCGAGGAGCCCTACCCAGGATCGTTCTATTGGAGCGACGAAGGCGTCGCTAAGTTTGGTAGGGGAGAATGTCGCGTCCCAAATTCCTTGGTCTGAGACAATGACGCAAGCATCAGATGGAGATGTTCTATATGGGGCATCGGGCTTGCCAAGACTGCCAGACTTGGTTTAATCACTCATTTTTATCCGGTGTATAAATATTGTGTTGATCTACTTTAGTTTAATAATTAATATATTATGGTTGCATGTATACATATCATATTATATGTCTATTATATATGTATGATATATGTGTGTGTGATGTGTGAATGCATGTATAACGTATGTATCGTTTATACATACGTATTTATAATTATCGTGGTGTATGTACAACGTGTGTGTTTACCTTTTATATTTTATATCACGCATGTTTGGCATTATATGTGTACTAATGTATATGTTTATACCAATTATATGTGAAATATATATATGTGTGTGCTTGCATTTAAATGTATATAATGTATGTAAATATTTGAACGAATATGTATGCTATATATGTATGTGTGTCTGTGTATGTATACATGCATGTATATGTATTATCGTATTACTATAGTATTATTATTACTAATATTAGTATTATTATTGGGCTAATTTAAATAAAATCCAAAACATAAAACCAATTAAATTAAGTCCAAGTCCATATGATATTACAAAAACCCAAAAAATATATAATATAGTTTACAAGGCCCATTTTGGCCTGACCCAGTATCTTAAAAACCTTAACCCATCTGATTACACCAAACCTTAACCCTTTCTCTTTCTTGTGCGCAGCCCAATCTGGGCTGTCAAATCAAATTTTGATCTAACGGTCCAGATTGAATGAAGGTAACCCGTCTAGCTGTTGCATGTGGTTTACACGTGGACCGTTCGATCTTCCACACGCGCGTGCATCCCATGCGTTGGGCTCCTCGGCTGCTGAGCTTTACGTGTCACAATCTGATGCAATCTCACTGCCTCCGAAATCACATCTAAGCCGTCCATGCAGCGAAGCATCCCAATCGTTGGATTAGATCTGATCTAACGGACGAGATTAAGACTGGCACCACTCTACCTCTACTACGCTGCCACAATGCTTCCCACGTCGGTCGTACCAACCACCGTGTCAATCATCAGAAAAAAGTCAAAAAAATGGATTTATCAGTAAACAGATCTGAAAAAACATGTATTATCTACCAAACACAAGGAAATCAGAACCAAAAAAAAGAAGGCAAATATATATATCAAATGTAAAATCCTTTTTGCCGGGGGCTTTTTTTAGTTTAGAATTTCCAGAAATATAAACAAAAAAAAGTTCAGTGGTAATTCTTCTTCTCTTTTCTTTCCATGCATGTATTCAAATATGAAAAATATATCAAAATAAAAAGGGGAGTATTTTACCTTGGTTTTCTATTTTTTTCTCGTTGGCGATGAACCTGAGGGTGAGCTTTGTTCTTTTTGGTTCGGAATAACAGTGGGGGATCTAGGTTTTTAACTTCAAAGCTAAAGGGTTGCAGGCTTTTGGGTTTCTGTCGTTGAACGGTCATAGTCTAGGACGGCTTGAGGGGGCCTTACGGCCAACCTTGCCGGAGACAAGTCGAGAGTAGTGGCCGGGGGTAGTTTTCAAATGGCTTGGGGTTTGAATTTGAGAGAAAACAAAGAGGTGGGGTATTTTATAAAACCGGTTTCAAGCAAAAAAAAATAGGGGAAATGTTGTTTTTGGCCGGATAAGTGTCATTTATAGGGTCTAGGTTTTTTTAAAATGGTAAAATCACGAAGTAAGAGTCACCGCGTTTCTAAACTTTTCAAATCAAGTTCGCCCCTTGGTCATTTTGCATGTCTGGTCCCTATTGCTTTCTGAAATCTTTTGATTTAGTCCCCAAATTAAGCTGAATCTGTTTTCGAATGGTGAAATTACACTAAAAGACATCCGCGTTTTCAATGTTTTTAAATTTGTCTCGCCGCATGGGTAAATTACTCTATAGGTCCACCTGGGTTCTGGCTGGTTCGAAATGTCATCCCTAAATCATAATTTTACTTCTTTGATTTCTGTCACTTTTGTTTCACTTTATTTCATTACAGCCCCCTTTGTTATGTTCCAATTATCTTTTGTCTCTTGCTTTTTATTTTATGTTCCCAACATGTTTTTGTTTTTAGAGTTTTTTTATGTTCTTTATGTACATTTTTGTTACATGTATTTATGTTTTATAATATGTGTTTTGTGATTATGCCTTCGTATTCTAACTTAGTGTTTATATGCATGTCTATTTTATGTGTTTAGCTTAATTTGTGTATTATCTACATATGATAGCATGCTATCTGTTTGTTTCGGTATTGTGCTTCTTTTGTGTTTCGATTCTTTCGTTCATCGTATATTGTTGTAGTTTCTTTGCATGAAGTATGTTTTCCATCTCCCTTTTTTAGGTTACATGCTAGTGTGTTCTTTACATAGCATATGTTTTCTATCTTGATGTGTGCATATCTTTGTCACATGTTAAATTTTTATGTGTTATCATGATTTTAGTGTTTTATTAATTAAGCATGTTCAGTTTAGTCGTTACCATGTATAGATGCATCTTAGTTGTTTTATTTTATTTTTGCATTTTAGGTTATATATTAAAATGAATTTTGTTGGTCATGTATTAATGTCATGTCTTTATATTTTAAGATGTGTCATATGTTAAGCTTTTTAAAATACATGTTGCTCGGATCTAATTAGTTTAATGTCAAGTTACATGTATATCATGCATTTGTGGCATTTGTGATTTCGTATGTTCAAGCATGTTAGAATTATTTAGTTTAGTTTTGGGAGCACGTTGTTCTTGTTCATGTTTACTTTGTGTCTTTATTTTTGTGACATGTTTTGTTATATTCATGCTTATTATTTTTGTTTAAATTTTGTAATATTCGTATTTTATGTTTTAATATCATCTCAATGTAAATTGCATGTTTTATATTTTGTTTCTAAGATTGCATATTGGAATATAAATTGTCAATGTGGTGCCCTTTTATCCGAGCGTAAACGGGGCCAATATCAGGAGTAATGATGGTGGTTGGGCGTTTACTCTCGGATAACGGGACTTTTAAAATTTACTTGCACTTATAACCAAATTTTAATTTAATCGTCACTTTAATCCGAAAAGTTTAATATTAATAAAGCGGTAATTATTAAAGTACCAATTTTTGGGCGGTGTGGGGGTGCTAATCCTTCCCCATCCGTAACCGACTCCCAAACCCAATATTTTTAAAATCTATGGTTTTATGGTGACCGGCCTACCTAAGTGGCCGGTGGCGACTCCATTTTAAAAAAATAATACGGTTTTTTTCTAAAACCCTAGCAGAACATATTTTTAATACCCAAAGACCCCAAACACCCTTTGAAACCTCGTTTTTTTAGCGTAAAAATGACATCGCTACACTTGGCCCATAACTTGGAGAATGCTAGAGAGTCCGATCACACCGGCTATTCAGAAAAGGCAGGAGACAACAAGTCAATGGGAGAATCCTGCCATATCAAGTGTAATAAAGTATCCAAGGAAAGAAACCCACCAATTGATATGATTAGATAGGATTTGGCATCTTTTTCATAAATTAGGGGATTTGTAATTGTGCGGGTTAATCATGGCCATCCGTGTAAATCGATCTGGACCATTGATTGAGTGGGAGCTCAACTATAAATAGAGAGCCTCCCACTCTCATTTGGATCATCATATTCCATTCATTCTCATTCGAAAAAAGTAATAAGACTCTGAGGCATTTACTCTAGTTTCTCTTGTCCCTTTCAATTGTTATTTGTTCTTAAGCTCTTTGAGCTAGTTGCCTCTAGTAGTGGCTAAGAGTAGCCACTGTGGTGTTTGAAGCTTCCACATCCATCGAAGCCTTGAGGGCTTGTCCGAGCCTTTGCTGAGCAAGAGTTCTCGCAAGGTTAGTTGAAGTCTTACTTAGGCACGAAATCGACCGAGTAGCGTCGCGAGGTGTCTAAGGCCGCACGTTCCCGGGCGTTGAGACTCTAGGGGCGTGACACTATTCACATGTGACCAACTCATTCTTACCATAACACATGTTTTTGTTATTATTTTCCTACAAGCCAAACAGAAATGGGTTACCCCAAAACCAAAATGGGCTGCCTATGCTTTTCTCGCTTCTAGCTGCTTTCGCTTTATTCGGAAGTCCCACGGTTTTGCCTCGTAAAAATCTCAACGGAATTGAAATTTAATGAACGGAGATCTATCTTGATTGACATTAACATGAGTTCATTACTATAAAGTAATTGTTTTTAATTGGGGAGAGAACCACATGATCCAAATCCAATATGGAAAGTAGATTCCTTTTATTGAATAAAATGGCAGAAGGCCAGAATCCAGAAGAATGCTTCAATAAATCAACAAATATAGAAAGCCAATGATAACTTAACTGCCACTGTTATCCTTGATTAGGAAAACCCATTCTTTTTTTATTATAAAGGGGAAATCTTCATGTCGGATTGGTTCCAATCGCCAATCCAAGTTCTTCTTCTTCCAACTGCTGCAACTCATCGTCAGTCACAGATAACAGCTGCCCTTTCCAATGCCTCTGCTTTTTGTCAACCAAAAAGGTTAGTCCTTTTAGCTAAATTTAAATGCTACTTTTTTTTATCTTTCCAGCTATGGGGATTATTGTTTTACAATAGCTAGTTTGTTCACTTTACTATTCTTTATCATGTGTGGTGAGTTTGGGAATTTTGGTTAAAGGGTGAATTCATGATTGAATTTTGAACTATGGATCATAGAGATTGAAAGTTTGGGAATTTTGAATAATTTGGTCTGGTCATAAGCTTTAGTTATTGATGGAAAGGACATGATTTTTATGTCTAGAAAGCAAAATCCTTCCTAGGTTTCTTCTGGGGTTTTCTTAAATTTAATCTTATCCTGCCTTTCTCTCCAAAAAGTGGACAAAGAAATCATTGACCCCCAAATATCTTGCTCTAATGCTTTAGGGGAATCCGGATTATTTATAGGTTTAGACTTCAATATTCTTGACCTTTATGATCTCCCCTTGCTTGCTGCTTTTGAGAAAAAGTGAAAAATGAATGGACAGCAAATTTTAAAACTAAAAAATGAGTAGAAAATGAAGTCAAACTAGCAAAAGCATCAACCAGATAGAGTGTAAGTTTTCTTATCTCAAATTGGTTTTACGAGATGCAAGAATGTTGGCATTTGTTTGCAACAATGACAGCACTTCTTTTTACTTCCATAGTGTAGAATTCTTTTATGGTTGTTGTTATTCATAGAGATATCTTTCTTTGCTTTACCGAGTATCAGGAGAAAATATCTTCTTCAAGGCAAAGCCACTCATCTAACAACTCTGGGAGATCAAGGCACAGTGCTCGAGCTATCGCACAAACCACTGTAGATGCAAAACTCCATGCGAAATTTGAGGAGTCCAGTAACTCCTTTGACTACTCAAGTTCAGTGCGTGTAAGTGGAGACCAGCAACCTAGGTCAGACAAGGTTACCACAGCATATCTCCATAACATACAGAAAGGCAAGTTTATCCAACCCTTCGGGTGCTTGCTAGCCTTAGATGCGAAAACTTACAAGGTCATAGCATACAGTGAGAATGCCCCTGATCTGTTGACCATGGTTAGTCATGCAGTCCCGAGTGAAGGGGACAACCCAGTTCTTGGCATTGGAACTGATATAAAAACTATTTTTGCTGCCCCCAGTTCCTCTTCTTTGCTGAAGGCCCTAGGAATTGGGGAGGTTTCTCTTTTGAATCCAGTCTTGGTCCATTGCAAGACTTCTGGGAAGCCCTTTTATGCAATAGTCCATCGGGTAACCGGGAGCTCGATTATTGATTTCGAACCTGTGAATCCCTATGATGTTCCCATGACTGCTGCGGGAGCCTTGCAGTCGTACAAACTAGCAGCAAAGGCAATTACTCGCTTGCAGTCTCTTCCAGTGGCAGCATGGAAGGGCTCTGTGATACGATGGTGCAGGAGGTTTTTGAGCTCACTGGTTATGACAGGGTGATGGCCTATAAGTTCCATGATGATGACCATGGGGAAGTGGTTTCTGAGATAACAAAGCCTGGCCTAGAGCCATATTTAGGTTTGCACTATCCAGCCACTGATATCCCTCATGCTGCTCGATTTCTGTTATGAAGAATAAAATCCGTATGATTGTTGATTGTCGAGCAAATCATGTAAAAGTATATCAAGATGATAAGCTTCCTCTTGATCTAACATTTTGTGGTTCAACCCTAAGGGCGCCACACAGCTGCCATTTATAGTATATGGAGAACATGAATTCCATTTCTTCTCTGGTTATGGCTGTTATCATCAATGATGGAGATGAAGAGGGAGATAACACTGATTCCCCGCAGTCACAACAAAAGAGAAAGAGATTGTGGGGTTTGGTAGTATGCCACAACACTACTCCTAGGTTTGTTCCATTCTCTCTTAGGTATGCCTGTGAGTTTCTTGCTCAAGTATTTGCCATCAGTGTGAATAAGGAGTTAGAGTTGGAAAGTCAAATAATTGAGAAGAATATCCTTCGTACTCAGACCCTTTTGTGCTGCGTTTTTTGATTCTGTCACTTTTTCCAACTCTTCATTTTTGTTAGTATTTTCCTTAATTATGGTATCCCTCGGTAAATTTTATCATTTGTGAAACTTGGATGACACCTTTCAGTTTAGAGCTTTCTATTTTCCCTTAGGTTTAGAAACAGTCCTTGAATGCACTTCAATTTATTTGTCTTGAATGCCCCTTCGATTTATTCATCTGTTATCCTTCCTCTGGTTATCACCGTCTTTCAGATACTGCGTCTTGTTTTTCTTTGTAACTATCACTGGCTCTATTTTAAAACTTGAACTATTATTAAACCTCGTATAAACCCTATCCCTTTAACCACTGGAGCAGTGTAGCCATGTCTCGTATTTCTCTATTGTTCACATCTATTCTCCCGAAAAGTGAACAATTATACTAGGCTTCATAAACAGGTCACGGCCCTAAACAACTATTAATCCATTTGACTATCTGACAACATCACTATAATCCAAAAATCTTATTGGAAATGACTTTTCGTATTCTCATCTTTTGATTCTCAAATTAAATTTAGTTCTGGAAAACTTTCACTATGTTCAAAAATTTCTGGTACAACCTTGCATTGATGACACTTGGCTTCCACAGATGTTGTCTTCGTTCTTGTGGTGAATATTCTCGAATCATGTCCACAATAACATATTACCCCTCACTTGTCTATCAGACTCTTCAGTTCTTATGACCACTGCCTATTAGACTAATCCTCGAACTGATACCTCTCATGAATGCAATGTGATGTAACGTGAACAAAAAAAGGCAAAACACAAAAAACTGTGTCAGTATGGCGAAATAATATTATAAGAAAATATAATTACTATAAAACAATTTATATTGCATAAAAATAACCAGAGAACAATTTATTTTGCGCACAAAAAATAACCAGAGAAAGGTACTTAAATCAGCAACACCCTGTCCTAGGTCCTTGTCTGGCTCTAGTGGGGGTAGGATTCTATTACAACATGTGGGTTTCGATCTAGACTCTGGGTACCCGAACTGTCGTTACTGGACTCCAGTAAGACATCGATTCGGGAGTATACAACCCCTTATAGCGGAGGCGTAACCTCACGGTGTATAAGGTTAGTATACCGAAAGGAGGACAAAATTTCGATCACAGAGCTAAATAACTCACGTAAGATCATGCCTCACTCCCATTTAAAGGTGAAAGGCCCGGGTAGAAGACTTATGCATGAATGACAATTTATATCACACAAGAAAAAGCTATCTGCATTTTTCCTGAAAATTCATCCAATAATTATGGGAAAAATTAAATTCAAATTACTGTCCTAAAATGCCAAAATGCCACATAAAATTAATTATGCCTGACTTTCTGTTTTTAAGTCCCCAGCGGAGTCGTCAAGCTGTCGCGGCCATTTTTGGAATCGGTATGTGAAAAATAGCCTAACAATTGTTCTTTTGAAAAAATTAGGGTTTTCTGGCCAATTTTAATTTAATCTTGAAAAACTTAGGATTTTCCATATTAAATCGAATTTTCCTTTATTTATTCTTTAGAAAAAGCATTTTGGAGTCGCCACCGATCACTTCGTGGTAGACCGGACACCGGAAAAACAAACCAGAGATTCTGTCTTAAAAATAGGTTCGGGAGTCGGTTACATGTAGGGAAGGATTAGCACCCCTACGAACGCCCGTTATCGGTACCTTTAATTTTAAGTGGCATTTTGGCATTTCGAATAATTATTTGAATTTAATTTATCCATAATTATTAATTGAATTTAAATTCCAAATGCATATATCCTTTTATAAGGAAGTTTATTTTGTTCGAATACGAGATTAAAAGCACCCCATTATGTGGCACCCCTATTGGTATTTTAAAATGAATTTTCAACATAAAAGATTTTTTATGAATGTCCTTTTATTGTCTTGTTGGTTTTAAGTATTAATCCTAAAAGGCTCTAATTAATTAGCTATTTAAGACTATGAATATCAATTAATTTAATGGCTTTTATGAAAAAATGCCAATTGCTCGAACACCTTCCACATATTTAAAGCCTTTAAATTAATCATATTCCTAATTGATTAATCTTTCTAATTAATTAAAGTTCTAGCTCTAATTAAGGCTCTAACAATTTATTATTCAATGTTATAAGTGAAAATATATATCGAATATACACCTTTATAGCCAAGGCTGAGATAACACCCCATTGTAAACAACGGAAAACCATCTAGATTTGAATCTCAAAGATTTCATTCGATATACATTTTACTAACTACGATGTGTCTTAATTAATTGTTTAATTTTAACTAAATTTGTATTCAATTTTAAGTGAATTATGTATATTAAATATAATTTATTAAAATCTATATTGTGATAACACCCCATTGTGAACAATGGAACACCATCCAAGTTTGGATTCTAAATTATTTTTAATACACACCTAATTACTATAATTATCTACCTATTTAATTATTGAACCCTAATTAGAGAACCTAGACTTAAAGGCTCTAAACATTTATTAAATCTAGATGTATTTAGTTATCTAACAAATATACTATATGCTTGATTTTAAAATATGCAACAATCAATTAATTTAATTACTTTAAATAAAGCAATTAAATAAATGATTAAATTAAAAGAAATTGCACATTAAAACTGATTTTATTACTATAAGAACTAAATTGATACAATCACAAATTTAATGTTCAATTACAAAACAATGGTGATCAAATTGAAAGAATTGCAAATTCTAGACTTCAATTATAAAGCACTAGGGACTAAATTGGAATGCAATCAAAATTGAGGGCCAGAATCTTGTAAATCCAAAAGAATAATGCGGACCGGAGACCCGACCTGCGAAAAAATATGTGAATCCTGGGCGACCCTCTTCTCAAAACGCACCGTTTTAAAAAAAGGTATATAACCCCTTTCATACCCGAATTGCCTCATTTTCCCCTTAGCTCACTCTCTCTACCCCATATGCTCTGACCTCTCTCTAAAATCTGCCCATAACACCCCATTACCTAGAAATCCTCATCCAAATGGATCAAAACCAAGGGTTTTGAGAGGTGTTCTTTACTTGTTCATCCAAAATCGGATGAATTCGAAGGACATTGGCCTTATGCCGCCTCTAGCTCTGCCCCTAGATCCCCAGCCACCACTCACCAGTGACCAAATATTGTTTGCTGGCCAACTGTCATGACCTTCGACAATGTCCTCCTCTTGCCGGCCACCGTGAGGTAATTTTCGGTCGCCAGCCGGAACCCTAAAAAACAAAAAAACCACTTTTTCACTCTAAACCTAAATATAAGCACGGATTCGACTGAATCCACCCCCTTCAAGCACCCATGATTTATGTTTTTTTGCAGGAAACAAAAGACTGGAGGAAAAATTACCTTCGATTGCAGTTCTGCAATTTTGGTCATCATTCCCGGCGAGTTTCTGATGACCGATGAACTTCCTGGCGGCGACTGCTCAGCTACCGTGCCGGTTCAACTTTCGAGGGGTAATATTCTCTCTCTCCTCTTAATTATTATTATTATTTAATAGCTTTATTAATTATTGTCATTATTCCCCTTTAACTTTCTCTCTCTCCATATTTATAGGTGGCAGAGAATGACTTTAGCAGATGGCCAGCTGTGTTTTAAGAAACACAAATTCGAGTGATCTCCCTCTGGCCGAATGAAAGAATGCCACGTGGCAAGTCTTGGGCGGGAAAGCTTGCAATTCTAATGGGTTGTGTTTGTTGGGCTGGCAATGAACTATAATTAAGCTAGTTTGGGCGGGAAACAGATTGTAAATGGCCTTTTGAATTTATATTTCGGGCTTTGGGTATTTTATATGTAAATTGGAAATTTTTTGGGCTTTTGGTTATTATTTATTTATTTATCATAATACATATTTATATTTACTATTTATTATTTATTTATTTATTATACCGGTCAAAATTCGGGTATTACAATATGCACCGAAGTGCTAATACACATAAGATCGTGCCCACCATAATACGCATAAGGTCATGCCCACCATATACACTGAGTGTCCTTTATATACACTATAATGCTAAACCGGATATGCAGCGTCCTGCTGGACTCTATGGCATGCCAGCTATACCCTGTCTCTCAATGACTCATTTGAGCATATTTTCCGTATGTATTTCATCTATGGCAATATATATCAACATAATTTAACTTTGGGCAGTTCGTACCCGAAATAACATTCATAATAAAACATCATATATAACTAGTGATCCATGCAATTATGTTCAATCTTTGACATATTTAAAACATGTCAAATATATGATCCATGACATAAATATCATGCCAGTATATAAACAAGGTAGACTCATCGCAAGTCTTCCTACTGATGTATAAAACAACCATGTATCTTGTAATTTATGCATTGCACTTACCTGATGCCTCACTAGTAAACCTTACTATAGCTTTTAGCTTTACCCTTGAAACTTTTCCTTATCTTTAAACTTGTTCGTAATACGATCTTGATCACGATCACGATCTATAAAATCATCGTTTACCAAATACATACATTTCAAAACGTATGTTAGCATCATTCTAACATAGGCATATATTAGGAATAAAATTCCTAAAAATCCTTTATTATTCATATCCATCACAAATTCACAAGACATTCTCAAATCTCATAAAATAACCATAAAATGAATTCTTTTAGAATTCATCTCAATATTTCCAACTTATTCAATATGGTCCTTTCCCATTGAACTTCAATTTCAATCATTAAACAACATATTTAAGCATTCCAAAATATATTCAAGCTTAACTCCTTGACTTCCAGTCAATTACCATTTCAATCTCAATTTCCCTTAATATGTTATTTGGTCTTCAACACTTTACAAACTTTCAAATTTGCCCAAACAACACTCTAAACCTTATAGAATCATTCTTACATCATTTTTAGCCTTGGATAAATTTTCCATAATTTTTCTCTAAATTTTTCCTAAATGCCGAATACAAAAGGTCATTTTACTCAAAATTTTCAACTTGATTCAAACATGATTTTAACTTCTCAACATCATTTCCAAGTTTCTACAATCATTTCCATATCAAAATCAATCCAAATTCAACTTTGCCGCGACCATTTTTGAAATCGGGTGTGAAAATAGCCTGACAATCGTTCTTTTAGAAAAATTAGGGTTTTCTGGCCATTTTTAATTTAATCTTGAAAATTTAGGGTTTTTCATATTAAATTGAATTTTCCTTTATTTATTCTTTAGAAAAACATTTTGGAGTCGCCACCGATCACTTCGTGGTAGACCGGACACCGAAAAAACAAACTAGAGATTATGTCTTAAAGAAATGGGTTCGGGAGTTGGTTACGTGTAGGGTAGCACCCCTACGAACGCCCGTTATCGGTACCTTTAATTTTACGTGGCATTTTGGCATTTCGAATAATTATTTGAATTTAATTTAACCCATAATTATTAATTGAATTTAAATTCCGAATGCAGATATCCTTTTATAAGGAAATTCATTTTGCTCGAATACGAGATTAAAAGCACCCCGTTAGGTGGCACCCCTATTCGTATTTTAAAATGAATTTCCAACATAAAAGGTTTTTTTATGAATATCCTTTTATTGTCTTGTCAATTTTAAGTAATATTCCTAAAAGGCCTTAATCAATTAATTGTTTAACCATGAATACTAATTAGTTTAATGGCTTTTATGAGAAAATGTCAATTTCTTGAACACCTTCCATATATTTAAAGCCCTTAGACTAATCATATTCCTAATTTTTTAATCTTTCTAATTAAAGTTATAGTCTTAAATAAGGCTCTAACAATTTATTATTTAACTATAAGTGAAGATGTATATCGAATATACACCTTTATGACCAAGGCTGAGATAACACCCCATTGTAAAAAATGGAACACCATCCAGATTTGAACCTTAAAGATTCTATTCGATATACATTTAATTAACTACAATATATCTTAATTAATTATCTAATTTTATTTAAGGACTAAATTAATATTCAATTTTATGTGTAATGTATACTAAATATAATTGTAAAATTCATGTTGAGATAACACCCCATTGTAAACAATGGAACATCATCCAAATTAGAATTTTAAAATTATATTTAATATGCATTTCATTACTACAATTATCTTCTATATTTAATTATTAAAATCCTAATAAAGATCCTAAAACTAAAGGGAACAATTACATGACATAAGGGATCGAATTGGGTTAATTGCAAAACTTGAGGCTCAATCTAAGGGGAACATGTGACTAAAATGAGAAGCTGCAAAACAAAGGGAAAAACCAAAGGCAACCCGTATGGGGATGCGCGGGTCATGGTCCGACCCAAATAATGCACGCGGATCCCTCCTTTACCCGCTGCAAAAACGACAACGTTTAGGTTTGGCTATATAAGCCTATTTTGTCCGAAAATTGGCCCCCTTCCTTCATTTTCTCAAAATTCACTCTCTCTAAACTCTCTGTTCACTAACATCTTGTGCCCAGAAATCCAAACCCTAAAAGATCAAAAACACCTACTTTTGGATGAATACACATCTGAATTCATCAAAAACTCGACGAGTTCATCTTTTCCGGCTTAAACGCACCGCACTTGCCGCCACTCAATCTTGTGCCACCATACTCCGGTGACCTTCAGGTGTTCGCCAACCACCGGGATTCGAATCTCGGCCGCTGCAGGAGACGCCGACTTTCGAATAACAATTTTATGCCGCCGTTTGAGCTCCGCCACTGCGGGGTGATTTCCGGCCACCGCAGGGCAATTTTTGGTCGCCGTGCCAAATCTTCTTTCGAACCCTAAAACCCAAAAAAACATTATTTTTCACCTAAAAACCTAAACTAAGCCCTGATTTGATTGAATCGACCCCCTTCAACCACCTATAAGCTGCCTGAAGCCCTCTCCCTCTTCGACTCCACCATAACCCTAATCACTCCGACCATCGTAAAGATGAGTTTCCAGCCACCACTTTCTCTATTTCATTTCGTTTTTTATATCGAACTGATGTTTAACATTATTTTGTAGGAAACTGAAACAAAGAAGAGGTTATACCTTCTCGGCCAAGAAATTGATATTCTAATCTTCAACTCCGGCGACCGTTCATGTTTCTGGCGTTCGTCCACGTCTCTGGCGGCTCAGCTTCGGTGATCGTTTCCTCTCCCATGGTGGTTTGACTTTTGAGGTAAGCTTCTCTCTCTTTAATTATTACTATATTAATTATATTTATTAGTTTATTTATTATTTTTAATGATTACAAAACTCTAAAGCCCAATTACAAAGCCCTAGGGACCCAATTGAAAAGGCTACAAACTAAGGGGAAGAATTACATGACATAGGGGACCAAATTGGGTTAATTGCAAAACTTGAGGCTCAATCTAAGGGGAACATGTGACTAAAATGAGAACTTGCAAAACAAAGGGAAAAAACCAAAGGCAACCCGTATAGGGATGCGCGGGTCATGGTCTGGCCCGAATATAATGCACGCAGATCCCTCTTTTACCTGCTGCCAAAACGACAGCGTTTAGGCTTGGCTATATAAGCCTATTTTGTCCGAAAATTGGCACCATTCCTTCATTTTCTCAAAATTCACTCTCTCTAGCTTTCTCATCTCTCTAAACTCTCTGTTCACTAACATCTTGTGCCTAGAAATCCGAACCCTCCAAGATCAAAAACACCTACTTTTGGATGAATACCCATTCGAGTTCATCAAAAAACTCGATGAGTTCATCTTTTTCGGCTTAAACCCGTGCACTCACCGCCACTCAATCTTGTGCCACCATACTACGATGACCTTCAGGTGTTCGCCAACCATCGACATTCGAATCCACCTACCACAAGCTGTCAAATAACGATTTTTCGACCGTCGTTTGAGCTTCAGTCACCGCGGGGAGATTTTCGGCCACCGCGAGGATATTTTTGGCCCCCGTGCCGGAGCTTCTTTCGAACCCAAAAAACACTGTTTTTTCACTAGAAAACCTAAACTAGGCCCTGATTCGATTGAATCGACCCCCTTCAACCACCTATAAGCTACCCGAAGCCCTCTCCCTCTTCGACTCCACCATAACCCTAATCACTCCGGCCGTCGTAAAGATGAGTTTTCGGCTACCACTTTCTCTATTTCATTTCGTTTTTTATATCAAACTGACGTTTAACATTATTTTGCAGGAAACTGAAACAGAGAAGAGGTTATACCTTCTCAACCGTGAAATCGATATTCTGATCTTCAACTCCGGCGACCGTTCATGTTTCCGGCGTCCGTCCACGTCTCTGGTAGCTCAGCTCTAGTGATCGTTTCCTTTCCTATGACGGTTCAGCTTCCGAGGTAAGCTTCTCTCTCTTTAATTATTACTATATTAATTATACTTATTAGTTTATTTATTATTTTTAATGATTTATTATTAATTTTCACTGACACTCTCTCTCTTTCTTTATATAGGGGTCAGAGTTGATGACATCACCAAAACCTGAATCCTGGTGAACTTAATTTGGGCCAATCCGGGGACACCACATGGCACTTCAGATACTAATTTGAGTGCGAAAGCAAGTTTTGGACTGGATTGTGTGTTTGTTTAGTTGTATATACCCGAAAATAGATTGTAACCAGCTGTAATTGGGCGGGAGAAATGAATACCGGATTGGTTTTGTGTTTTTCAATTAGGCTTCTAATTTGTATTTGGGCTTTGGGTTTTTTCTAGAATGTAATTGGACATTTGAAAGAACATTTGGATTGATTTTACTTATTGTATATTATTTATTTATTATTTATTATTTGGCCTTATTTATTTAGTAAACTCAGATACCCCGGTCAAAATTAGGGTAGGACAAGCTTCATATCAAAACCCTAACCTTAATCAAATTAGGATTTAACTACTTTCAAGTAGTTTCAATCATCACAAGCTTGGATATGATTCAACAACAACAATTTCATCAAAATCTCGTCTTAAATCATCAAAATTAAACATCTACTTCATCCATCATAATCATAAAACTAAGGTTTCAAGCAAGGAAAGCATGAATAAATGGTACCAAAAGATAGAGAATTTAATGTAGATTAATTCTATATTTCATGCTTTCATTCAAAATCCAACTAAATAAGCTTGAAAAATCAAAAATAAAATTTCTTCTTACCTTGGATGTAGGGTTCGAACAAGGGGAGAAAAGATGGAGAAAATTCTTGATTTTTTCTATTCTTTAATTTAGGCCATTTGTCATCTTATTATAAAAATCGTAAAAAAATCTCTTTTATAGCAAAATGACCATTTTGCCCTTGTGATCCAATGTCCCATATCTTTCCACATGTCAAAAGATTCATCCAATGGTCAAAAATAAACCAAGAAGTTAGTGATTACCAACTTTGTAATTGGAATTTCCCAAAATTACCATCTTGCAATTTTCCATCCAATGGCTCATATTTAACATAGAAATCTACTTTAAATCCAATGGTCCATGTTAAATCTTATCATTTTAAGACATGGAAATGACATTTTTAACCCTGACTTATCATCTTTTAAAATATCTTGAATATCCGATTCAATCCGATTATCCGAATATTTTTCTAAACTTTATCGTTTTATAGCCAATAATACAAATTTCGTACGAAAAATCCGGGTAACACGAAAACATCATTCTTGGGGGTGAACTATTCATTTACGGGACTAAAATACATAACTTTTGGAAAGTACAATTTAGTCCCTATATTTTTTCAAAGTTTATACTTTAGGCACAAAACTTTCAAAATTTTCATTTTAGTCACTAGCCAATATTTGGGATATTACAAAAATACAATAATTAGCAATGACAATAAAACAAAACAAGATATCTAGGCTGAGAGTACGATCGAGTCAGAGTAAAAAAAATTGAGTTAGTCGAGTTTACGAGTCCTATTTTACGATTTAAAATTTATTCGATTCAGAGTTTATAAATTTTGAGCCGTGCCTAGTTTTCGAGTTTATGTACAAATTTTATTCTATCTATCTACCTACCTACCCATCTCGAGCTTAAAAACTGATCAACTAATTATTAAAATTTTTGATATATTCGAATTTTCATTTTAAAACAATTTTTATTGAGTGAATAAAAAACGAGTTGGATTTTTCGAGTAGAGTTGAATAATTTGTTTGTTCAAGTAGATTCGAGTTTTGCCTAGCCCTACTAAGAGAATACGTACATACGCAGTCCAGTACTGAATCTTCAATTACGATAAACAGAGTGTTTGTTGCGGGAAATACAACGAAGAGCTAAAATACCACTGCTGTAGGGAACAGAAAGTAAAATTGTTTCAAAAGAAGCATTCACACTGACCTTGACTTCACCAATGGCATCCATCGAATCAAGAACAGGACGCTTCTCGTCGGACGCTGGCAAGCGATCCTCGGGGAGAGGGGCCACACGTGCAGGGTACGACACGGGGGAGACATCGGATATATCTTTGACATAACGAAGGCCCCACCCTTGAGAGGCTGCTGGATTAGATTGAGGGGCTTGATCTGCGTGTTGGTGTTGTTGTGGATCTTTGGAATTGGGGGCATTGGAGACTGGTTCAACGGTGAGGGATTGGGAGTCAAATTCGGAAGAAGAATAAGAAGAAGGGGAAGAAGAGAGGGATCTATTGAGAGAAAGGAAATTAAATGAGGGGAAATGGGAGAGGAACGGCGGCGTGATCGGGAGAGGAGGAGCTTGAAGCCCGAGGCAGATCTTGATATAACAAGTTAAAGGTCAATTTAAAATTTTTAGAAGTTTAAACTAAAATTTTTAAAATTTTTGAGACTTAATAAGAAATTTTCAAAAATTCAATAGGAGACTTAATTAAAAATATGCAAAGCAATAAAAATTTTATAAAAATTTAAAATTTTTAAAAGGATTAAAATAAATTTTTCAAAAACTAGAGATAAAATGTAAAATCTTCAAAATGGGGGCAAGGCCCCATCTGGCTATCACTAGTACCATCCGCCTCTTTTGAAGCCTGCCATTTTCATTTATTTATTGCTTCAACTGGAATGTATGCATTGACCAGTGTAGTAGGAAGGGAAGGGAAGGGAAAGAATGGGTTTTGGCTTGGTAAACTATAATAATGGTTATTTTTGTTTTATAGGTGTTTATTTTTGTTCATCGAATTTTAAAAAAAAATTAACATTTTAATTATTTACGTTATTATTTTATAACGTTCTAGTCACTTACGTTATCATTGAATATTATGTTAAATAGTTTGATAACGTGGCATGTTACTAAAAGGGGTTAATTTTTAATTTGATCCATAAACTTCTAATAAATACTTTGATATCAAACTAATCACATTTAACGTCATGATGACTAAAACGTTATAAATGATAACATAAGTGGCCAAAAATTTATAAAACAATAACGTAAGTGCTCAGAATGTTACTTTTTTAAATTTGGTGAGCAAAAATAAGCACTTATGTAACAAAAAGGACTATTGCGGTGGTTTACCCTTCTTTTTTATTGGCCATACCCTTCAGTCGACTCGATTCGAGTGGATCGAATGTATAAATATTGAACATAAACATTACTTGTGCATCTTTTTTATCGCCTTTATTTTTACGAAATACAAGACAGAAGATGAGGTAGATGAAGTGGCCAACATTGGAATCAAATATTGAAAAGATTTTGTGAATAATTTATCCAGAAATTGTCTACACCCCAATATTAAAATAATCCAAGCTTTAAAGTTTATATGCTTTTGCTACATCAAACTAATTATTTAAAGCCAAAATGGAGTAGGAAAGCAGAAAGACAGCTATATAGATTCCTCATCTGAATTGATTATTAAAACAATTACTAACATTTGGAAAACGGAGAAGGAAAGCATGGAAGAAGGGCTGTTGACGAGCAGGTTTCTACCAACTGATACAAAACCAACTAGCAATGGCAGCGGCGGTCACAGTCTTGCCGACAACCTTAACTTGCCATCACCGACGGCGGCTTCCTCCTTAACACCTGTTCTCTTCTTTAGTACTTTTGTTGCTGTCTGTGGCTCTTTCTGCTATGGCTGTTCTGTAAGTTCTTCACTTTCTTCTTCTTCTTCTTCTTCATGTTTCCAACATGATTTTCATTTTCCTTGTGTTTGTAGGGTGAAGACCTTAAAGAATGATTGAAAAATTATATATATATATATATATATATATATATATTAGAGTTTGTGACTCAGTTTCAATTTGACCCGTCCCGAAAAATTAATGGTGCAACCCGTTTGGTGACAAACTAATTTGG
This sequence comes from Hibiscus mutabilis, assembly GCA_019671005.1. Classification (NCBI taxonomy): domain Eukaryota; kingdom Viridiplantae; phylum Streptophyta; class Magnoliopsida; order Malvales; family Malvaceae; genus Hibiscus; species Hibiscus mutabilis. Next base: position 3,796,901 of record CM033737.1, on the reverse strand, counting down.
GTCCTGGAACCGGGACATCCGTCTGTTCATACTAGGAGGGTAAACGAGCCGAGTCGGAGTAGTGCTGAGTTCGACTTGGCTTGTTAAGAACTCAAGTCGAACGCAGTAATGTTATGCTCGACTCGGTTCGTTAAGAACTCGAGTCGAGTATTGATTGAGCTTTGATTGAGTGAGACTCGAGTAGCTTGCGATACAGCTCTAGTTCATAGACAACTATACTTCTTTTTGCATTAGTTTATGATTGAGAGTAAGAATTAACCCTATATAGTTACATAATGGCTAATGAAGTTTAGGATTATAGCATAAGCTAAAAAGGCCTTAAACCGCATTCGTCTTGTAATTTCGACATTATAGTTGTTCGTTTTTAAATTATGTGTCTCGTTTTTATTGTTCGATCATTTACTGATATTACCATCCCGATTATTTCATAACACTTCGCATGAACCCAGATTGGTTATTCATCACCTGCAAAGACTGGGATCATTGAAGACTTGGGCCTCTCTATGCCAGCAGTTAGTACAACCCAATCTTTCTATTATTTTTCCATTTGATTCCTGTTTTCTTACAAACAGAAAACTTGAGTATGCTATAAGCTTCCACTTACTTAAAACACAAGAAAGTTCTAGGTGAGTTTATGTAACAAATACAGGTACACTTAATCTTTCTAAGTTTGTCCCGATTTTATAATCGAAAATATATTGGATAGCTGCATTACTGAAACAATGAAGAGTTCGAGTAATATAAATGTGTAACCTTTGCCTTCAATTTCCAGTACTCTGTGTTCGGTTCGATACTGACAATTGGAGCAATGGTAGGATCAATTCTAAGTGGGAAGATAGCAGATCTTATTGGTAGGAAACGTGTAAGTTTTTCTTTTTTGTTAAACCTTTACTTTCTAGTAATGCTATAAGATTTCCAAGTTAGAGTCCATTGAGAAATGGTTTATTCCTCTACAGACAATGTGGTTCTCGGAAGTCTTTTTCATTGCTGGGTGGCTATCAATAGCGTTTGCAAAGGTTAACTTCCGCTTTAAGGAAAAGGAAATAATTCAAAGTGGAGACACACGAACTGAACATAGAATGACACGAACTAGAGGTTTCATTAACGAGAACAATGTGGTTCTCTGAAGGCTTTACTTTCTAATAATGCTATGTTCTCGTTAATGAAACTTCTAGTTCGTGTCGTTCTACATTTACTAATTCTGGTATCTCCATATAGACCGATTTGTAAGATCTTAAGAGGTTAATGTTCAATTCTTTTTGAAGAATGCTTTGTGGCTGGACATTGGAAGGCTGTTGATTGGAATTGGAGTCTCCGTGACCTGCTATGTGGTAATGTAATAAGGTTTGCAGTTCATTTTTCATCAACATAAACCAGCATTTAAGTAAGGATTGCCGAATTTTCCATATGAAACAGGTACCTGTTTACATAGCTGAAATAACACCTAAAAGTCACCGGGGTTCCTTGGCATCATCAAATACGGTAAAATATACTTAATCCGTAATTGACAATGTGATTTATAAACTTAACATTAATTAGATATGAGGAGGGTTTTAACGTGCAGTTGATGATTACTTCCGGGACTGCATTTATGTTTTTCATTGGAACCTTCATTTCATGGCGCACCCTGGCTATGATCGGTATATACTTCATTTTGTTTATGAACTTAAGCCAAATGTGTGTTAATTAAGCTTTTCCGTTTTATCCATTCTGTTTTCTTCAGGTGCAATCCCTTGTGTAGTACAGATAATAGGCTTGTTTTTCATTCCAGAGTCTCCTAGATGGCTGGTAAGCCTAACTTAGTAATCTAAGAGAAATTATGCATTTCATTCTTTGTTTTTGAGTTGATGCAACGTAAATGCGAAACGCGACGACCTTCTGCAGGCAAAATTTGGTCGAGAAAAAGAGTTCGAAGCTTCCTTGAAGCGTCTTAGGGGAAAGGACTCAGATATTTCTGAAGAAGCTGCTGATATTAGAGTAGCATTTTAGCTTCATGCCTTGTTACTATTAAAAATTGCGAACACTTAGTTTTCTCATTATAACTAGAAATTTTATGTGCTTACATTCTCTTGTAGGATTATACGGAAACTCTCGAGCAACAGACGGAAGCGAGTTTCCTTGAATTGTTCCAAAGGAGATATGCTAATTTACTCATTGTGAGCTGAGGATAAATTAGATTGACATAAGATTAATATGCTTGTTCCTTTCATGACTTGCCTGATCTTTTTATATATGGCTTCTTGGAATTTGCAGGTTGGAGTTGGCCTAATGTTTTTGCAACAACTAGGAGGAAGCAGTCCTATAGTATATTATATTGGTAGCATATTCGAAGAAGCCGGTAAATTTACATCTTCTGTGTTGGTTCCTATACAATAAATGTAGCATAAATTATTTTTGTTGTCAATAAAAGTTTAGCATGGTATTGGAAAAGAAAAATGAAGATGAAAACATAGATTATTGTTTGCAACAGGTATATCAAGTAACCTTGGCCTTCAAGTTTTATCCTTCGTACAGGTTCCTTTATGGCTTCTTTTCCAACTTGTAGTAAATGTCAAATTATGTTCGAAGCATTTCCGACACGTGTCAACTACATTGTTTTTGCAGATTCCAGTGGCTATTTTAGCTATATTTTTAATAGATAGATATGGTAGACGACCACTTCTATTGGTTAGTCTCGTAAACAATTCATTTTCAGATAGTAGAATTGCTGAAGCAAAAAGTAAAAAAAAAGAAAGAAAAAAAATTAGTGTTTCAATCCAACTTTATGCAGGTTTCTGCAAGTGGAATGTGTTTCGCTTGCTTTCTCCAGGGACTGTCATTCTGCTTTAAGGTACGATAAAGTCTAGTTATTTTCTTCAAGAGATTGTCTTGTTTGATACTTTCCAATATTTTCCCCCTGAAAATTTTGATGTTATTTTACAATCAGGACCTCCCCAATCTAAAGGCGCTTACTCCGATTCTCGAACTTACCGGCGCTTTGGTACTTCAGTTTGTCTTCTGTTTTGCATTTATTTTGTCAATGGACCATAAACATGACTAGGATCAGGGTTCTCAAGTACACAATACAGTTATAAACTGATCCATACTGCAAATTCAGATTGGTGCTACAACTTTCACAATAGGCTTGGGAGGAATACCATGGATTATAATGTCAGAGGTATGTGCCAATTCCGAGATCGAAATCTTCATCCTTGATTACATATCAAGCTTGTTCTAACATCTGGAAACAAGAGATTCATTTGACTAAAACATGGTCCATATTCTTTGTCAGGTAATTCCTATAAATATTAAAGCTCAAACTGGAAGCCTGGCGACTTTAGTCCACTGGTCCACTGCTTGGATAACTACTTACAGTTTCAATTTTATGATGGAATGGAGCTCAGCAGGTCATCCCCATTTCTCTAGTTCCGTATCAGAGTAAATTAACATTAAATTTCTGAACTAAAATGTATCAGCAAACATCATTGCAGGGACATTTTTCTTTTTCTCGGGAATCTCTGGCTTAACTGTTCTATTCGTGGCCAAGTTGGTACCAGAGACAAAGGGGAGAACATTGGAGGAAATACAAGCATCGATCAGTCACTCGTTTTCTTAGTATAAGATTTAATCTTGCATGACCATGAATGCACCATGTTTACAAACAATACGCATAAGGCTTACTTTCATTCTTATTTTACAAGTGATCATTTCCGGGGTGGGAATACTACGGTGAACCCTTTTCCATTTCCACATATTGGTCTTAAAAGACCCTATGTATATTTGTGTACTGTAAACTGTATACCTGTATAGTATTGAGACATTCAATTTTTTTATACATCTAAAGTTGGAATTTTAATTCATTTTGGGCAATGGCAAGTATATTTGGCATTGTATTTTGCAGGCTGCTCAGCTCATTTGAGTGATTGTTTTTCATCTGGAAAGACTTCTATAAATATCCAAATATTATAGCTTTTGTCTTTCAAATGCCTTGAGGCCAACTTTGTTACTGAGCTGCAGGATCATATCTGGTAAAGTGTCCCATGTCATGAAAAGCTCATTAGATGGCATCGATCTTATGTAATCTAGCATCATATTCATATTCTTTAGAAGGAAACTGAATAACGTATAGGTTTCAACTTTATCTAACCTGATATGGAATTCCTATTATTCCTTCTCTTTCTGAAATTTCTTTTTTCCTGCTTTGCTCATTTCAGTATTCTCTTTTTGGTTCAATATTGATGATCGGAGCAATAATAGGTGCAGTAATGAGTGGGAGAATAGCAGATTACATTGTTCGAATACGTGAAAGATTTTCAAGGACATATAAATGAGCCATATCTATTATTCTAATTCTAAACAGCTTTTCATGTCTTTAACTTTCTTCAATGTTGGTTAATGTTTGATGCAGACAACGGGTTTTGCAGAGATATTCTGCATAGTAGGATGGCTTATGATGCTATTTTCCAAGGTGGTTTCATGCTTAATTTGATTACATGTCTTTTCTCTAGAAGAAATGTTGTTTTGCAAACATCTTTAGATAGAAACAAAAACTATTGTTAGATGATGCTGGGATCAAAATCGATAAAACAATATTTTAGTACCTTATATGACCTTAATTAATATTAACATGTCGCAATCGTACTTGACTAGCCATTCGTGTTTGAAGAAAAATTATCTAATATATATGCTGAAGTTACCCCCAAGGATGTTCGAGGAGGATTTACATCAGTCCATCAGGTGAATGCTAAGCACCATTAATAGAGTTCAATATGTTCTTGTGCTTATGTACCTAGTGACAGTCAATTCTGCAGCTGATGATCTTTTGCGGTTCATCGTTAACTTACCTCATAGGCACTTTTTCCATGTGGCAGACTTTGGCTCGAATTGGTAACTGTCAAATTTTATGGTGCTACACTGAACCTTAAAGGATTCTCTAACAGTTTCTCTCTACAGATATGATTTCAGGAACTATACCATATCTTATGCAGCTTTCGGGTCTATTGTTCATCCCTGAATCACCTAGATGGCAGGTAACTTTAAGGCAATAATTTAGATTCTATAACTTATTTTTAAAAAAAAAATCATAAACATGTGGTGCACGGTATTAAATAGTTAGATTTCTTCTGAAATTATGCCTCAAAAGTAAATCCAAACTTCTGAAAATGCATCGAAGTAGTGAAAAAAAAACTATTTGCAGGCAATGATAGGTAAATGGAAAGAGTGTGAAGCTTCCCTGCAGGACCTAGGTTCTTATGACAGCTTTGGGAGTATTCTTGCTTGATAAATCCGGATGAAGACCACTTATATCGGTACAAAAGCCTAGAAATTTATCTTCTATAAGTATTTGATCTACATATCATGTTGTGGAAGTGTTCCTGTCTGATATCTACAGGTGTCTGCAGCTAGAACATGCTTGGGTTGCTTCCTAATCGGATTGTTCGAAAAGATTATTCATCTAAAATTTCAAAATGCTTTTTATGTTCTATATTCTTTTCCAGAAAATATTAAGCTCGATTGCATGCAGGACCTTCAACAATGGAAGAAGCCACTCCTATTCTATCACTTATTGGTGTACTGTACTGGTAAAGCCAATGAAATCGGTTTTTAGGCTGTAGTACTCATGAATGAAATCATCTTCGTATTGATATGTTCGGCTCAACATAGGTCTTCACAGACATAGGTCTTCACAGACATAGGTCTTCACAGGATCGTTTTCGTTGGAGATATGAGGGATACCTTGGGTTATAATGTCCGAGGTAAGTTTGCCCTGATCTAGAAGCCTTATAACAGGTAAACTGCTTTGCATCTGATTTTATCCACCATATCGTTTTTGCTACAAACTTCCGTCGCCCTTCCAGGAACATTCTTCATTTTTGCCACCATATGTGGCATAACTGTTCTATTTGAGGTAAAGCTGTGCCAGAGACCAAGGGACGGACGCTAGAAGAAATACAAGCATCGGTGAATCCGGTTTCGTAGGAATGATAAGTACTATGTCCTTAACTCTACTTGATTATTGGATCCAATTCTATCTCTGTTCCTTGTGAAACCTTGAGAATAGAATTCTATTCCTTGTGGCTTATTCATGAAAATGGGGAATAAAGTTAAATATTTTAAGCAACCATAATCCTTGGTGATAAGTCAGAATAAATAACTAGGTTCCGGTTCGCCATGGTTGAACAGTCAGCACCTTCAAATAACAACATATCATGATCATGAACCTTCAAACTGAAATTATCTTCTTTGCATATCCTATTAGCTCCTCAAGGACAAACACAAGTATGCTTCTTCAGATTCGAATCTAGACCTTCCGCACGAAGAAATGATGGGACCGATAGAGAACTATTCCGAATTATGTATCATGGTCTGATTGGTCGGGCCATTGATAGTTTTGTAGGGTCGAACAAGTTCAGAAAATAGAAATGTTCTACCTTCCATTAAAGCCAGTAAACTTGATCTGTCACACTTCTCTTCTGTTAACTCTACATATCAAGCACACAAAATAACTTGCTTTTCAAATGATTCTCTCAAGTAATAGTAAATTGCAGAAAAGAATAAGCAAATGTGACATTTGAAAAGAAAGTTCAACCAATACAAACTCTTTAGTACTCTTCACGCTTCACAGGCCTAGTCCTATATATACTCTGAAGATTATAAACCTGAAACTAACTAAAAAAAATCACTAATATTGCATAATCTCTGCAATCAGCATGGTAACCTCCAGTTCCAAAGCTGCTCTTCCACTCTCCGCCCACAAGGCCCTACCAGGGTCGGCCAACCTAGCGAACCTGCTTCCAACCGGCACGGGCTTCGCCTTCCAAGCCATTATACCTTCATTCTCCAACAATGGAAAATGTGAACTGGTTCACAAATACATGACCTTAGGTGTCATTATACTATGTTCACTTGTTTGCTTCCTATCATCTTTCACCGACAGCTTCGTGGGCAATGATGGCAAGCTTTACTACGGTATTGCCACGATAAACGGACTCCGGGTTTTCAACGATGAGGACGATGATGATCTCGACCTGGAGAGAAACCGGGAAGAAACAGAGAAAATGTTGAAAAAGTACAGACTCACTACCATAGATTTTATTCATGCATGTTGCTCCTTAACATTGTTATTAGTGCTTGCTTGTAGCAGTTTTGATGTTCAAGGTTGTTTCTTTCCTGAACCTGGTCCTAATGGTAATGCATTGATGACAAATTTGCCATTGGCAGCAGGGATTTTAGCCAGTGGTTTGTTCATGCTTTTCCCAACCAAACGAAGAGGGATTGGATATGCTGATAGGCCTAATCATGGCGATAGAAAGGAGGAGAAACAAGCTCAGAAGATAGCTGATAAGGAGACTCAGGCCCTGCCAAACCCTAAATGAGTTGTTCACTCTAGTTAAAGTTGCCAACTTTCGCATATCTATAAGACCAAGTCAAGGAGGCTTGCAAATAAAGTCTCTCTTTGTAACCATGTAAATATGTATGGCAGTTTGGGGTTTAAGTGAGCCCTTTAATGCAAGTAGCGTACATGTCCATTTCCGAGATTTTAGTGGCTTAAGAGTGAATTTGAGAATCGGACTCCTAGTAATTAGCATAAAAACGGTAAAATTTTAATACACTGGTTGTGCAAAATTTATTTTACACAAGTCTATATATTTACATTATAAAACTCAAATTTAACTTCCTAACCCTAACCCATAAAAAACTAAACCCTAAATTCTAAACACTAACCTTAAATTCTAAACTCTACAACCTAAACTCCTAAATTAAACCCATAACCCCTAAAACTAAAAAGCTCATGTAAACTTTAACAGTATGTGTATCAAAGTTTTTTTATTAAAAAATAAATTTTAAAAATATACCCCTAATAATAAGTATTAAAAAAATGAACCCCTAATAATAAATATTAAGAAAATTATACCACTGATAATAAGTATTGAAAAATAATTGAACATCTATAATAAGTATTATGAAAAAAATTAGCCCATGAGCAGGTGCCTCTCCTATCCAGACCTAATCAAAATTCTCTCGTATTATTTTGATATTACAATGAATCTATACACAATAACACAAGTACCATAACATATGATTAAACGTAGCATATAATGGCATAGCATTTTCTCAATACATATTGCATCATTGCATATGAAAACAAGGCAAATTGCACGAAAGTGCAGCATAACTTTAATCACATTGCATCATTGAATTACGTAGCAATGACATAATTCGAATCAATACAAAATAGTTAGCCTAATGGTTATTTAGGTTTTGTTTTTGGTTGAGGTAGGCACCCTAATGGTTATTTAGGTTTTGTTTTTGGTTGAGGTAGGAAAACCTTAGTTTGGGGCAAACCAGGGTTTTGCAAAAGCTAAAAAACCTAACTTTTGGCAAACCAAGGTTTGAGAAGCTAGTTTAGAAGGCAAACTAAAATTTTAACACTAAAAAACTGTCTATTTTTTGTTGTAAACGCAATCAAATCTTCGTCTAGACATGTATATAGTCAGCGTATTTTTATATACATCCCTCCATCTCACTAAGGCGCGGTTTTTTATACATTACAACATCCATTTGAAATAATCATTTAGCTCAATATCACATTTTGGACATATTAAATCTCATTTCTAAATCATAATACATACCTCCGTTTGGTACGGTAATAGACTGAAAGCTCTATAGGCATATCCAAACATCACTAAACATATCAAGTATACTCACCTAAATTCGAGTTTATGAAACAGGCTCGGATCAACCGATCAACTCCTCTTTAACCATTGGAACTCCTATACACTATTGAGCTCCAAAACACAAAATATGGAGGCATCATGGGCTTGAGATGGTTAATTATCATCGAAATCATGACATCAATGACCAACATAGCTTGCATGTATGGAGCAGCCAATTTATGAAAAAGGGTAATGGATATGACTCTTTGTGAATTGACAATCAAAAGTATATGAAACTTTGATTTAAAATGATGATAGGTCGAGACTTGTGTCGATAATATCATAATTGAGAAGGAAAAGAATTAGGCAGTAATGAATCCGTTAATAACACGGTGCCAAAATGCCAATCAGAGCTACCTAATACAGATGCCTTGGATTACATGTCCGACACAGACCAGAGGTATGCTTCCCTTTCTGTTGCCCGTTTCTCGTTCAATTTGGTGAACATTTTCTTCTCAAAACCTATACAGATGCCAACCAGCAGCCGATTAGCATTTGACAAACTGAGACTTAAAAAATGATGATGAATTTTGTGAACCAAGAACTTTTTCGATAATAAAAATGTCTTTACCATTACTACGATCAACTCCATCCCAATGTCTTCCTGGTCTTATACCATATCGATTTGGTGCAGCGTCTAATCTTCTTACTATCCAACTATGCGGAGGAATATCTTGAGGAATTATAAATCCCGATTCCTTCATCTTCTCAGCATCCCCTAGGTCTCTAAGAACTGGCTCAGGTTGCTTTTTCTACAATATATTATAAAAACATGTCAACTCAAGTGCTAAACTACCTGAATTTTCATTAGCATCAAACAAGTAGTAAATTACCTTGACCAGATGTGCCATAGGATCACCCCATCTTAGTCTATCCTTCAACATATCATCGAGCTCTGGGTCATCCCTGCAAGTAGAAGTTGTAAATATAAAATTACTACATGCAGCAATATTGGAGAGAAAGTATTCTGAATCAAGCAGAAGACACAAGGAAGTCACAAGAATTATAACTCGGAACATTGTTAAGAATCTGTTGTCTTACCTGGTTCGAGCAAATGGTTTATTCTTCTCGAGTTCTAATTCTTGCAACCTAGCCTCAGCTTCCCGTTTTTGGGCTAAGCCTTTGCCCCATTCCAACTCTTTCTCCTGATAAAGAACATTAAACCAGACTATTAATTCTTACTCACTAAGATCAAAGTAAACAATAAAGTTTACATTTACTAGGAACATATCACTAGAATTGGCTACAACGATCATAATTGAGAAGAAAAAAATGAATTCATTATGAACTCTACAACTAAATATTGTACCTTAGGCTTATCTTCTCCTTTCCGTTTTGACTTAAGGTAATCTTCTTTTGATACGCGTTCCCCTGCAAGGATTCATGAGGTATGTGTGAGCCAGATGCAAATGTACATAAGTTTTCACCTAGATATTACTTTAAAATGACTTGTCATTCACCTTTTGTCTTATCACGATATACAGGTGCAGCACCTCGTCCGCTTACAGATGGATCCATCTCTTTAAACCTGACACGCCAAAGACAGGATAGAATCAAATTCGAAGTTATATAAATTTGATTTTGAATGTTTTGGAATTTATAATCAGATGTATGCAAGCAAACTAAAAGCACTGCCTATATCATCGAAAGCAAAAGAATAAAACAGGAGGCTACTTTAATCCTTAATTTGCTTTCAATTGTATGGTATACCTCTGTTTCATTTCATCAACAGAGGTATTTTGCCATGTCCTCATGGAATAAGACACAAGTCCCTACAGAAGATTAATACATAACAGCAGCCACATGGAATAATTACATCAACCAAAGAAAAAGCAGCTTCTGCAATTTGTCTTAAAACTAGAATGGCTTATGTCAACAACTGAACTCAAGACTGGTAATCTATTGGTGACTACCTATAATTTATCCTAATTTTATAACACTTCAAGGACAAAAAATGTAAAACGCAAACAGAGCTATTTTCTGAAAACTGAATTATATCTAGATAGTTAAACAGAATTAAACAGAATAGGTACCTTAACCAGTCATCCTTCTTTGTTTTGGAAATTTCTTCTCGGATCTCACTGCCAGAAATTAAACCAGTTTTTGGTTGTTGTTTCAAAGAAGTAGGACCAGTTGATTCCCTCCTACTTTTCCTTGGAGGAGAAAGATCTGAATCATGAACTAACTCAGATGTTTGACGACTAGATTGGCTAGGTGGGAGCATATCAGGCTCGGGTTGTTGTGTATGTTGACGTCTTGACCTTTGCCGTGGAGGCGACATATCACTAACAGTACCTTCTCTCAAAGGCTTCACCCTCCGTTTCGGTGAAGGTGTATCATTTCTCGCCCTCCATTTCCGAGGTGGTGATAAATCAGTATCTGCTCTATTTATTAAAGGTTCTGGTGAAGGTGAATCATTCCGAACCCTCCGTTTCCGTGGAGGAGACAAATCAGTACCATCTGCCCTGTTTACTGTAGGTTCTGGTGATGGTGTGTCATTCCGAACCCTCCGTTTCTGTGGAAGAGATAAATCAGTACCATGTACTCTGCTTACTAAAGTTTCAGGTGATGGCCTGTCATTCCGAGCCCTCTGTTTCCGTGGAGGAGATAAATCAGTTTCATCTTTAGATGCCTTGACTCGAGGTAATGGTAAATCAGTCCTAGCTGCCCTCCTACGAGGAGGGGATAAATCAGACCCTTCTCTTAATGTTGTCTCATCCTGTGCCCTACTTCTCGGTGGTGACAAATCAGATTTCAAAAGAGGGGCACGTGGTTTTCTCGGAGGGGACAAATCTATTTCAGAGTTCGAATGCCTCAACCCAGGATCTGGAGAAGGCGTGTCATTTCGTGTCCGCTGCCTACGAGGAGGGGAAATATCAGAATTAGGATCCACTGTGTTAGCACGTTTAGGAGAAAGCGAAACCCATCCACTACCATCTTCAGCAATAGGGTTGTATTCCCTCCTCAACCTAATCTGCTCTAGCCTTTTCATTCTTTTTACTTCGATATCTTCATCTACTACGGGTGTCTCATCTAGGAAAATAATGAAGTCCATAATCTATAACTATCAACTATAAATTCATCAAACTGATAATAAATAGTAATAATTACACTATAAAAAAGAAAAAACTCTAGAACTAACCAGGCGAATCATTGCCATCATCGTCTTCAACCTTAACAGGTTTTTGCCAGACCGGGTCTTCATCTACAACCAACACGCCCGAGGATTCAGGTTTGGTTTTCTTCTTTTTCCTCCTTTTCTTCTTCAGTTCCTCTTCTTCATTTTTGGTCTCATATCGTTTTAGATATTCCTTCAAACTTGAAGTTGCCATCGCTGCACAAATTCAATATGATTATTAGGGTTTCAAATATTGTGAGCAAGAGGTAAATTGCAAATTCTGTCGTATTTCACCGTTGTAAGCCCATGGAATCCAATCATGTGCACCTCAACAATTGAAGAATTTTGCATGAATAGTAAATACAATGTCAAACAGTAATTTGCCCCATAGTTCTATAATTATCACCTAGTCACCATCAATCCTATAAATGATCCGACAAATTAACCATGTTGATGCCTAGAGTTGGACAAAATAATAGAAGGAAAGAGAATTATATACTTGATATCTAAACTTTCAAATCTACAGGTTCACTAGACCTTCTAGCAACCTGTGTGCATGTGTGAAATTGGTAGATCTGATAGCACTAGCAGGTTGATCAAATGGAGGCATTTTAGGACCAAATGTCAATGAAAAACAGATACCAACAATTCAAACCCACGAGAATATTGTATTAAAATAACACTTGTAATAGAGTTACTGTCTATTGAGGAACATCAAATCATGGGATGGTTGTGTGAAAGTAATTTAAGGACAAAACAAACACTGGACTCCAATATTTTGATCATTAGATCATTTCAATCACTGGCAAAACCAACTTATGCGCACAAGGCACAAAAGGGTAGGGTTTCCCTTTTCGAAATAGTTGGGTTCTATGCTCCACCTGCAGAGCTAACAGACCATCATTGATTGTAATATAACTACTGATTTTGCATATCTATTTTTTGCTAACAGGAAAGGAATTTGCTGATTTCCTCGTATATAGCAGGATGATGCAGAGGCAGAGAGCAGATAACTCAAAATCTCACATCAATAGCAGCGGATCGCTGCCACAAATGGAAGTGTAAGGGAAACATAATGACGCCAAGGCAGAGAGTACATAGATCAAAATCTTTCTCGTGAACAAGTAGAAATTAATGTTCAATTTAAGCTTAGGGTTTCGGAATTTTACCTTATTTAATTCCCTGGTCTGCCGGAAGCTTGAAGGCAAGAGCGGCGCTGGGTCGGACTCTGCCAGATGAGACGGATGAAATAGGAAGAGGAGAAATACGAAGCTGAGACAGAGCGGCGGCGAGAGGCTTGTGGCGGTCGGAATTTCTAAAAGAAATTTTAGAAAAACTTCTTTCATGTATATAATTTGAAGGGTAAAGTACACGTCATTAAAACAAAAATATTTTTTTTCATCCCTGAAGTTTTAGAAATTGCAAAATAATCATTATACTCATCAAAATAATACAAAACAGTCACTATATTATAAAATAGAGATAAACTTTTATGAATTTAAAGATTATTTTGTAATAGTTTGATAAATTTTATTTTATAATAATTTGATAAAATTTAATAAATATTTTATAATAATTCAATAAATTTAAAGATTATTATTTTAATTTTTAAAATTTTAATTATAAAATAATTTTTTATTTAATTTAAATCATTTATGTATTTAACACCTAATCCTCAAGTTTTTCCACATCACTTGGGCCATCTAAAATGACTAGGCCTATTAATCGCCTCTACATTGAGGGTCCCTTCTTAATATCTATATTTTTTTATTAAGTAGAGATAATTAAACTTAAATAAAAATAGAGAGATTTCCTATCACCCTATCTATTTGTGCTTGCAATGAATATTCTATCCTCCATGTTAAATGTGACTGTTACTAAGGGATTTTTTTTATCATTATTCTTAGTAGGGGTATTCAAAAATATTGGATCCAAGTGACCCGATCCATTAACCCGAACCCTTAAAATTTGAGTATTTCATTAAAAAAAAATTATTCGACCGGGCCAGGTACCTAACCTGAGATTTTTCTCGGGTAACTAGGTCGGGTCAAGGTTGAAATTTTTTGTAAACAGGTACTCGATCCGACCTGGTACTATATATATATATATATATATATATATTAAATTATATATTATATATTATTACTTTTAAATTTTAAAAATTTCAAAATATTTGTATTATGTTTGTATTATTATTTTTAAATTTTTTTGGATTTGAACACCTCTACCTATTGCTGTTTATGCATTTGACATATTCTTATCTATCTATCTATTTATCCATATATAGTACAAAGTATACGGATAAAAGGTACACATGTGATGTATATTTTGATGAATTTCTGTATTGCTAAATAAACTGCACTCGTATTCGAACTCTGTTGATGCAGAACAAGGTGTAAAAAAAACTTATTAGCATTTGTCCTTGCTGTAAACCAGGACTAAACAATAAATCACATTGGTTTTAGTACTAATTTATGAGTATGAAGTTAAGGAGAAGCTTCCCTTACCTGAAGTTGCTAAACCGAAGGATAACTCTATGAAGTTTCTAGTCTCAAACTCAATGCCACAAGGTGGGATTTCTGAGGGAAAGATTGAGGAGATTCATAGTTGTACTAGTTTCAAAATAGATAAGCTCCATGTAAGGTATCTTGAGTTCCTTCGGTGACAAAAAAGTTGTCGGAGAAAGATTGTGAGCCTTTGATTGAGAAGGTTAAGGTTATGTTAGGTTGTAGGGCTAACAAACAACTCCAGCTATGGTGGTCGACTTCATCTTATCAAATCAGTAACTATTGGTGTGAGCAACTTATACTGCCCAAGTCTGTGATACAGAGGATAGAACAGCGCATGTCTGTTGTTTTTACTAAAAGACATACTTGCGAATGAGGGGTCCTTATGAGTAACTTGACTAAGGGAGTATGTCATGAAGAATGACGACTTTCGGCAATTGGAATGCAAGCTCCATCTAAAATTGAAGGAGGAAGATGTTGTGCTATTTCGAAACAGGTTGAATTGGTCTGCCATTAGTACCAATTGGATTTGGAAGCAAATCAAGAAAAAGGACAAAGTGCATGACATCGATTGGTTTGGTTTTCTTTTTCTATGCCCAAACATGCTATTATTTTGTGGATAACTTTGTTAGATAGGCTTTCCACTAAGGATAGATTGATTAAGATGGGGATTGAAGTTGATGAATAGTACAAATTATGTAACATGTCCCGGGCTTGAGTGTTCATTTTCAAAAGCCATTTGGAAGGTAATGTTGAACCTTTATAAAGTGGACAAAACTGTACGGAGCGGATACGAAGAAATCAATTGGGCATAGGAGAGGTTGCAGGGTAAGTCACTGTTTGTGTCTTTGTTGAAAATTGTTTGGAGCGCATTTGTATGTTGTATTTGGGAAGAGAGAAATTGAAGACAGCTTGTGAAATTGACAGAAAAGACTGTCATTTTTTATACTGAACAGAATTGACCCGTATTTCCGGATTAATGAATTAGGTCTCGAACTCAAGTTATGGGCCTTTATTTTAAAAGCTCAAGTTGAAATAGTTATGTTGGGCCCATTATATTGAGGAAGAAGATTTGAATTTTAAAATGATGAGGATAGGAGGAAAAAGGGGAGATATTATGTTGGAAAGAAAGAAAAAGTAAAGATGGAGAGAGAACATAAGGGAGAGAATTTTAAAATTCGATCTACGAAGATTCAGCCGCCTGTTGTCGACACTTGTACCGCCATTGTGTTCATCTCTTTGAGACGAGTTCACCGGTACCAACGGCGTCGCCATCAGAGCCGCCGTCGGAGAGGGTAAGAGAAAGGGAGTTTCAAATTTTCCAGTTGAAGGGGTTAGAGTGCTCAGAACGCAAAACTGAGGCCACCACCGTGTCCACCAACGTCAAGATAGTCAAACTGAGCATTCGTTGTTGCCGTCTAGCCACCGGAAGCCACCACACGCACTGCCGCTTTCTCGTGGGCGACGTCCAGTCGAGCAGGCTGTTATACTAGCTGGGCTCCAGCTGTTGGGCCAAGCTGTTCAAGCTGGCCTATCAGCCGAGGCCGAGCCGCCAAGGAGCTGGTCTGCCAGCCGAGCCCGAGCCGGCCAAAATAGGTTGATGATAGTTAAGCATGCGTTGAATCGGTATTATGAGACTTGTATGTATGAGATGCATAAGGAGTTTGAGAATATTTTGAGACTCGTATGAGCTTTAGAGACCGTGTAGGGTCATTTGAATATTCGTATATTTATCTGATTGGTTTATTTACATGTTGTATTGCTTGAGTGCTTAAGATATAAATTGGTATGTTCGATAGTGATTATACTAAGTGGACTAATAATTGATAATATTCGAATAATTGATTATAAAGTCGAGAATTGATAGTAAATGATTAAATGCGCTAGAAAACAAATCCTAATGACTTTTATAAGCTTTAGGGATCGAATAAAGTGTGATAATATCGTAATTCGAGGGAATGGTACGGACTAGTGAATAGGGTATTGATACGAGCTTTGGCCATACCGGTACGCGATTGGGGATAGTATCGGTACAGGTTAACCCGTACCGGTACTTATAGAAATTAAGAGTTTGCAATAAGCTATTTTAGTATCGGTACACGTGTGAGTGCCGATACCTAAGGATACCATATCGATACACGGGTTCGAGTACCGGTACCCACATAATGGAATAATTAATAATGCTAATAAAAAGATAGAAATTGACGTGTGATGATAATGAGTTAATATGGATTAATAAGGATAATTAATGAGGATGATTAACGTATACCTTCATAATATGATAACAAGATCAATAAACTTAAATGGTGGCTTGATAATCGATAGAAACCATAGACATTGGTAATCATGTAAATGTTGTGTGTTGTTTGGACACTTGATTGGTTGTGTTACCTTTGATTGATGTGATCTGGATATCCAGAGGAAGAGTGTTGCAACACCATGGTTAGAGATGCCAAATGTACATTCCTAAAGCTGTGTGGCACCAGGTCTCATTTGAAAATGCTCGACGAGAGATTCCGAGCATGGGTGTACGTTCCCAAAGTTGTGTGGCACCGGGTCTCACCCAAAGAGTGTACGTTTCCGAAGCTGTGTGGCATCGGGCCTCACTCAGAGTGTATGTTCTCGAAGCTGTGTGGCACCAAGCCTTACTCCAGGTTTGTGGTTATGACATTGTGTGCTTTTGCTCGGATGATCTGGTGTGATCTCGAGTATGGTTGAGCCTTGTGGGCCATTTATGATGTTTTGCTATGTTGAGAGCATGTGTTTAGGCGACTAGTCGTAGCGCTATGTGTTTATTTATCTTTCATTTTTTCTCGTACTAGCTTGCATGCTTATGTTTATGATTAGCATGAAGTATAGTAGAGTGGATGTGTACGACTGAGCTTTTTAAGCTCAGCGCTCGGAATCGTTATTTCCGTGCGTAGGTTTATCGTCGGATCGCGGGTTCGAGGAGCACTATTAGTTACGGGATTCCAACATGAGGAGGTTTTCGGAGTATGTTACTTGTGTTTAGTGAGCTATGTATTCATAGGACCTTACGTGGTCGAGTAAGTAATTCTTACTTTTGAAATTGTATTAATCAAGTCAAATGTTTAAATATTTTAAATTAAAGTGGAGCACCTTGTAACGGTTTTAATTGTTTATCTATGTTTTTAACTATTGGATCTAAATGATTTGGAAATACCGTATTTGGGCTAAACCTAGTTTAAAATTTTTTATGGTTTTGGTTTGAACTTGAGGCCCAAATGTGACTTCCGGGTCGATGGTGTTATAACATAATATTGTGAAGGATAGATTACAAGAAAAATATATAACAAGTATAAACATGGTTAATTTACAATTGTGTTATGACTGGGGATCTTATTTTGATCTCTCTCATAATTGTATACGTTTATTGTAGCAGTTTGATGTTTCTTTGCATAACTAAAAGCATAACATTTATCCCAAAAAAACTTAAATAAAAATGTAATTTGTTATTTAAATTTCATATCGGTTGAATTGGATACACTCATGAACTAAAATTCTATGTTCAAATTCGATCTGGATGTTAAAATTAAATTCAACTACTTAATTGAATAAAAAAAACAGATACCAAATTAAATATTAAAGTACTAAAATGTATATTAAACTTTAAAAATAAAATTAAGGGGTATTTTCGTCTCTGGATTCTTACCAAATAATTAATTTAGTTTTCTGCAAAAACACACCTAATATGGTCCCTGAATTCGTGAATTGCACAATTTAGTAGTTTGACTAATGTTGACCGTTAATGTTCTAATGTGGCCGTTAACGGTGTTGGCATGACAACCCACATTGTAAGATGACGTGGTAAATGAGAAACGTTTAAATTTTTTTAAGAAATTCGAGCACAACATTAACTTTTTAGGAAGTTTGAGGCTGAACTTTTTTATGCAATATTTAAACAAAAAATTAAAATTTTAAAACATAAAGAAACATTATTATAATATTTTAAAAAATAAATACTGGAAATAAAAATACTATTAAAAATTTCAAAAAATAAATAAAAAATAAAAAATTTAAAATATTTATAGGCTATAAAAGTGATAAATTATTTAAAAAATAAATTTTAAAAATATTTATAAGATATTAAAAATATAAAAATTATATCGAAAAGTATTTGACATTATAAAAAATTAAAAATTCAAAAAAGAGATATTCAAAATTTTAAAAAATATTTATATTGTTATGTTTTATATTTTACAGGATAACGGTAAAGCTGACAAATCAACTAAGAAAAATATTTGTCGAGTGTGTAATCTGCTATGAGCAGCTTGACATCCTATGGTTTTTTCAATAAGTAGCAACTCGAATATTTGTTGTATAGTTTTTGAATTTTTCGAAGTCTTATTTTGCTAAATCATGTGTCATTTCTCATAGTCTTTAGTTTTTGTTACGTTGCAATAACTTTACACATCGTCAATGATTATAACAATTTTAATTTAAAAAATGTATTCTTTTCTATTAATATACCCGTTATCGTGATTATAAGTCATTGTTTGACCATTTTTTTGTTTGCATGAATAGACAACTAGTTAAGTAGGCAATCGTATTGTCAATTATTTCTTAAGGGATCACTTGTTGAGCTGGTTAAGTGTGTGCCCAGATGTTTTACTTGTTGCGTGTCTATGATGTTTGGATTCATGTTTATGTTGTAATGTATCATATGTTTATGCTCGATAAATATCTTTCTTGACAAGTTTGTCACCTTCACCATTACACTCCTCGCTAGAGAATTGCAAGCCTTGCAAAATCTAAACCACAACAATATAAATATTTTAATTTATTTTCTAATGTCAGTTTTTAATATATTTTTTAATTTTTTTTATAATTTTAACACTTTATAAATAATTTTTAAATTTTGATTTTTTAGTATTTTCTAATTTATCTTTTTTTATAGGTTTTGATATATTAAAAAATAACTTTCACTTAATTTTTTATAAAATTTAATAGCATTTTTATTTTTAAAATTTTTATTTCTTATTTTTTTTAAATATTACATAAAACAATTAAGTCACCGGACTTCTTAATTTTTTTTCTTTCGAATTCCCTAAAAAAATCAAACATTATCCCTCTACCACATCATCGTTCACATCACATTAATTGTCAACATTAATTAAAGACTCAATTGAGATAATTCACGTGTTCAAAGGTTAAATTAAGTCGGAATACCTTTCTAAGCCTTGGTTGAGCTTGTAAGATGGAGTCTCCCAAATGAAATGTTGCCATTATTGATTGCAGCATTATATGAGGTCTATTACAAGCAGTTTGTAGTGTTTCGATGAATGCTAAGATCTTTTTATTTGGAAATTGTGATGAAAAGGAAGTGTCGAATCATCATGCATTTATACATAACCGTAATGATGGTCGTTCGTCCATCTATCAAACATATAGCTTGAAACTAACTGCCAAATTGGATATTGTTCTATCAAGACATGTCCAGGGATAAGTAGTGTGGGGTTCATAAGCAAAATCCAATATTTTCTACAAAGATTTTATCATTTTAAGACGTGTCTCCTAAATTCGAATCTAAGGCCTCTTTATAGAGGAGTTTTCTCTCTCGTAATTTTAGTATTATTTGCTCAAAGGGTTCTTTAAGGGAGGTCTTGGTTTGAAACTAAAAAGTCACATCTTAGAATGATCAAACTTTACATGACCTATGAGGACCTAAAGAAAATAATAACGAATTATTTATTTTGACAATGAAAATAATAACGGCCAAACTTTGCCAGTTCAGCCAATTAACATTCACACTTATTTATTACTCAAGGACTGCACTAAATATGATATTGACGGCAGGTCTTTAACTCAGCACTACATGTTGACATCTAGTTCTCATTTAAACCAGCCATGATTCAAAAATAATGCCAGCTCTTTACATGAGATTTGTGATGAAAAATGAGGCAAGACAACTTGCAAAATCGACTTTGGATAGGATAGAAAACATGAGAGCCATCGAAATGTATAAAACCCTCTTTAGAAAACCATGCAGCATCCATCGACTGATCCAACTTGATTAAACCATGCATTAAGCTATAATTGGCTGCTTCAGATAAAATAGGCTTTGGAGATCCCTAGACAAAATAGGCATCGCAAACCCTCCTGCTGACAGCATGGCAGCTGTTGATCCTGCCGCAGTTGAGATTATGAGACCACTTGATCGGCAGTTCACTAATGGTATGATCATTCCCTCTAATTCTGCCAATATGCAAAAAGATTTTAAAGCCTGAAGCATTATGTTTAAATGCTTACTTATCTGTTAAATTCCTTACTTGAATGAGAACCGAAAAACTGTTGCAGGACAGGGGTGTGCAACCAAGATATCATTAAGAGCACTTGAAAGAAATGTTCAATATCTATCTTTACATTTAGCTTTAACTTCTTAAATCATCATAGGCATGTAAGTTTAGAACCTCTAGCTTTTACCTAATGTCCCCTTTAACTTCTTGAACCGTCAAGTTTTAAGTAAGAAGCTTAGTCTCTAACTTAAACAAACATAAACTTTAGTCCTTTTCAGACATGAATTGATTTTGTGACATCCTCACAACAAATTTGTCACTAGAAAATTCTTTTTTATGCAATATCTCCAAATAATCTCAATTCCTTCTTTCACATAAATAACCAGTGCTTCTAGTAGCTTCAAACTCATTGCTGAATTTTTCAACTTAAAAAAGAGAGAGAATAACTAGCATCTCTAACTAAGATGTATTATTCAATTTAAAAGATTGTTCATATCACCAAATAGATTTTAACATTGGTATAAGACACTTGGCTAAAGAAATGAACTAACCTCTTCCTATCAATTACATTAAATATTTATTTGCTTTATCAATTACAGTAAACATATTAACCGTTTCCTAATATGAAAAATTCTAGAATTGGGTTATTTGAGAAATTTCAGAATTAGGATTTTTTATTTGGGTTCCTAATTTTAAAATTGGTTACTAATTTGCTAAATTAAGTTTATGAATTTATGAAAAATTTAAATTAGGTTTTTGAAATTAGAGAAATTTAAAAATTAGGGTTTGAGATCTGGAATTAGGGTTTGTGATAAATTTATCGATGGGTATTTGGGGCTGCCAGCAATGGGAGTTTGGTTGGTGGGGGAAGGTCGAGGACGACGAGTGACTGCGTGAAACGACTGGCGACGACTAAAATTGGCCGACCAAGATTTGCGACAAAAGAAATGGCAGCAATCACGTAGCTTTTTGAGGCTGAAACGATGGGCGCGAGAGGACGACGGGGCGACAAAACGACCTAGAATGACTGGCAGCGAAACAAGTAGACCGAATCTCGACTGCGGCAACGGCGACGGCAGAAGAAGTGATTCAGCATAAGGTTTATGATATTAAAAAGATTTGAGAATATTTGATTCTAACATATCAATTAAAAATATTATAAAAAATATATAAAAAAAGTTTATTAAATCTATTTTTTATTTTTATTTTAAAATAATTTTAATTATAATTCAAGTATTTGAGATTTTTAATCTTTATTAAAAAATTTAATGATATTTAACAATATATTGCATTAAAAGTATTTAACGGTGTGCGACGCCCTTAGTGGACTCATTCTATAATCCAGAGACAATAGATTTGACATTTTCAAGATTTGTCCCCACACCAAAGCAATTAGATATATATGAAAAATTAATTAATATAATATAAATTAAATTTCACACAAATCTATTAGTTTTAGTCTTTAAGTTTAATTTGGTGTTTAAAATTTAAAATTTAGATTTAGAGTTTTAGTGTTAAAGATTAAGATTTTAAATTTAGATAAAATACACAAATAGTCACTAAATTATCTTTAAAAATATAAAATAATTATCGAACTTTTAAAAATTACACGAGATACTATAAAATATAACTCCAAATTTATTATTATCATGGGATAAAATATAACTCCAAATATAAATGGAATCTAATCCCATACATCTTTAGACTTTAATTCAACAAGCAACCAAGCTAAGCCTTATAAATAGGAGAGAAAATCGAAGCTTTCAAACTGCGAAAAATCGAGATTTACATCCCAACATCTCAAAAACTCATTTATCATCCTCAAAAATGCAAGAGAATAACCATAGCAACCACCAATCCGGCAAGAAGAAGGTGCTACCGAAGCGGATAATCCTAGTTCGACACGGTGAGTCCGAAGGCAACTTAGACACTTCGGCCTACTCGAAAATCCCCGACTACAAGATCTCCTTAACCGAAGAAGGCCGTGCCCAAGCCCGCCTTGCCGGTTCGCACCTACGGGAACTCCTATCCGGCCATGGGTCTTGCCCCGATTGGCGGGTCTACTTCTACGTGTCTCCTTACGAGCGGACCCGATCCACGCTTCGGGAGATCGGGAAATCATTTTCCAAGAAAAGGGTGATTGGGGTAAGGGAAGAGTGTAGGATTCGAGAACAGGACTTTGGGAATTTTCAGGTTCAGGAAAGGATGAAGGCTATAAAGGAGACGAGGGAAAAGTTTGGGAGGTTTTTTTATAGGTTCCCTGAAGGTGAATCCGCCGCTGATGTTTTTGATCGTGTTTCAAGTAAGCTCCTTTTCATTCTGGTGTTTTCCTATTATTAGTTTTCTAGTGAAGAAAATGGTGATTTGGGAATTGTTGGTGATTTGGAAATTGGGAATTATTGGTTTTTGAATATGTTCATAGACATTTAAGAAATTGTTGTTGCTGAAAAAATGTGAAGTACTTGGTGTTAATGTACAGTAGCTTTCTAAGTAGATAATGACTTGGAATGCTTTTTCATTGATTGTGAAAGCAATGAGAAAAAAACAAAAAATAAGAGGAATGTTAAAATCAATCTGTATTCTTGTTGGGAATGATACTATCTGGTAATGGCTTGCTTTGTGGCTTGGAAAGCTATGAAATTTTTGAATGAAAATCGGGTAGCGGCAAAAGAGACGAATATCGAGGGACTGTTAAACTGCATACATAAGCATCTGTTTTAGTGATTCCTTGAATGTGTAATGAGCATAGATTTCTTTGATGTATATGTATGTTTCTAATCTCTGCATAGGAAAATGCTAACCCCCCCCCCCCCCGGCGAACATTATGTGGAATTATTAGATAATTTTACTTGATCGGTGGTTTTAGTGCTTCTTATGATGGTTGTGCAAAAGTATCAAGAGTAACTTCATGGAAATTAATTGCTAAAATGGTTGGTTCGAGGGCTTGATTTGCGGTGTCATCCATTTTTGATTGAGTTAAAAATAGTTGTCTATGTTCATTGTCCACTGGTTTTGAAAGTCTTCAAGTTAGAGATGTAGGATTGAACTAGATACAACTCTCACCTTTCAAGTGATATTGGAAAGAGATGTCAAATCTGTGGTTTGATATATATATCTTTCTTGTTCTTTAATCTTAGAGAATGAATCCAAAATAATCGAGCGGTTTTGATATGTAGTTTGGTCAGTGGATGCTAAATGGAAGAAAATTCAATGAAATTTGCAGGTTTTCTTGAATCTCTCTGGAGAGACATAGACTTGAATAGGCTTCACAAAGATCCTTGTCAAGATTTGAATCTCATAATCATCTCGCACGGTCTAGCATCACGGGTGTTTCTAATGAAGTGGTTCAAATGGACAGTCGACCAATTCGAACTCTTAAATAATCCCGAGAATTGTGAGTTCCGAGTTATGGAGTTGGGACAGGGCGGAGATTATAGCTTAGCGATAAATCATACTGATGAAGAGATGCTGGAATGGGGGCTCTCTCCGGATATGATACAAGACCAAAAATGGCGAATAACTGGCAACAAGGCTGATTGGAATGATCATTGTACCTGGTATCTTAGGTCATTTTTCGACTATGAATTAGACTCTGAAAATGATATTGAAAGTAATTGATATCCATTCCCCAAAAATAAAAAGAGGCTGTAGATATTAATTCTTTGAATGCAAGAGTTGTACACCATTGGAAAGTACATTCGTATAGATGGATTTAGCAAATGAATTTTCTTAATAGATTTCCCTTGTCTATGACACCTACATTTGTTATTGCTTCAATACAAAGCATCAGAGGCTAGCAGGAATTTCAGAAGGTATGCTACTCGGATTTGGGTGCGAGTATCAAATATGTCACATATCATATGGGTACATCTCCTAAATAGGTATGTTTAGTTTATGCCTTGTTTTTGGATGATGACTAAAAAAGGTCGTATCTTCATGTACATAAAATGATTTGTGTCGGACACAGGTACTTGAAGAAAAATATGGAGTTGAAGTAACGTAGGTAGACGTAGTTCTTCAGGTTCCTGAAGTTTCATCAGCTGCACCAGTGGGTGAACTGGGCACAAATGGAGCAAATCCCCTTCCGCCGAAAACTGGTCTCATGAATCTGTCATCGAATTTCCTCCACAAGTAATGAACTGTCCATGTTGGGTGAGTCAATAACAAGCTTAAACTACTACTCCTACGGGCTGCTGCAGATGGTTGATTCTCTCCCATTTCACTCGCTTCTCCAGTTTCCATGAGCAGAATTCTCAAGTCTTCAAGCCTGGGACTAGCAACAGCATCTGAAACATTTGGTTTTGCATGTCGTAGTAGCACTGCTTCGATCAATGGCTTTGTTATGGAACCAAACACCTGTTCCACAACAACATTCTTACATCGATGTTCCTGAACATGACATGTTCAACATATTGCAGAAAATGAGATCATGGAGTTATGAACTAATTATCTTACCACTGTGCTAAACAGGACTACAATCATGGTAGAGGTGATCATCAATGCCGAATCTTCGGTATCTTTATTCTCGGAATTTGAAAACTGCATTCGAGTATAATTGGTCTTAATATCAACAAAGAAAGAAGAAAATTAAGTTGTTAAACCAAAACCAGGAATATGAATATTTACCTGGTTATACGACAGTGCAATAGTAACAGCACCTCTCATGAGGCCTGCCCACCACATTATAAACTGCGAACTCAATGAGTTTGAAGAAGTTCAAATTAGAACTGTTTGACAATAGTTAAAGGCTTGGATGGTCATGTAATCACCTGCTGTCGAAACCCGATTTTTGAACCGTCTCGTTTTCGAATACAGTTGATGAAGTTTGCTAGAGGGTACACAAATGCCGCCCTTCCAACTAACACCAATGCGAATAGTGTTGAGCTGACAGCAACAGAAGTTCCTGCACTGAAACCAGAACACAATTCAAGTTAGAATCATAAGATATTCTAGCTGCTTGTTCGTTCGACCAATTTGCATATTTTTGAGTTATACAGTTAAGAGGCAATGGACTAATTCGCTCGAACGGCACATCAGTAAAAGAGAAAACACCTTGCACTGCTGGCTTTCCATTTGTCAATGTTCAAGGCATCCATGCCAACATATAGGAATATAAATGTTTCTGCAATGAATGACATTGTCGCAAATGCATGCCTGAAAATTGACTGGTATGAGCTTGAAGATTCATATTCAAACATCGGAAAAGAAAACTGAAGACAATGTTCTTACTTTGTTGTTGTCCTCGAGCTTTCGGTAACATTATGCCATGTATAGTGTGACATGACAATGCCGCAGAAGAAAACTGTCAAAATCCCACTGAGATTCAGTAGCTGCATTCAAAGATATACGTCTGTTATTTTAGTTTCGAATCCGAATCCAAGACTTATTGTGATGGTGAGCAGGAAGAAGAAAATGAAATTGAACAAAGAAGAGATTCTCTTGTTTGTACCTCAGCCAACATATATGACAAATAAGCCATGATCAACATGAGCGCAACTTCCCGGTCTGTCGAATGCCTATCATTTGAAGGACAGAAAGGAAATTTCGATCATTTCTGGCGAATTGTTTAGAAGGAATATCAGTCATTAATGGCTGAAAAAAGGCATCTATACCTTCCAAAGTAGAGTGCTTTTATGATAAAAGCACTTAAAAGTCCTGCCTGAAAACATCAAACCAGATTAAAACTGTGAGGCTGATTTGGCTATCTGAGCCTGGCTAATGCTTAAAGCTCTAAACAGTAAAGGAAGAGACCGAAGGCGTGTTCATCCGGAAATTTAGGAGTTGAAGGAAGCAAATGTGATGACTTACTGCTATACCAAGAAGGGTACTGGAGAAGAAGAGGTAAAGAAAAGTCCCCAACAGTCTCATGGATATCAAGGCATCGATATTGTCCATATCGATCGATTGAACTGCGTTGAAAAGCACGATCGAAGTAGCATCATTCACTACTCCTTCCCCAAATATCACACTGTAAAGGAAGGGTGTTTCATCTTGATTAAGAACCTTTTTGACACAAGAAACAATTCATGCGTATTAGTTTCGTAACAAATATATATTTAGAGTCGAAACAGCAGAATCTTATCGAATATACCTGCAATGTACACACAGTATCAGTTGCTGACAATATGGCACCAACAGCTGCAGTACGTAAAAGTGTGAGTGCTGGACATTCAAAAGACAGTCGGCATAAAACGATGAACCGGAATCGTTATATCACCTAAGAAATCTTGAGTGCTCAAGGATGTCACACCAATTTTCTTGAATAGCAAAAAGGCACCTGCAATGTTAGTCACTGAAGCTTTAAGACAAGCTATTTGTCTGCAAATGTATTAACTGTGGTGAATTCCAGGACTAACAATCAAAATTCCCTGGTAAATAGCAAAGGTAACAGTAAATCTTACCTAGTGATATGAGGCAAAATGAAATTACTGTGCCAAATATTCCAAACATCAGAATTATTGTGAAGTTCTTGAAGAACTGCTTTTTCTTGACTTGGAATCTGCAATCAGATTCCGAAAACCTCAAATGAAAATCAGATTCAACCAAACTTTATCATGAACCAATCAAATTCGCACGGAAATGATCAGAGAAATCGGTACCCGGCATTGAAAATTATCGGAGGAAGCAAATAAAGGAAGAACAAGTCCTCACTGAACACTAGAATCTTTGAACTATTGCCTTTATAACCAAACAACACCACAGCTCCAGCACCTAACCCCTGTATACAGGCCACACAGAAATCAATCAAAACTCACAATTCTTACACCGAATCAACTTCAGAACAAAATTTCAAGTCAGAGACACAAGTTTGATACCAAAAGAAGTGCTGTAATCGACTGGTTAGCCCACCGGTTGTTTTCGAGTAGGTGACCTACGATGATACAAGCACAAAGAAGTGAAAAGAAGATGGTAAGTGCAATGATGGTGCCGGTACTAAGAAAATCTGTTGAACTTTGGAGTGTCCAAGGATTTGACATAGTTTCAATGGCGGACATGTATGAAGCTCTTTAGATGAAATTTGCTTTCACAACATATATATATATATATTTGTATATATATTTGGTTTTTTGGAGAGAGTGGAATAAAGGGTTCTTGATGAAACCAATGTTTCAAAAAAGAAGACTGAACAGTTGAGGATTTCAACACATTTTGAAGCTACGGTTGGAGGGAAGACTGGTAGGTACTATGGGAGTTATATTGTGTGCTATCAACATGTTGTCCTGTAACTCTAGTATCTGTCACATGACATCGCCAATCAAATTCTGCCACGTAGATTTGAAAAATACTATAAAATTATGGAATTGATATATATATTTTTTTGTCATCCCGGTTTCCCAAGGCCTTAGCCTGACTAATTCAAATCGATTCGCGTCACACACCTGGTTTTGTGGGTGAATCTTCTAACGAAAATTTTCTGTATACAAAGACCTTAAACTCGAGACATGCTTAAGCGATAGCAAACTGCTTACCACTTGGACCAACAAATTGATAACTTTTGTTATCATCCTTCTTATAATTAATTCTCAGCAATGTCGATCTAAGTAGTAAGTACAACAAAAAGTAATGCAATTAATGGTACAAGTCTCCTTAATTAAATTTGCATTATTAAAATAATTCTTAAAGTTGCTTTTAAGAAATTCTGTTATTACCTACTAGTTACTTTTTTTAGCATAAACAATAATTAGTGGGGACGTGTCAAGAATTCACGGGTGGGAAATAGGTGAATTAGATGAGTCCACCCACAGGTGATGAGTACCCCCAAAGGGTGTGTTTGGTTGATAGTTGATACAAGGCCGTCAGCTAATTTTTTTTTTTTTTTTTTTTGCCAAACTTTATACTAACAGTTGAAAATTCTGTTTATTCAGTGTATCAGAAGATAACGATAGATCATTAAAATTTAATAATTCTTAGCCACTAAGCAAATATATTTAATGGGTTAGTCAAGCTGCTAATTTTTGTTCCCCCATTTTTCTTATATCATAGATTATAGACTTATCAGGAGCACTTATTTATTCCCTTAAAACTTCTCCCCTTCCCTCATCTCTAAATAGGATTATGATTAGAATTAGGTTTTGTCAAAAAAAAAATTCTTAGCAATTAGACAAATTAGTGGATCTCTTTTAAACATATATTTTGGTATTTGAATTTGACTTTAAAGTATAATTTAATATCTAATTTTTTGGTTTAATTAAGTACTGAACTTGACTTTATGGTTTAATTTGATACTTAATTTTTTTGTACAATTAGGTACCCGAACATAGTTTTTAAGTTCAAAATGATACCTAAACTTGACTTCATGGTGAAAATTGGATCGAATAAGTCGTGTTATCTTAAGTACCAGTTTGAATCAAAAAGTGAAGTTCAAGTATAAATTTGAACCAACAAGTCAAGTTCATGTACCTAATTGAACCAAAAAAACTTTAAATACTAAATTGAATTTTAAAGCCAAGTTTAAGTACTTAATTGAACAAAACAACATTTAAGAATCAATTGACACCTTGAAATCAAGTTCAGTTACCAAAGTACATTTTATTTTTTTTCTTTGAAGATTTTATTGCTTAGGTCCAACTCATGTTGTATTAAAGAGCCCCTGTCTACCAACAAGGTTAGTTCAAGTGATAAATAGCTTAATATCGCTTAAATAAATTTTGAGTTTGAGGCTTTATATATGCAGAAAATCTCTACTGAGAAATTCACCCACCAAATTTATGTGTGTGCCCGGAGTCGGTCCAGATTATTAAGGGGAAAGGTATTGTTGTACAAAATCAGGAAACAAAAAGGGGCACTCAAAATCAAGACATGAATTCAAACTCTTAAGCTTTCTGCTGTTCACAAGTTGTTCCAACAAGGTAAGCCGCTAAGAAACAGTTGCCTGATCTAAAATTCTTCAGTAGGATGTCCAGATAGATGACAAGAGACCAATCTCTGAACCAATATGATTCTTGTACAAAGTGAATATCTGACTCAAAAATCCTGCCGAGCAAATTGTTCGTGCAAAGGACTACAGAGCTGTCAACGAGATTGCCACGGAACGCAGCTTCACTCTGTCGTCATCCCACTTGGAACTCGGAGCAGTTGCTCCTGAAATAATAGCCTGCATCAAGTGTGTGTTGGATCAATATGCAAATGAGAATGGTAATTCTTCATTTATAATCTTGAGGCAATGTTTTTGGCAATGGAAATGAAGAACAGTCACTATGAATCAGGAGTATTGACCTTTCCGCTGCTAACGGTAGCCATTAGTGCGACTTGTTGATCATCTCTTTCGAATTCATAGAAATAGTAAGTCCTGGCATGAATCAAGCATTTCAGTAGCACAAATTAGACTCAGAAGCAAATATGGTCATTTGATATCGAATGAACATGCTTTGCAGCTTGTCCTGCAACATACATGATCTTATCTGTCATCTAACATGTACATTTTCCGAAAGGCGAATCTCTTTTCTTTCCATTTTCCGATTCGGTTTTGCTCAAGTTAATCTATTTATAATAGTCCGGGAAAGCTCGAAATGACTTACTTAAAACCTTCATCTTCTTTTATCTTTATGGTCCGGGCGTTGTACAGAGTTGCTCCACCTGCAATTCCACGATATAGAAAACCGAGAGTAAAGACGGCAGAAATCAAGAACAAAGCTAACAGAATCATTTTTAAAGGAACGTAAATCAACCTGGGACAAAGATTTTAGCTGCCTCTTTAATGGAACCTAAATCGGTAATTTCTTGGGCCTGTTCATAAGAAAAAATCACATAAAGTTCTCTAAGAAGCCTGATAACAAAACATTACAAATAGGGGAAACAGATTAATATGTTTTAAGCATGTCTGGAAGACTAATGAGATTATACTGATGATAATTTCAGAGAGCTATATCATCGAAATCTTTACCGAGATATGATTCGATAACATTTCTGACACCGTATGCATATATCGCATACATTAACCATATGTGAACATGTTAGAAACCAGAACATCACAACACCTCACATATGTCATTGGTGCTACGCTAGCTCGAATAGTAAACCTCAGAGACATAGACCTCTAGGAAGGTGATCTTGAGTTGATTAGTTGGGCGAACGACAACACTTAAAACTTCGGATCTGCTCATACGGAAACACGGCAGACATCAATGGCATAAGTCTCTGCATATATGATCTTGAGTTGACAAAAGTACTGCATACCCATCAGTAGATGCAAACCGTGCTGCAAAAGTCTGGGGCTTCGCTTTGTCACCGTACAGAGACGCTCCGGCATTAAAATCCTTCAAACATCGAACAATCCATCGTGTTTGCATATATAGATTGATCATAATTTAGTACTAACATAATGTAACCAATTGCAATGGGAAAAAAGTACCTCAGGCTCCATGATGTCCTCATCAAATTCAGGAGGAACCCTAATGGCAAATCGTCTCCGTAGAACTGGAAACAAGATTTGGTGTTTGCAATGTTCAAAGCCGGTTTCGAAGGCGTAGACGCTTCATCTGAACATTGTGGGATTGAGTTCTGTTGGGAAAGAAAAATGATGCAGAATGAAGCAGTGTTGATCATAAACTGTCTCTTGGTATTCAGGGTTTTGATGGGAATGGTGGGAAGATTAGAGTTTAGAGATTGGAGTTTAGGGTTTATAGTTTAGGGTTTGGGGAAGGAGATGAGAAGGGCCATGGCAGGGGAAGATGAAGTTCATGGTTGTTAATAGACAAGAAGATAATGTGCGACAGTTACTTGTGGTCGTTATGTCCCACCAGTTCAATACTTACAGGAGGGCATTGTAGTCATTTTCATGTGACTGGGTATTTTTTGTTTTAGGAATAAATTAACATTTAGTCCCTGAATTTGATAATTTTTATTAATTTGATCCCTGATTTTTTCCATCCCACCTTGACCCACCTCAAAATTTAAGAAATTAAAAAATATATTTGGTTTACAAAATTAAACCATATATATTGTAAAATTGAGGAAATTGCAACCAAACTATATAGAATATATCTACAAAATTATAATATATGTTATAATAAAAGTTATAGTTAAAAATTGACTATAAAATTAAAAGAATATTTTAATAAATATATTAAATTAGCTTTATCTAAATTTGTTCACTTGATTAAATTTTTTTATTTAAGCCAATTTAAGGTTTAAATTAAACAAAATTAATCTCAATTAAAATTTGAGTTGATTAAATCAAACTTTTTTTTTTTTTTTTAAGATATTCAACGGAACGAACTCAATAATTAATTATTCTTATCCTGTTGGTCTATATAAGGATAAATGTCAATTCACAATTTTTAAAATTACTTTATGATAAGGACGAGAAACGAACTATCAACCACTTATTATAGAGAGAATCTAGCCTTTTAATTCGGGTTACAAATTTTAAATCTAACATGAGCTTACAAAGATACCCCTTGTTTATCTGGCTTGATGAGGGACACTATCTTCCCCCCAAATCCAAAACAGGACACAATCCACACCACACAAACACAGTAAACTAAACAGAACCAGAAACACACTGAACCTGTAATGAAAAAAAAAAACTCTCACCTTTCTTTTAAATTCTCTGGAAAAAAGATTCATTTCCCTGCTATCCAAAAGCTGGTGCACAGTTTTAGTAGGAAATGGAAACAATTCTTTCTTCTCACTCCATTCATCCAGTCTTGAATCCCAAATCATCCATTTCAAAGAACCTTTTGTTGCCTTCTTCTTCACATCAACCCTTCTCTTTCCCTCAAAACTCATCACTTGTACCATCAAAACACACACTTTCCAATCTGTAAAACCATCTTTGGCAGAACCCAGAAATTGGTTTGCTCATGCACAGCAGGGACTGGCAGCTCTACCTATCTCTTTGGCACTCAATTTTTCTCGGTTTTATTAACTGGCAATGCAATGGATTCGGAGTTCGATGTGACCAATGAGGGGCCACCGAAAGAATCTTATGTTGTTGATGATGCTAATGTGCTTAGCCGGGTGACGAAATCGGATTTGAAGCAGCTGTTGTCTGATCTGGAGTCGAGGAAGAATTTTCACATTAATCTTGTCACTTTTAGAAAGCTAACTGTAAGATTCTTGTTTACTTGTATAATTGTGAGTTTCTGAGTTTTATTAGATACCTTTTGTTGGTTCATTATTGTTGTTCGTCGTTAATTGTCTGTTTGGTTACTTAGAAAATAAGGAAAATGGAAAATAGAATCAAATACTACCCTACACTCGAAGAGGGTAGCAATAAAGGGATTGCTGTGCTTGTTAAGAGCCAAAAAAAGGGGCGGTCACAGGCGGACCTGCATTCATCGAAGCTGTCGGGGAAATATTCTTGATGCTACTGTAACCGAGAACCTTCCAGGTAATTATTTCTGAAGTTGAAACTTGAAAACCTTCATATTTTCTTTTCTCATGTGCTTGGAAATGTTGAAGATGTTGCTGATTGTGAAATCTGTACAATAAAGTTTTCGTAGGAACTGTAAGGCCATCAGAAACTGAAAAACATAAGAATTCAAAGATTACTAGGGAGAGGTTTCATGGGAAGAATCATCAGTACTTGCTGCAAAACCCTGTAGAATTACTCTATCCTGCTGGTTGAACTTGTTGGAATCATTTTTCTTGCCTTTACGATGATAAAACTAAAACAACTGATAAGCTACGTGATCAACATGCGCAAACCATCGGAGTAAGACCTTAGTTGTCTTCTTAGCTCGTGTATGCGTTGTTGGTGCTAGGTGGCTTATATTTATTCATGGTGCAATTCGAATTACCACTCTTCACCGTGAAGCTGTCTCCTTCGATTACACTTTAGGCCTTGCTCTCTTATCCAAGGACAGAATCTTTCGAGTTCTAGATGCCAATTCGAAAATAGCCTCGGATATTTTGTTTTCATTTCAATATTTTAATTGCTTGAAGTCTTGAACCATACTAACTTTTTCCATCAATACTATAGCTTACAGTGAAAACTGGACTTTCATATGCAGAAATAATCTTTCTTTTCTTTTCCTTTCATTTCATTTATTGCAACCGTACTAATCGTAGTATCATTCTTCACGGTTGCAGTTTTGGCTACGGAAGAAAAGTACAACGAAGCAATTTACAGCAGTGCCAAAAGGCTAGTTGCTGCCATTGATGGACTTCCAGATCCTGGTGGCCTCACGTTTAAGGACAACAAGCGGGAGTCGATTTTAAATCCAGGGAAGAGACCGAAGAGAAACGGGGACAATTCAGTCTCGTAGTTTGAGGTTTGTTGGTGATTGCTTTCGTTGTTCCAATGGCACAGTACTATGCCTATGTCTCCAAGAAATAAAATCTAATCTGTATTTATAAGATAACATGTAGTTTATACAATTACTCAAGTTAAATCTGGTTGATGAGAAACTTGCAATCCAAGCAGTAGTACAGATTTTTGGTTTATGTTCAGAAAAAAACGCTTGATTATAACACGTGACCGGCATCAATATTCTGCATAATCAGAATGCTTAAGGCTTCGAATCGAAAAAAGGAAGTCGACAAGAGAACTATACCTTGAGATTTGCCATGCTTTTCATTAATTAATGAATTAATTAAATTGCAAAGTGCAATATCTGTAAATGGACTTCCATTTACAAATTATAATTCTTTACAGTAATTTTATCAATAACATTTGCAATGACTACTACAAGTCAATACAAAGAAGAGTTAAAGCAATGAGTAATATTCGGCCTTCAGAACTTGAGATTGAGGAGGAATGGCATTTTGTCCGAAAAGGGTGGATCGGAGTACTTTCCGGTGAGTATTTGCGATGAAACATACTGATTCGCAGCCTCCGAATAATGGATTCCGTCCCAATTAATATATTCAGAACTATCATTGCATGCTTTGGTTGTCACTGTGGTTCCATTAATCTCTTTTGTTTTCCCACAAGCGATTCGGCTATCGTAGTTCAAAGGCGGACCGCCGAACCCACAGCAAGCCATTATAGGCTGCTCGAATCCTGCAGAATGGTAAGCACTCAAAGAATTACAACTCTGCTTATCCTGAAATTTCAAGCAACTAAAAACCAAACTTAGAGGTGATAAAATCTCTCATGAACATACTTACCGAGTTTAGAATAGTTTGAGATAAGGTTGTACTTTATCGTGTAGATGTCCACGTAGGTAAAGTTCGAATCCGTAAACTGGCCCTGCAATTTTTTAGTAAGGGCATGAAGCTGCAGATTGAAGACTTTAGCAGCTTGGTTATGATTGTTGACACACCCCTGCTCGTCGAGGCTAGCTGGATCGGTTCCGAATTTGGCCACGTTTTGAGCTAAGCATCCAAGAGGTCCTGTGTTATGTATCCAAAAGTTTCTTGCGCCTTGATCATTTAATGTCTGCAAAGAATGCCCAATGTGTTAAAATGCATGCTCCATATACAGAGGAACTGCATGAGAATTAAAAGCAAACAACTAAACAAATTCCGGTGTTCTCGAATCAAACCTTTATTCCAGTTTCGAATTCTATCAAGATTGTTGGAATTAAGGCAAGTATTTGATCATAAGTTTTGGAATAAAAGGCACCGGCAAGATCGTTCTGTCCGATATCGAACATGTAGAGCCCCTTCTGGAAATAATCTTGTGCTGGAAGGTACTTATCTAGTCTTTTACCTTTAGCTAGCAATTCGAGAACCCGAGCTTTAAACCGAACGAACTGAGCCACCTGAACTCCGAAAGAAAATGGACTCACAGCTTGTGCAGAAGCCGGTTGCATGGTTGATCCTGCAGCTGCAAAGTTACACCCTTTGCGGAAACTCGGTATCCCGATCGAATCCAGATACGCATTCAAAAATGGCAGATCCATTGCATCCACTGCAACAAATACACCCCAACAACCGAAAAACGTATAAAAAAAAGATCAAAAAAGCATACAAAGAAAACTGCAGATACATCACAAATTCTAAACAGTGAGACAGTTAACTGAGAAAATCAATGATTAACCGGCCATCACAGTATCTCCCGGAGGGTATTCGAAAGTAACCCTGACCATGAGGTGGTTCAAGGCTTTCGATACCAGTTGAAACAAGCTCGCCGGTGTCGGAATTAGAATCACCGAAGTTGAAGATAGATGGGAATTTGAAGTGGATGGAATTGGTGAAAGGCAAGAAGATGAATACCAAGACAAAGATTTGGCAAATGCAAGGGTTGGAAGCCATGGATTACAAGCACAGGAATCACCAGGGGGATTGTAGCTTACACTAAAATTTTATTTTTATGTCGATTACCAAATACCAACTATAAATAATAATTTTAGGTTGGTGGATCGTATGTGTCCCGGCCAGTAGAAGTTTGCTTTCAATGGTGGTAACACACAAGAGATTGCCAATACGAGCAACCAATACAATAAAGCAATTTAACCTTCTGTTCTCAGGTTAACTAGAAGGCTGATAAAATAATTCGTGCTTAAACATGCTCGATCTCACATTTTCTAAATTTGCTACGACTTAGTTAACATTATTTCCAAGAGTTTGATGAATATAAGCAAATATATTTAACTTAACGTAAATTACTCCTTTTCCTTGAAATATTACCTGGTTCTCTAAAAGAACCACCATGAGTAACTTTTTTTAATCAAATTATGGTTTAGTCCCTCCACTAATCTCAAATTTAAAATTTAGTCCTTGTATTTTAATTTGTCACAACTTGGTCCCTCTAGTTTTGTAATGTCATTATTAATCCATCTAGTTAACACCTTTAGCTATCTAGTCAAAATGTTGATGTAGATTTAAAAAAAAAAACTCATTCCAACAAAAAACAATGTCTGCATGATGATAATGGTAAATTGGAAGAGATATTTTTAAGAGAAAAAAACTACATAACTACTATAGTTAATGGTATTAACTATTTGAAATAATCAATAACCTTATAGAAAGTAGAGGATTAAATTATGCTAAATTAAAATATAAAGACAAAATTGCAAATGTAAACATAATAGGGGGACCACAATTGCATTTAACCAAAAACTACCATACTTTTCTTTTTTAGCTCCTCCCATGTTGTTTGGAAAAAAAATCTCCGGCCGCTTTTCGGTGCATTAACACTAAAAAATATTAAAAAGTTAAATTCTAAGCTTTAATCTTAAATTCTAAATTTTAAACCCTAAAAATTACAGCATACCCTAAATTCTTTAAACCTTAACTTTAAACTCTAAACCTAATTTTTAGTGTGGGGCATAAATATAGACACCAGAAAAGATATATGATTTCTATTCGTCGTGGGGGCATATTATATCTTTATGCACTATAAAAGTAATGTTATTATTCACAATTTGAAATGAGAAAACTCAACCAATGGTTTCGGTGAAAAAGAATATATGTTTATCCTAAAAGATTCGGGTTCGATTAGTTTTGTCGGTCAGTAAGCATGTGCACGTTATCAAAGGGTTACGATTTACAAAAAAATTTGAACAGATATTACCTTATACTATCAAAATAATAATTTGAAGTGAGAAGATAAGAGTATTACTTAGGAAATCAACCATAAGTCTACCATCACAAAACCTCCCGGAAGGAGCCTTGAAGTACTTCTGACCATTAGGAGGATCCAATATATCTCCCAATGCTGCAACAAGCTCACCCGTGTCGGAGTTCGAATCACCAAAGTTGAAAACAGCCGGGTAGTTGAACTGAACACAGTTTGCCATACAAAACAAGAGACAAACCAATGTTATAGCCTGGAAAACCAATGTGTTGCTGCTGCAATTAGCCATGAGTTCTTGCTCAAACCAACACAAACACTGAGAAAGAACAAAGGGTTTGCAATGGTGGAAGAAAGAGAGCTTTTGATTGCCTTTTATGGACAATTTTTTTTTTTATGATTTTACTTGGAAGCAAAGGCTGTCTCTGTGGATCAAAGGGGTTTATTTGAAGTGTTTTTCTCTTGAAGGAGCCCGTGAACACTTGGAGCAGAGTCTTTGATTGTAATTATTGAGGGTTTTGAGTGAGGATTATGGGAATGGTGAGGTTGTTTGTGGGGGGAAATGAGCACCGTCGTGCAAGCAAAGTGGTGGTGGGATTTGCCTTCCACGGGTGGTGTTTTGGTATATTCAACTTGATGCCTCCTTTTTGTTTTGCTCTCCTTCTACTCCATTGGGTTTCTTGTATTCCCTATCTCCAACTTAGATTCTTGACCTGCAAAACAACTTGTTTTTGCTTTGGGGGCAATTGTGGGGATGAAACAACTTCAATCTTTTAAAATATAAAAATGTTCTCATTCAAAATATAATGTGTTTATGTATTTGGGACGGAGCTAGGATTAATCAGTAGAGGAGTAAAGGTTCATTAAACCTTTAAATCTAAAATTTGTAAGTTGTAAAAGTTTTATTTGCAGGGTTAGCCCTGAATTTTTGATGGTCCAGAGTGAATCTACAAATCAGGCCCTAAATTAAGGTTGTATTATGTTTATCACGATTGCAGACATAACATATGTTATTTCGGTACTGTGAGTATTGTGATTGTAAAATTTTTTAATAACAAATGCTATTGTGGATACTGAGACCCGAGAATCGATTTACCCGAATTGAGACCCAAAATCGACCTGAACACAATGACCCGAATACGATGACCCGAATTTGATCCGAGACCCGAAATGAACCGAACCGACCCAAATTTTAGTTGAACCAAAAATAGACCCGAACCGATTTCACCCTAACCGAATGCAACTCGAAATAAAGAAATAATATTAAAAATAAAGAAAAAAAAGATTAGATGTGAAATATCGCACAACTCACGAAAAAGCCAAATATACATGCTATATAAAGTCATATATAGGGTGTAAAAACCTAACTCAGTCGTAAAACCCGACTGAAACCGATCGATCTCCCATTAACCCGACCCAAAAATAACCGACTCGCTATTAATCGAACCAAAAGTCAACCGAACCGAAAGTCAACTGATCTGACCCGATACTCTAACCGAAATCACCATAAACCGAACTAAAACTGAACCAAACCATAACCGATCCGAACCGAAGTTAAACAGAATGTAATCAGACCCGAAATGATCCGAACTGAACCCGAACTAAATGACATGTTTGCCACCTCTAAGTAAAACTAGACTCGAAAAAACCAAATTATTAAACTCGACTCGTAATTTCATAAACTTGATTCGACTCAAAAAAATTTCAAATAAAATTTAAGTTATAAAATATTTTGACTCGACTCGATCGAATGACCGCCCTAACAAGGAACATTGCAACGTGGGCAGATCAGGCGAAAAATATGATGCCGAATCGTTAGTTTTTTTTTTTCAACTGACAATTCAACCCGTGCCTTTCTGCAAGACTTTACATGGGACTTTTTCACAGTTTACACATTCCAAGGCTGGGTGGATGTATTTGGCCCGACTCCAAACGAGAATTACAAAACTTCGTGCATTTCACGGGTTGGAATCATATCATATCACTGCAATTCAACCAACATGATTTCATTAACTCTGGTTCGATGAACAAAAAAAGAAAGAGAAAAGAAAAACTTTGGACACTTGTTCTGAAGCCAATTACAGGATGTTGTCAGAAACTCCATAACATTTTATAGCAACTTTTTATTTTTCTTTTCTTGTTTTTTTTTTATAAGATAGAAGATCATCTTTTATAAAGAGAAGATTAGAGAGCATACCAGGCTTATGGTACTCTCTAATGAAATATACGAACCTTAAAAACACTAACATCACCGACGAATTCATGTATAATAAAGGGTGCACAAATTCTTATCCTGAAATTTAAAATTTCTTCGATTAGTTATTTATTTTAGTAATGATATGTATATGAAATCTGAATATTTTCATATGTATAATGAAGAGTGGACAAAGTCTCATCCTGAATCCATGTATACAATATGTACATACACAGAGTCGAAATTTAGGATAGGGATAGAAAAAATATAAATATTTAAAAGTAGGAGGTAAATTCATAAATAAACTAATTTAATATATATATATATATAAGAACAAAGGTGGGAAAATAAAATTTAATTATCCCTCCCTACCCTATTTAACTTCTTCCCTAAATATATGTATGTCTACGCTAAAAAATATTTCTGAATTCCAACTTTATTTCTACATTCCAGGAATAAAGGAGCTGAGAAAGCTCAAAATCTTCTAAAGAAAATCAGCATTTTCTCCCGGCAGAGCGTGACATCTTTCAGCAGCAGCAAGCCTTTCCTTCAAGGCCTTGTTGTCTCCCTGAAGCTGCAAAAATTGCAAGCTCAGCTATGGCATAAAATCAGAAATCGGAATCAAGATTTTATGTTAAGGGTATAGATTTTTATATTTAATAAAATTATATAAAAGTTAAAATTTTAAGAGTGTAAGATTAGATTTACAATATACAATGCGAAATTTTTTTAAAATATATGAGAATTTTAAATTTCCATGGATGCGACTATTCCAAAGCATCCCTTGGTCTAGGAGCTCAAGGGCCCATATATATGTTATAAATTTTAAATATTGATGTTTTTTTGTCTATTTGTAATTTAGCCCATGTAAAAAATAAATACAAATAAATACGTAAGTTTAAAAATACAAGAATTTATTAAATATTTAACCAAGTAAGAATTGGACTAATGAAGGATGGGTCTGTACCTTCAAATGTTTTTGTCAAATAATAATTTAAGTCCTTATAAACTTCAATATAAGACAAATTAGGTCTTCTTCCTTAAATTTTTAGTTTAAATACTTCATAAACTCTTTGAATTTTTTAAATTTAATATTTTGATCTCTCCCATGTTTAATCTTGACTACGTCCCTGCCCTTATTCTATCCTGCATAGAACCAACTTCAATTGCGTGATATGCAGGTTCTACTTGTCTAGAAAATAACTCTCTTCTCTATTATTATTATTATTATTATTATTATTATTATTATTATTATTATTGAATCAGATTGCTCTAAAGAAATTGTAGAAGACAAAAATGGGTGGTGGAAACTATTAGCATCTCAACAGAGGATTTGAGCTTTTCCACAGCTTTCATCAATGAAGAAATGGTTTGCTCAACAACATCTTGATAGGTTGATTACAAGTCCTCTGTTGAATCAAGATTAACAAAATAGTCCTTCAGCAGTAAACAAGAACAAACCGTAATGTTTCATCTACATAATGTCAGAACATAAAACTGCAAGTAATATAGTGCTCTAAACATATATGACATGATTCCAAGATGTTTGGAAACGGGATACATTTATGCATTCATCAGCAGACCTCCAAACTGTATGTCTTCCCTGCGGCTGCCCCAGTCTGTCATCAAACGAAAAGAAAAAAGAAAACGAAAATTAATCAATGAAATAGGGAGTACCGATACTCAATGGTGAGTACCTGCCAAGGTACAGACCCGGGTTCGATTCTCAGATACTGCAAAGAGCGGAGCAATGAGGATAATCGTGCTCTTGTGATGTAGGGTCATCTCGCTTCTCTGATGAATTGAGGAACATAACTTTGTAAAATATTATATACATACTCACATTTGAGATTGAATGCTATATAAGTAAAGTCGTTTATTGGCAATGAAGAACTTTTGTATTCAATAACATGACCGGTCTGTCTTTTTGGACTAAATTTTGTAGTATGTTTTTTTCAATAAATATAATTCTAGTTTCTTTGAACCAAATAATAGTTGTATTAATATTTCACAAACAATGCTGGCAAAAACAAGATCCAAATTAACACCATGAATGTTAACAAAGAAAAAACCATGAAAATCTCGTCACAAATTAAATATCAAATGTTCAATATAGTCAGGCCAAAATGGTAACACAATTAGGACAAAATTTCTTACTGCATTTCTTTAGCCAAGCTCTAATGCAACGATCATGTGTACCACTAATCTCCGAACCCTCCAAGAACTCGACCAAACAAATCGAACATAATGAATTCTCGACGAATGCCTCTTCGACCACCACATTCCTCAGCTTCGTAAATGCCTCCGTCTCCCGAAAATCATCGGCCTCCACGTCGATAGAATACACATCACCTTCCGCGAAATCCGGCTCTTCGTCCACCAATGCCTCGATCTCCACCCGCATTCTCAACACATTCCGGTTCTTATAACATTCCCTGGCCGCCATGCGAAGCACACAGCCGACGATTTCGTCTACCGTGGAACGGTGAACGGGGATTTGCATGGAGTCCAATACGTCCCAGATGTTGGTGTCGTTCCATTCTTTGGTTACGATGTCGTTTAATAACTGCTCGAGTGGTACCTTGTGGGATTCCTCTCGCACTGTTTTTCTCGCCATGGATGACTTCTTTCCTTCTTCTCCGTCGTCATCTTCTTGTTGCGGCGGTTTCCGGGAGGCGATGAAAGTTGCCTTAACGTTGATCTCGAGTATCTTGCATGGCCAGAAATCGTCATCTGTGCGCTGCAAATTGACGTCCCAAGCTTTGCATGAAGCTAAGCAAGAAGAGTAAGTTCGTGACATATTTTCAGCAATGACGAATCAAAGCTGGGGAGGGTGATAATAAAAGTGTAGGGAAAATATGGGTTTGAAGAATATATAGTAACGATTAACGAATTTATGGATTCGAACTGATTTTGCACCGAAGTCAAGCTCGGTCAAACGAGTCGGCACGTAGCAAAAAAGAGTCAAACCTAGTATACGGAGAAAACGGTCAAATATGCTGAACGATATAATTCTTACAAAACAGCTGATTTTGGACCGGTCAAATAGGAACCAAAATCATTGGCGCTCCTTAATTTTTATTGGTCCACGTGCGTCGTATGCAACGTAAAACGACTTGTCTGACTGTTGTCATCAACGTATTTTTAATGGTCTCGACAAATTCCTAAAATCATTTTTTAAGCTCAAGGGTGTTTGAAGCTTTTTTACTTTTTTAAAAAAATAGTTAAGTCCTTAAATGTTTTTGTACCCAATTAAACTCCTAAATTAATAAAATTTAATTAATTAAGTTCTTTGACTAATTTTGACTATTAATTTTTTATGAGTTTTTTTAAGATATTATTATCACATGGAACATTACAATTATGTCGTGTGATATTTATATATTTTTTATAAAATTATTTTTTATAATTTTATGTTTTGTAGAATTTGTAGAACTCTTAAAGAATTTTAAAAATAAAAGAAAAAAATCTAAAAATATCAAGCGACAACACTGTAACACGATATGCTACACTAACTGATACAGAAAAAACTGTTAAATATAACAACCAACGTTAGTCAAAGGGGTTAATTGATGAAATTTTGGAGTATAAGGGCTTAATTGGGTGTAAAAGAAGTTCACGGGCTTAATTGTTTCTTTTTTCAAAAATTCAAGGGCTTATGATACCCTTAAGCCTTTTTTATAATCGAGTCACAAGCATTAAGAGGAACATTAACCAAAATAAAGCAGATAAAAATGTTTTTTTATAACTACCGATTTTAATTTATTGGTCGTCTAATTTAAATCATATATTATAGTTGTCTATTATGGGGTGATCGTCTCAACATAATTTGTTTCATTCACAATATTATAATTCGAACCTCGACTTTATTTAAAAATATAAAACCTTATCCCACTAGACCAACTAGTTGTTGGAACAACAAAAGTGCTAGCAGAGCTATATGCTCATTTTCTGTCTCTCAAGTTGGTGTTGGTTGGCAAAAAAGTTGAAAGAATGAATCAAAACTGTTGCTCTCCAGCTGAAATCCTAGCTCTGTCCTCGTCGATGCGGGATATATAATTCAAACATCGAGTCTTCTTGCAATCTTCTTGGAATAGATTTTGTATACCCCTCTCTTTTTAAATGAAGACCCACCTGGATATTTATCTGCAGTGATAAAGACTTCTCTTATTAGGTGCAGCTTACTTGCAATAACATGAACATCCTTGCTTAAATGGTATTGTTTTTTTTTTTCCCTTGAACTTTTGTCTCATATTTTAAAGAAGAATAAATCCATTATATTTAAGCATAGGAACTGCAATAAATATAAATAAATTGATAATTTATTAATTTTTATGTAAGTGTAGTTTTGGGATTGGATTAAAAAATAATACATCTTTAGTTAAAATATTTACATATATTTGATCCATTTTATGAATTCAGATATTACACATTCAAATATTTATGTATATTTGATTTTTTTTATGGGTATAAATATTGTGAATTCAAATATTTACATATATTCAGTCCATTTTCCATGAATTTGAATGTTGCAAATTTAAATAATATTTGAATTTAAAAATAAAAATTACTACTTATTGTGAATTCGGAGCAGATGTAAATAAACACCCTTAAGTATTCATTACATGAATTTGCCTTATGATGACACGGATTGTGAAAATAAAATTTTTTCATAAAATAATATACCAAATGATAAAAATAAATAAATAAATAAATAAATAAATAAATAACAACAATA
This sequence comes from Hibiscus mutabilis, assembly GCA_019671005.1. Taxonomy (NCBI): domain Eukaryota; kingdom Viridiplantae; phylum Streptophyta; class Magnoliopsida; order Malvales; family Malvaceae; genus Hibiscus; species Hibiscus mutabilis. Next base: position 3,752,986 of record CM033737.1, on the reverse strand, counting down.
AGAATTTGTTAAGAGTATAATTTAAGGAGCTTGCAATCAAATTGTTATTATCAATAGGTTTTTTCCTCTCTAATCTTCGTCAGGATTTTCTCTCTCTAACCTAACCTAAGTGTCGCAATTCCCAAATTCCCAAGAACACTATACGGTTTCGAGTTTGGAGTTTCTTTTTTTTTTTCTGACAAAATATGTCGATGTCTACCAAGAAACATCTGCAAATGTAGAAAAACTCAATTTTTATTTTTTTTTTCCAAAATGAAAAATGTTATGATTGGAGACATTGTTCTGGTCCCCATTCCTTAAAGTCATTCTCTTTATGTACCTTTCCGCCATTCAAACTTGTTCAAAGATCATATGTATGGTTCTTCAAAAGCTTCCTTTTTTGAAATTCCCTCTTCCTTGGTAATTTTACTCACTTTCTCGTGTTCATTTAATCCCTTTTGCTTTATTCTGTTTGACAGAAGGAAATCACTAATAGTGATTTAGCCCTGATCAAATATTAAAAAGAGTCAAAATATCGAGTTTGAAAAATACATAAGTTTATTAAATATTTAAACTCAAAATTGTGGGACAAGTCTTAATTACTATTAGACCAAAAAATCCAAAGGCATTAACTCATCTTTCTTTAATTCAACCCCTACTTGATTAAATATTTAGTAAACTTTATATTTTTTAATTTATATATTTATATTTGGAAAATACTTTGATACACAAGATTCTGTAAACTTTAATTTACACAAACCTTTTAATTTTAGGGTTTAGAGATTTAGGTTGTGGTTTAAAGTTTATGGGTTTAGGTTGTAGGATGTAGAATTTAAGGTTTATGGTTAGAATTTAGTGTATAGGGTTTATGGTTTAAGGTTTAGGTTTTTTAAGGCTAGGGATTTAGGTTTTAGATTTTATAATTTAAATATGAAGGGTTGTGTAAATTTAGGTTTTAGGTTTATGGTTAGAATTTAGTCTATCCCCTTGGACCTTCAAGAAGCTTCATCCCTAAATTCACCATATATGTAGTAGTTCTATTAATTCTTTCCCGTTACCTTATAACTTTTTTATGCCACTATATACATGACAGAGCCAGGATTTGAGGTTGGAGACAAAACATAAATATTTAAAATTGAGGAAAATTCATAAATAAATTTATTTTAAAAAAATTATATAGGAGGACAAAAAAAATCTTGGGTGATTATATATTTTATGATCTAAAAAGAATAAAAGTATCATATATGTATTATATTTCAAATTACATTTCGTTTCTTCCAAATAAAATTTTGGGAATATATGAGATTAGAATTTCTTTTTTTTAAGATAAAACTTAGAGATATAATCTATAAACAAACCATAATTTCATTGTTAACCTCTATGGGACTTTAGACTCAAAATTCAACAAATTGAAAATAAAAACAAACTCTATGTATTATAAAATTGTCCCTAAGCATAATTGACATAAATATGATTTGTTTTACTTTTCTTAATTTAGCGGTCCATCTGTAAAGTTAAATAGTAATCAAACATCCTCTTTGGTTCATCTTACATTCTTTCAATTACAGTCGTTCCTTTAACACTTATTTATTATATATCTATTTGATTTATTATATAATAATATTAAAAAATAGGCATTTAATAATAGCATAAGGAGGGACAGTGCCATTAACAGGATGAAGAGACGGTTCCTCCAAATTTTTTAGTATAATAGTATTTTTAGTTTAAATATTTTTCAAATAAGATATTTTTCTTTTCTAGATTATTTTTTGGCATAATAGTATTTTGGGTTTTTCAGTTTAAATATTTGTTAGATAAGGCCTTTTGTCCCTTCTAATTTTTAGATCTAAAGATTTTATATACTCTTGTCATTGCCAATGTTTGATCCTAGCTCCGTCCCTGAGCATAGATATATTTGTGTATGCTTTGTATTACGGTTCATAAATGTCCATCCTAATAACGTTATCTCCAAAATTTGAATGTAGATAATCTCATTGAAAGTCCAATGTACCTTACAACTACACTCATTTATATTATTATATAATTTTAATATTAATTTAATGATATTGAAAAACACATATATACTTGTGTGTATATATATATATAATATGAAGCTATTATGTCAATTTATGTGGCTTAATGCTACTCATTTCCCTAATTTATTTTCTATATTTTTATCCCAGTTTAAATGCTAGTAAACTTTGGGGTAAAATGTGATGAAAATGTAATAAAAACATATTTATAGTGCATGATTTGGAAGATCCAATGTAATAAAAAAAATATTCAATGCTATTTATATGTTCTGCTGCTGTCCAAAGGACAATCAAAACCCCACCAACATATCAACTTCATTTTCATTTTTTTCACCTAGGGATTCGACCATGAACATCGTACAAAATTCACGGGGCCGTGACTATCCTCCATGCACAAATGATTTTGATTTGATCTTTGAAATCATAGTAATATTGTGAAAAAAACAAATATCATCATTATTATTAAGGGTAAAATTTTAAGGTTCAAAACAAATTTCCATGATATCTTGCAAAACTGCTCGATAGATTGAACCGAATTTTAATCACTAGTATTCAATTTATTAGCAGGCTAATTCGGATTATGTACCGTAAAAATAATTATAAGACAATCTTTTTAACCTAATATGCTATATTCATAACTTTAAGGATTTAGTGTCTCTTCCCAGTAAATCAACTAGTTTACTGATGTTGGTATGCCATACATTATATGCCTTTGGAAGAAAAAGAGAGTAAATTTATTTGAAAATTACAGGATTCTGGTGAAACCAACTGTAATTTTTTTGAAACAGGTAAATTGGCCTGAAAAAGAACAAAGTACAGTACCAAAAAGAAATTGGAGATGGAATTAGTGGCAATATTAAGCTATTTCAGGGAAACGACCTCAAGGTAAAAAAAAAAAAAAAACTTAGAGAAGTTATAAATTACAGTGGGGATGAAGGAATGAAAACCACAGGAAATTTTCAATTCAACATAGCATCTTCTTGAATCCTACCTAGCAACTGGTGTACTGCTGTAGCTATGTCATCCACTGAAGTCAGCTTACAATCATCTTCTACCTGCATTTCCAACCAATTACAGTAAATGTTCATATGTATGTATGTATACTGTTTTTGTAATTTGCTAACCTTGACACTGAGAGAATACAGTACAGTGTGTTCAACTGTTGTGACATTGAGATGGAGGATACTGAGGCACATATTGTTCAACCCGGAAACCAGTTTCAAGAGCTGTTCCGGACTCGTCTTCGATCTTATTTTGAGGTTTGCATGGCACTCCACCATGGTAACTTCTATGTCTGCTACGGCGGACTGAGTCTCGACCATCGATTCGTTCATCGGGATCGAGTTATTATCGGCCAGAGTCGAGTACTGTGGGAACATGAAGAACTCAGCAAAGCTAGTACTTCCATCTGGCCTTTCCTTCACCTCCTTCTTAGCACTTAGCAATTGAACACAGTGCTCAAGCTCCTTCACGAAATTGATAGCTCCTCCGGTAATCGACGCTTGGTCACCCTAACCAAACCAAAAACTTATGACTATCAAATATACATATAGTATTAAATTGTAACGGTTTCATCGTAATATTTTTGAAGGTTGTCACAACAACGCAAACCGCAACAGTGAGAAAAATGAGAAATACCCTTTGAACATAAGATTCAGGCATAAGAGAACGAAGAACAGAAAGATATTCATTCATCTGCCTCCTCCTATTGCGCTCAACAGCTATGTGAGTCATCCTTTGATTCTCAATCTCCTCCTTGTTTTTACGAGTCTTGGGTCGACGTCTCTTGGGTCGAATCGAAGTCGGCTCGACCTCCGCCGAGACGTCGACGACGCAGGACGACGATCCACAGCCGTCGGGTGGTGGAGCCTTTGGAGTTGGTGAAGAGGAAGAAAGCCAATAATCTGGGTTGACGAAATCATTGGTAGGTTGATTGTGAAGAGGAAAATGCTTGTCTTCATAGCTCAAACTCCCTCCTAACAAGCTGTAGAGATCTTTGGTGTTGTAACCAAACAAATCTTGCTGGAAAAATACAGCTTCTAGTGCCATTTCCTTTTTTTCCCTCTTTCACAGAAAAAGAAAGTTTTTATTATTAATTGTTTAAATAAGATACCCAGAGGCAAAAACAAGAACGAACAAACAAACAAAAAGAGTAAGGGGATGTTAGCCTTGAGGGTTTCAACTTAGGGTTGCTGAAATGAGCTTTTTAAAGGCGTTGGATGAACCCCAAGATAATAAAATAAAAATATGAGACATTATTGAAGAAAAAAGGATTTTGACAATTTTTTCAATTGGGTCTGGATATTTAAACCAAATTATATTCGGGCTAAATTATATTTGAATCATTTACTTTATTTAAACCAAATAAAAAATAGTAAAAAAAGAGAAAAAGCAAGGCATGTGCCAAGCATTGCCGCTCATTCCCCTGCAAACCCACACCCCACGCCATGCTGCCCCCGTGCCTCTCCCACGCCTCACCCATGCCCATGGCAGGCATCCCCATACGCCACCTCCATCCTTATTTCCCCTCCCCTATAATACATTTTAAGGAGACCAAAAATGGAGAAGGAAGAGGAAGCACAATTAGAAAAGGGGGACGGCAGATTGAACCGCAAATTGAAGGGTAAGCTCTCGGTAATAGCAAATTGAAAAAAAAAGACTCATTATTTTGAAGATACCACAAATTGGAAAGAAAGGGGAAAACTCACTACCATATTTAGGTTTGAGTATCCTTTTTATGTATGTTTGTTGTGTAATCTATTTTCATGATCCAATAGAAATGATGCTTTATTAGTAATCTTTTATTTATTTTTAGTTCTTATGTTTTTATATATTTTTATGTTCATATGTTTCTACATCTTGTTAGAATGCATTTAGATTAATTATTAGTGGTTGTTTAATATTTGTTTTTCAATCCTCTCATCTCTAAATATGTTTTTTTTATCATGATATGTTTTTGTTCATGACTTTTATTTATTTTTTTGTTTGGTATGTATGTACATCTTTGTATTTGATATGATTAGTATGTATTTTATGTTCATCTTGTTTTTAGGATATATGTTAGTTTTTTTGTTGTTACATGTAGATGTCAAGATGTTTATGTGTCTTTAAATTGTGTCATATGATAGGTTTCTATGTAGTATTATAGTAGTGGTGTTTTATTAACTTGTTATCATAATATATTTGCATTGTATTTGTTTTTCTTTAATGTGTCTAAGTATGTTAGAATTAATTAATTATAGTTTACGGAGCAATGTTTCTTTCTTGTTCATGTTTTACATGTTTATTTATTTATTCTCGATATGTATGTTTTTTATGTGCCCTTTTTTATTTGCTTAAGTTCCGTGAAATTGATGTGTTTATTTTTTTAATATCATGCCAATAAGTGTTTAATATTTTTGTTTTAGATTGCATTTCGGAAATATATAATTGTCAATGCGGTGCTCTTTTATCCGAGCGTAAACGGGGTCAGTATCAGGCGTAGTGATGGTGGTTGGGCGTTTACTCTCGGATAACGGGGCCTTTAAAATCTACTCATATTTACAACCAAATTTTAATTTAATCGTCACTTTAATCCGAAAAGTTTAATATTAATAAATCGGTAATTATTAAAGTACCAATTTTGGGCGGTGTGGGGTGCTAATCTTTCCCCATCCGTAACCGACTCCCGAACCCGACATTTTAAAATCTCTGGTTTTTACTGTGTCCGGTCCACCTTAAGTGGCCGGTGGCGACTCCATTTTTGAAATAATGCATTTTTTAAAACCCCAACAAAAAACATTTTTTAAAATACCCCAAAAGACACTCAACACCTTAAAACCTCGTTTTTTAGATCACTACACACACCTTGTTTATTTATTTTATAACTATTGATATTTAATTTATTGACTTATTAATTTAAATTGAGTGGTGTAGAAGTCTAATTATGGGACAATTTTGTCATTTTAATTTACTATATTAAAATCGTTAGGGTTCGAATATCTTATTTTTCTTAAAAGATTTAGGTATTATCATATTGGACTAAATGATTTGTGCCACACCCTCTCTGTTCATTGTATTATGTAATTTAATTTTTTAAAGAATATGAGAATGAATTTTCAATCATATTTTTACTATAAATCAAATTTATAAAGCAGTTTTTATCAAAAAAATTTAAAAATAATTTTTACAGTGTGAAGGTAAAGAAATGACATAAAAAAATAATAAAACGGATAATTTTAATTGATTAAGACTATAAATGGCGTGACGAGCCTATAATATAATTTCTCATGAGATAACAATTTGGAATTAATATTGAAAATGATAACAAATTGGGAAAATTACGGCGCGTGGAATACACGCTCGTAGAGAGATGCATGGAATTACAATGAAGAAACCAGTTCATCGTCATTTGATAATAATATGGTCGGACGTACGACTTACATTGATACAAGAGAAAAAAATACCATTAAATAAATGAAACTAGAAAGGCTGGCATTTGCAGAGATTCTTGCTATGTTATGAAAAATGTAGGGTTATTTTGAAGAGTGTTTCTTAAATATATATATATTGCTTTTGAATCTTTTGGGAAAAAATTAGAAAGTTAGATAACGTATGAATTTAATTAACAAAAAATGGGTTTTAGGAATGATTTCCCAAGTTCATTCCAACATTAATTTTCGGATTAATTTCCTTTTTAGTGCTGATCAACTCAACGTTTATGAGCATCACTTTTGAATATAAAAATGAGAAAACATACCAAATACATCATGTAATTGTCACACAAATTGAATCGGGCTTGTGGTGATGGTGGTTATATGTACGAGCTTTGTCTTCAATTACTTAGAGTAAGTTTAAAATGTTATATTTAAATACTTGGAAAGAATAAATTTAATTATGTGAGATTTGCATTTTAGCATTATGTAATCCTGCATTGGTTTAGGGATGTCAGTGGGGCATGTTTTGTAGAGATTCGTTCCACTTCACACTCAATTGGACGGAGATGAGTACAAGTTTTATGGGTGGTGGAGCGGGAATGGGAACAAAAATTAAACTTGCTGTGGGTGGTCGGGCAAACGTGAATATGACCTTGTACCCACCTCATCCCCACCCCACCCCCTGATTCGTCTCATCCGCCACTATACATGATAAGTATATTTAAATAATATTGAACTCACAAAAACACTCACAAGAGTCAAAATTTCTCGATTCACATCCATTTAAAGGATCATGATCACTTATTATTATTTTAAAATGGTGACACTTAAAATCATATCATGTGTGGTAAGAGTCTAGAGGATAGATATTTCATATTTTTTCACAAAAAATAGTTTATAAGTATTTATTTAACTATTCTTTATAAATATATTATATGAACTGGGTCATGAGACGAATATAACGAGGATTAGGTGGGTCTTAGGACCCGCGTGAATGGTTGGGTAGGGTTGGTTTTAGTATTGCAGGTCGCAGGGTAGGATAATTTTGGATTTTGTACCCACAGCGAGTCGCGAAGTGGGATGGGATAGAAATTTTTGTAGGGATGAACGTAAAGAATACCCTTCACACTCGTCCCGCCCAATTGAATCCTTACATTAGTTAGATATTAAAATTTTCACATATAAATATGATCTTTCTCGTACATTTAAAAATGTATTATTTTAATAAATAATTAGAGATGATCGCTAATTCGATATTATTTTTTTAAGTGACGCTAATTCAACTCTCATCAGCCTCGAGTTTGCCAAAAAAAAATATTCCAAAAAATAATATTGGAGTATACATAGTTTGGGAATCAATAGTGAAAACCCTCCTATTGAGGTAAAAATACCTAGAAGAATGATGTATATTAATCGAGTATTTATCACTCTTATTCTTGGATTCAATTAATGCATACATGCATAATAACCAAAATTAGACAATCATCCACGATAAATACAATTAAATTTAATAATTTTGGATAAAATATAAATATGATAAATTTAAATTTAAATTTAAATGCAATTCTACCTTAATAATGTTTTTTTAGAGTTTTATATAAAGAGGGATTATGTTTTGATACACAAATTGTGTAAAAAAATTACACAATCCTTCGTATTTAAATTATAAAATCTAAAACCTAAATCCTTAACCCTAACTCCTAAAACCTAAACATTAAACTCGAAATTCTAATCATAAATCCTAAATTCTACACCCTACAACCTAAACCCTAAACTCCAACATAAATCCCTAGACTCTCTATATATATATAGTTAGGATTCACTTACACTGGGTAAAATTTAAAAAGTTTTACACCTTTTTAGGAGCGTTGGATGGGGGGGAAATGAATGACTGAGATTAAGTCCTTACTTCTTTCCAAGTGATAATCTCAGCCATCCATTTTACTCATCCAACGCTTCTAAAAAGGTGTAAAACTAAAAAAATTTACACAATATAACAAGATCCTATATATATTTATTAAGATCCACTTACACTATGTAAAACTCAATTAGTTTTACACTAATTTATGACCATTAGATGGGTGAAATGAATGGATGAGATTAACTCTTTACTTATTATTTTTCTAAGTGATAATATTCATATATTCTACTCCTAATCTCATTAAGCTCTTTTAGAGGAGGTGCTTCGATATTATCGTGAAGATTACATAAGTTCACATAGTCGGTTTGGTTATTGATTCGTCAATATTATTGCGAATATTAGGGAGTTCGAAATATTGATTTGATTAATAATAAAACTAGTTTTATTAACCGAAAATTTTTAAATTTTAAAAATTAAACTTTAAATGTAGTAAATTAATCAAATGAATCAATTCAATTTTGTTTAATGCAACTTTATTTTAAATGTATTATATTTTAATTTAATTATTGGTGTCTGATCCGTTGGTTGACTAATTTAGATCGGGTATTATAAAAATTTATTATAGAGGTGATCCTCGTAATCCAGCTTGCTCCATTCATAACATCAAAATTCAAACATTTGACTTTATTTAAAGAATTTAACGTCTCATCTAGAGCAATTACTTTGAATCACAATAATGACGTGAAAACCAATAATGTAAGGGAAATGACTTTGCATTGAATGTGTAATATACAACTAAAACGACATGGGATATCTAATATTGAAGAATAATCCAAAATATTTTATTAATGGAAAAGACAAAAAAAAAATTCGAAGATATTGTTAGCCACAGGCATAAAAAAATCATTTTATTTAATTAGTTAGTTAATATTTAATGGACTATCGAACCCAATAAGTACCCCAGTGAAAAAGCGGATAATGTTTATCCTAAGAGACACGGGTTTAAATCGCTTTGTCTACAAGGTGTATGCGCATTGTCAAATGGTTAATAATATCTATGAACAAATATTACATTGTAATCACCTTTAAACTATTCAAAAAAATATTTAATGGACTATCTGAAATTTGAAAAATCTAAAAAAATAACTATAAATCCATTCTTGTGAATTATGTTATTAACATATAATTTTATATAAATTAAAAAATATTGAACACTTAAGCACTTTTGATCTCATCATTCTATTTTGAGCCAAAATAGTCATTCCGTGGATAGAAACGTTTAGTCAACTAACTATAACGTCTTAAGATGACTTGACAAATTAATACGTTAATTAAAAAATTAATTATATATTTTACATAATTTTATAAAATTATTTTTTGACTGTCGTGTCATTTTATCAAGTCTGTATATTTTTTTATATAACATTGTCATGTTAGGGTACAATTCCATGCCTGTTCGTCATGTCATTTCAAGACGTTAATTATTCAGTCAAACGTTACAAATATATTTTTTGATATTATACCTAATTTCTATCATATATATTAGCACATGAATTGATTTATATAACACATTTTTGGCGCATTCGATTGATGATATGAACCTAACATCTGTCATATATTTTGATACACTCAACCGATGAATACGTTATTTAAAAAATACTAGAATATGCGAAAGAAGTCAGAACCAAGTACATATTTAGACTAAAAAAACTATAAACATCTTTTTAACCCTAAAATCAAGTTTAAATGTTAATTTAGAGAAAAAAACATGTCGATTCAAATTATAAAATTAAACTCAAGTACCAAATAATAATTAACTTGTATAATCTAAATTAAATATTATAAAGATTTATTACAAAACAACTCTCGCAACTTAATTTGCGAGGGACATATTTGCTACATACGGAGAGGATCCAAGAATGGTAGCAAAGTACCCCAACTATTGAGTTTTTTTTTTTTTTTTGCTTGGCATTATAATTTTTATATTAACGAAAACTGGCCAAAGTTAAAAGGCTGTTCACCGATTACATTATAGGAACGTAGGCCGGTTACTACCATGGCAAGGACAAACGCATATATAGTACACATAGGACTCGGTCAGCAATGGGACAATATTATGGCCCCCGCCCCGAGCATATCTTAAAACTTATTATCTTGTCTTCAAAGTCAAAACTAAATATCTGCATATAGGAACTTGTTGATGCCCAAATTATAAGATACTAGATAAGGAAGGTGAAAAGAAGGATCAAGGTGGTTGAAGGCAATATCGAACGGTTTACCTCGATTGATTTTGGGCGGAGAGCCGCAGATAATGTGGTGGTCGGAACAAAGATGAGATAGGAGGAGAGTGATGAGAGTCCTTCCCACCTGATTTCAGCCTCTCTCTCTTCTTTGGTTGTGTGGATATTTATAGCCTCTGTAACTGTTGGTGATTGGATGATGTTAGGCCTAGTGACAGCCTACGGACAAATTGGTAAAGATAGCCCATTTTCATGTACCAGGTTTTGCAGTCTAGTTATATGGGTGGAATATTGTAGCGCATGACAATATCTATTTCCAAGACTGCGTAGGCCTTCGGTTTCACCATCTCCGGTATTAGAAGGCTTCGAGTGCTGTTAAGTGTGTAAAAGTATTATATTTTCTACCTTTTTACTCATATTATTGTTAGACTTAGGCTCATTTTAGTTGCATTCTTAGTCATTCATGCATAGTTTCGTAATTTCCTCGTCTATTGAGCTTGACTTTATGTTTTGATGGTTTTGTGGAGAAATCGCTATTGTTTTGCTTTATTTTGTACAGGACGAGTTGCCGAGTCACTTGTCGACGGATGCTCTGGCAAGTATGGATAAGGATGACGACTTGCTGAACCACTTGCCGAAGGATGCCACGACAAGTATGGATAAAAGCCTTTATCTGCAGAATTATCTCAAACGCAAAGGATAATTATCCCAGATTCAAAATTCAAATCTGAATCAGATAGAGATCAAATCCCACGAATTCCACACGCATTTGGACTCCTTCTCCTCACCTATTTAAGGAGATTGCAACATCAACAAAGGGGGAGTCGATTGGGAGAGTGAGATCGGACCGCAAGAGGGATTCGCGCACAACCATTTCTTTTTTATCTTGTATCGTGCGATCCCATGTCTGGGTTTTATTCTTTTGTGTTTCCTTTTTACCCAGCCATGAACTAGATTAAATTGGCTTGGGTTATCAGGTTTTATTGGTGTGTAGAGACGAATGTTTGGTTGTTGGTTTTTAATTCAATAAATTCATTGTTTATCCATTCTCGGTTCTTTATTTTTGCTTCAAGGAAATTGGGAAAGGAACTTTAGTGCATCCATTTATCTAGGCTCGGGAGAGCTAGATTCACGAAACAAGTGGATGCGATTTCCATTTAAATAACCGTTGGTGGAAACTAATTCGCCTTAGAAATAAGGATTGGATTTCAGCGGCCAAGAATAGTGCAAAGATCGATGTTGTTCACCCAAGATTAACGCAGGGATGTACCAAGGCTTACACAAACATCAATTTTTTGGTTAGAGATAACGCGAAGGCATTGAAGAAGGAAACCCAGTTGCCACGACAATCTACTTGCGACAACAATCTACTTGCCAAAGCAATTTACTTGCCACAACAATTGACTTGCCTCAGCAATTACTAGCCACAACAATACATTTGGCAAGCACACCACTACTCGCGATAACCCGACCTAATCTCTCATATCGATTACTTCTTTCTATTTACTTTACTTTGTTTAATTTATTTTACTTGTTATTTATCACCTATCACTTCCAACATTATTCTCTTTCAATGCAATAAGTTAAAAGTCAGAGTTTCACCAATCCATATAGAGATGATCATAATCTATACTATTACTTGTGATGTGTTCACTTGCGACGTGTTCATTTGCACCGTTTGTGTTGCACTTAAATCACGCAACAAGAGTCACCTCTAAAATTACCGAGGGCGATGGGGGTGTAACAGATCTAAACGAATTAAAACATCACACGACCATTCAAAGACTTTTCTTTTTGTACATTCATTTTTGGAGTTAAAGTTGCCCTTTGAAATAGGGTTCTGAGTGTGTGAGAGAGAAAGCTCATCAAATGCATTTATGCATACCATGCCCCGTTCAGCAGGGAGTCGGTAAGATGCAATAAAATCACTGGGGGCCATTGATTTTGGTTCCATGAATGCATACATACATATATATATATATATAATTGTCAGTATCCGGTCAAGATAAAGATTTTTCAAAGGTTATAGATTTTGTTGTTACCGACGGGCTGGAAACACTAAAGCCATCCCCCTCAAACTCCTCAGCTCTGGTTTTAGGGTTTGTCCCTAACGGAACTTATTACTCCCAGAGCTCCTTCTGTACAACAGCTCATATCCTCCATACGTACACACGGTTTTACCTAACTATATATATATATATATTCCTACGCTATGTAAAATTTGAAAGTTGTACATATTTTTTGGACCATTAGATGAAGGTAAATGGATGACTGAGATTAACAATAAGAAATGAGAAGATTATAACAAGAAAAAAAGATAAGGAAATAATCTTAATAATTTATTTACTCTCATCCAACGATTCAAAAAATATGTAAAAGCAATTGAATTTTACACAATGTAATTAAATCTTAACTCATATATATATATATATGTTACATTATATAAAATTCATTTAGTTTTACACTAATTTATAGCTATTGATGAATGAAATGGGTGTATAGTATTAAAATTTAAAAATGAGAAGGTTTTAAGGAAAAATAAAAAAATATTTAATCTTATCCATCCATTTTACTCATCCAATAATTATAAATTAATATAAAACTAAAAAAGTTTTAAATAGTTTAAATGAATCTCAACCCTATATATATATATCACTATGATAATTCTAGGAAAGATCTATAAAATATTTAATTCCACTACCCTTAGGCTTAGCCACATGATAAAAAAATAATTTAAAAGAGTAGTGATAAATTGATTTTTCAAACCCATTCATGCATTTGTTCTTAATATATAGCTTTCTCATTAGGCGAATGAATATGCTGCTAGTGCTAGAATCTATATAATATTTGAGTAGAAGACAAGCCTAGAAGCTATCATCTGTTCCAAAATTTCTGCATGTAATGCTATGTGTTGAAAAGTGATACAAACCCTAGGTAGTTGGGATTGTTATTTATTTTAAATTCTTGACCTTAAATATCCTCTTATTTTATTAACTTTCTAGAAGGAAAATTACACATTTCTTTTGAGGTTATATTTTGATATACTAATATGTAAAAGAATTTATACAACCCTTCATATTTAAGTTATAAAATCTAAAACTTAAATCCTAGCCTTAAGACCCTAAAACCTAAACTTTAAACTCAAAATTCTAACCATAAATCTTAAATTCTACACTCCACAACCTAAACCCTAAACTACAACTTAAATCTCTAAACCCTAAAATTAAAAGGCTTGCATATCAAAGTATTTTTCTTTCTTTTATCCTTCATTTCTATTATATATAGTCTATTTCCAGGTTTATGATTGTTCGTACTAACAATGTCATTTTCAATAATCGAACCTTACTAAAACACCCAACACTTGTTAGTCACACATTTAAACTATATCGGATCTGTGGTTTTTAAAGAATTTGTCAAGTAACATACATGTCATATGAATTACTACTATTTGTATGAGTGGTGGTTGAAGTTTTAGAAACCAAGTATAGATAAGGGGAGAACTTTTTAATGATATGTTGGTCACTTTTTGCATTATTAGCAGTGACCAACACCATTGCATATGGTACGTCTGTCTGCCCCTCTTGACATGATTTCATATAGCATATGGAAAACAAGGACAAGAAGTCATATTATATGTTCTTTAGCATTGCTCATTTTCCCTATACTATGATAATGGTTCCATACTTAGAAATGGTTAATTTATGGTTTTAGTCCCTCTATTGTATTGACAGTTGTGGTTTAGTCTTCTTAAAGGCTTAAAACCAAGCAAGGTTTATCAAAAGATCTTGTTTGATCATCTTAATTATAATTTCTTTTTGACATTTAATTTTATTGTCTAATCGGTCCATCACAATGGCGACTTTTCCAATACAATGTTTCTGCCCGTAATTACAATAGATTTTTCTCTGGAGCATGATTTAAAAAAAAAATCTAAATGTTTAATTGAATAATCATTTTATTTTATATTTTTAAAATATTTTAATTATTAACGTTTTATTTTGTATTAAAATAATCATTTTATGGATGAAAAATATTAATCAACTAACAGTAAATAGTTTAAAATGATTTAAAAGAATGGCATGTTCAACATAAAAAAATAATTTTGTATTTTATATAATTTTATAAAATTATTTATTGACCAATGTATCATTATGTTAAATTAGCACTTTGTTTATATGACGTCGCTATGTCATCGTGCATTGTTTTTTAAATTTGTTACGTTATTTTAAATTATTTATCGTTAGTTAATTAATAATTTTATTCATAAAAAACTATTTTAATTTAAAATAAAATATTAAAGGCTAAAGTGTTTTAAAAAAGAATATGAATAAAAATAATTATCTATTTAAACATTAAAAGTATCTTTTTCGACATTATACCATCAATTAAATGACAACTTTGAGACAATTTTCAAACATGAAAGCTGTCTTATTAAATTCCAAAAGCAAACACATAAGTTTTCATTGCGATGGCCGCCCAATGTCCCCTCACACACACTTTCTTCCTTTATGGAACACCGTTTTCACACTTGAAATATTGTGGGAAAACGTAAGTTTCCAACAAAATTTAATGATTACACAAATGCATTCCCCTATCTGTTTTTGAACGTTCGATCAAATTTAGTTGAGTTAAAAAAATTTAAATTATTCGAGTTAACGCATCATATTTTATAACTCAAACTTTATTTAAAACTTTTCGATTTGAATTGAGTTTATGAAATTTGGGTCAAGTTCAAGTAGAGTTTTCGAGTTCTTATGCAAATTTAATTATAATTATTTATCATATTATAAAACAGTTTTAAACTACTTTCTCTAATCATATAAGATATATATATATATATATATATTTCTTAGTTATGACATACTTCTTCATATTTTTTTATATCGGTGTGTTTATATATATATTAAGAAAAATTACTCGACTTGAACTTAAAATCAATCCATTAATTACTAAAAGTTTTGAGTTATTCAAATTTTCATTTTACAACTCAAACTTTATTTGATTTTTTTTATTCGAGTCAAGTCAAAATGAGTCGATTTTTAGTCATCCCTAGCTGTCTAATATATTTGTATACTGTACATTATTCTATTTTGTGTGTATTGTGTCATGGGAAAGGTTAGAGAAGAGTAAGGTGATATTGCTTTATCTTTACTTCATGTGACAAACAAAAGGATATTTGGAAGATGGGGAGTGATTAAAACTCGTTACCTTTAGTCCTTTCTTCATGTGCAAAAACACCACTCAAATGTCTGAGGTCTCGATAATTTGTGATTTTATTCGGATCAGTTTGATATTATTTTTAAAAATTATAATAAAAAATATTTTTTAAAATATTTTTAAATTATTTAATTTGAAATTTAAATATTTAATATCGTTGTCAAGAAATATTTTAAATATATAAAGTGTCTGTTAGACATAATTTTTTAAAATACTAAAAAATATGTTGATATAAATGAAGATAAATATATATATTTTACTTAAAAGTATTTTAAAAGTGCACTTTTGAGAAAAACTGTACAAGTTGACATCTCTCAGCACCACTTAGTATCCCTCAATAAATACTGTTTCCAAACAATGGCCTAATTACCACATAAATCTCTCCATTCTTGATCGTATCAGAAACCCCCTACTTTTAGCTTGAATTGAGCCAACATAGTCCGACAAACTTTGAATTACATATTCTCAATACAATTGTTTAGGCTTGGAAAATACAAATAAAACTATGAATTAACTAAGATAGTTGCACCAAATATAAATAAATAAATAAATAAAGTGCCCCAAAGAAAATCAATGCATATTACCGTAACAAAAGGGCAAGAAAGATTGTCCACAAAAAGAAAAATCAAATCTATATAGGCATTGCCCACAATCCTCACCAACCTACCCTACCCTACCCTACACAAATATACCATTGCATTATTATTATTATTATTATTATTATTATTAGGAAAAACTACATATTTAGTACCTCAGTTATGCTAATGTTACTTTTTTGGTACCTCAACTATTATTTTTGGTAAAAATAGCACCTAACGTTACGTTTTTGTTCTGTTTTGGTACCCTGATTGTTAAAAACTAATGAACATGATGACATGACTTGGTATAATCATAGTTTTAGTCCAAAATGCTTACATATATGATCAATTTAGTCCAAAATCCATCAATTTAAAACACCATCTTAATTTTGGGGTTAAAAATGCAAATTACATTTGAATGGAAGAAGAAAAATGAGGAGTTTATAATTTTAATCCAAAAGTTAAAATAATGTTTAAATCGATTGAATCTTAGACTAAATTGATAGATTGTATAAGTTTTTAGACTAAAACTGTTATTAAACCAAGCCACGTTACTATTTCCGTTAGTTTTTAACGGCCGGAGTATCAAAACAGAACAAAAACGTAACTTTAGATACCATTTTACCAAAAATAATAGTTGATGTACAAAAACAATAATACGAGCATAGTTGAGGTAATAAATATGTAGTTTTCCCTTATTATTATGTAACACCCAAAAAGGCATCATTCACTTCCAATCAAATTCTTCTCGAGTCTCTTCTGTATCTCAATTACATGTGGACCAAAGATTTCTTTTTGTATGCCATAATGATGAATCTTTATATTGTTTCTCAATGTCTCTCAACCTTCAATTGGATGTAGCCAGGGACATAGTTAGAATTAAATAGTGAGAGGAGTAAAAGTTTATTAAGTATTTAAATTTTGAAATTAAAAAAATAAAAAACTTTATTTGATTAAAACTTAAATTAAAAAGGTCTTAAAATACTATTATACTAAAATTTTTGAGATAGACAATATTTCCTTCCGGTCAATACATGGCTCCGTTCGTGCATGTAATCTTTTTTGCTATTGCACCGTGAAGACATGAGCCCACCATCAAAGAAAAACTTTAAAGTAATCAACTATAGAGATTCATATCATTCAAGTGATTGAAACCACTTTCCACCATTCTTATGATTAACTATAGAAAATGTGAGAGTCAATATAGAGATTTATCATTATGTAAGACATGCAATGAGGAAACAAGGGTTGTATCAACAGTTATATTTCTCACATGTTGGATTATGATGTGAGAATTGTTTTAAGAAACAACAACTTGGAACAAAAAAGTGAGAAATTTTATAATCATTTTCTTCATTTTAAGTATATTTCATATTCGTTTTATGTTCGAGTGAGGAAACATGGGTTGGATCATACGCTATTTTTAACATGTTTGATTTTGATGTGAGAATTATGACTAATCCAGACCGACTGACGTTGCACACCTATCTTTAATAGATAAGTCTCCCGACAGGGATTTTCTAAATACAAAAGACCTCGAATTCGATATCTACGCAAGTGATATCAAGTTACTTACCACTTGAACCAACCCTTGTTGGTTCCCCCTTTTTTAAGATACATTTTATGTATGTTTTATTAATAATGCACAATAAATACAATTAAGTACATTCGAATGGACAGAAAGATTAACTTATAATTTGTTCCAACCCTAACATCAATACTAAATTAAGTGCGTTCGAATGGATAGAAAGATTCACTTGGGTGAAGTTGAAAAAAAAATCACGACAAATTAATTATTGTTAACTAATGATGAAACGTGTGTTTAAATTTAAGATATAATAATAATATAAGAATTAAAATACTTCCATTAGTGACGTTAAAGTAAAAATACATATATTCTATGTTAAAAAATACATATTTTCTGAGGCATTAGGTTTCTTAAATTAAGTCAAAAATTTGAATCTTTTAAAATACGCAAACTAAATTAGAATAATCACCCTTGTAATATACCTATACAATATTTAATATGAATCAATTGATCAATAAATTAAATAAATATAATTTTATCAAAAAAATATATTCCCGATGAGATTCCAACTCATAATAATGAAAAGAAATTCAAAGAAACTCTAAATTAGGTTAACAAGTAAAATGATATTTCTCCTCTTATCACACAGCTCTCAATCAAACTAAGATCAAAAACAAATATCACCGACTTGAACTTGTGGTGTTGAAGCTGCCACGTTTCATTCTCTCATTCTTTTGATATTAATCTAGTCGTCCATAACATTCCAAACACAGTACGTACCATACGAATAAGCTAATACAACTTGTTTAAAACATCTAAACAAAGAACATGCACATTGTCATTTTCCATGCATGCATGCATGCAAAAAATTATAGTCAGTCATTCATACAGAATATTTTTTTTATTAAAAAAAAGACACGATCTTTTCCCTGATTACATAACTCATTTCCCACATGTTGGATTGAAATGACATAAAGATAACTTAGTTTGTCATCGTGCATTTGGAAAGGGCACCTCCATGGACTATCCATAGCCATGCACATGGCATCCAAAGTTACCCCACCCTTTGTTTTCCCATTGGAGCCCAATATTTTGAGAAACAGCGGCGGAGACCACAAAACCAGAGCGGTTTCCATGTCCAAGAATTGGCCCTTTGTGTATGGGGTTATCTTACCTCTCAAGGAATAGGTTTCGGCTTTTATGTTGTGAAAGCGATGGACGTTGACATACGTTGGGGCAGTGGTGTAGTAGCCTCCTAGGCTAGCAAGGGTTGGATCATAGTAAATGTGATGATACCAGTTAAACAGTGCTTCTTAGGCTCGTGTTCGGTCTTTTTCTTCTTCTTTCATATATGTCTGATTTGCTGCAGTTGGAGCTTTTGTTCTTGGGTCCCTCGGCCACATCACTTGGGTCCATGCTATTCCAAATGTGGCCAACTATGGGGGTCTCCATCATTCTCCAAGTTTTACATGCTACCAAACTGTAATACAAGAAATTAATGAGCAATACATAAAAAAATACATATAATAATAAAGGCAGGTCGATAAAATGATTATTACTACAATTTAATCGCGAACAAGAAAACGATGATCGTGAGCTTATATCTAAATTCAAAGCAAAAAATATCAGCATGATAATTAAATAAGTGTCATTTTTTCAATTGAGACGACCTCAAATTCAACCCCTTAAAAAATTAAAAAAACGATTAAACAACTGTCAATAAAGACAGAAAACATGCTTCTTATTAAAAACTAAAAACAATTCAAAAATAATATATAATAAAGTAAAAGAAAAAGACGAGTTATTGGAGGTCGTCTACCAATAGCAAAACTAATGCCATTGTTGGCCAAACACAGACGCAAAGTTATAGCTCCAGGCTAGAGAGAAAAACCTCTTAATTGTTATTATTATCTTCAATAGTCTTAACGAGATTATAAAATAGTATCAGTTTATTTATATTTTTTAAAATTTTTGATAAGATACTTATATCTTACAGACAAAATTATTCAAACATCGGTCTCCTAAGATGAATATTTTTTTTTTTTCACATGGACCACTTGTTAGAATCATTAATTGCTATTTTTTAGGTTCTAGAGTGCTAGAGCAAGATATTTAAGTTTTAGATTTTAATTACTATTGTTAAAATGATGATATTATTTTTTGATGTACTTAAATATGTGACTGCCATGTGAATTTTTTATTAGTCGAACATAATTAATTTGATTCCATCAAAATAACGTGTTTATATATATATGCATAGATGGTGAAAGCCGTGGAATAGAAATTTTCTACCCATTTTTTGTGTTTCTATTTATACCCCTACTAAAAAATAAATTTAGGGTTTAGAGTTTAAGGTTAGGGTTTATGGTTAGGGTTTAGAGAATTTGGGGTAGGGTGTAGGGTTTAAGATTTATAATTTAGGGTTAGAGCTTAGAATTTATTTTTTTAATTTTTTTAGCGTTGGTGCATAAAAAGTGGCATCGAAAAGTGACAAAGGATTTTTTTTGATAAAAAAAGAGTAGAACATTATCACCAAAACCTCGTTAAAAATCTTCTTAAACCTAAATGGAGAAAATAGTACTAAGAAGATACTAATAATGTTCATAGAAAACAAAGCATAAAAACTAAAAAACCATAACCAAATTAAACCACACAAAACAAGGCAAAACCAAGCAAAATAAATGCCCAGCAATCAAGCCATCGTCTATTGCGACTGAGCTGCGGAAGCACTCCATTCTGCCTGCACACTCACCTGCACCGCCTTCAGTGGCATTCTGAACAACCTTTCCTCAAAAGCATCCCATGGTTCCAGCTTTGCAAGCCGATCCGCCACTGCATTCGCTGCTCTATGAACATGACTGAATCGCACATCCAATTAAAACTAAGTAGCTCACGAATATGAGAGAGTAAAGCGCAATAACCTCCAACCATAAGATCATCTTGCGATAACATTCAGAAAACATCCAAACTATCAATCTCAATGATAATCTTCCTCGTACCAATCCTTCAAGCATTGACAAGCCCCAAATATACACCCCAAAGCTCAGCATCAAGCACAGAACAAACACCAAGAAACTTACTAAAACCCAATATCCAAATACCATCACTATCTCGAACCACTCCTCCACATGCGGCCGAGCCATTCGAACGATGGTGCGCCCATCCGTATTCACCTTATTCCAACCAACATCTGGCTGAGTCCAATGTGTTATAGCTGTCACACCTGGCTGTCCAGAGCTACCAAGAGTCGCCAAATTTCGAAAAGCATTGACCTTAAGATCCACCAGACGCCTACTACGACTCAGTACTCCCTCATGACCCTCAATTGGATTATTAAAGACCAAAGTATTACGTTGGAGCCATAAATTCCAAATGACCGAACCAAAGAGCAAATCCCGATCCTCGGCCATACGCGCAAAATACAACGGCTGGGAAACATTCAGCTCAATCCAACATTTCAAATCCAAGTGCAAAAATTCATCCCACTTATCCGGCTTCACCAGGCATTGCCACACAATGAGTGTTGCACGGTATGTACGAAGAATATGACCCACATCCTCTAAAGGTGTGTGACAAAATCCACAAGAATTATTCAAAGCCAAATGCCGACGAACACGTTCAGCATTTGTCATCAGTTTCCTACAACACAGAAGCCACATGAATATCCTTATTTTTTGCACCCCCTAAAGTGATGAACAATTTTCCATATCTTTTCCGGTTCTTCCACCGACACATTTGCGCGGACACCATAGGCCGATCGAACCGTAAATCTATGATCCTTATTCAGCCCCCATCCAATCCGATCAGCTCCTAACGAAGATAACGGACATTTAATCGCTGCAATCCTCAATAAAATCTGCACGGGTAGCATCTGTTCAAGCAAACGCCACTACCACTCACCAATCGCCATGCTCACAACCGATCCCTGTGTGACTAATGCCGACTGGTTCGGCAGCACATGATTCACTAGTTGCCCAATATCGTGCAACCAAGCATCAAACCAAAACTGAGTGTTTAAACCATTGTCGACATCCCACACCACATTATCTTTAACATCATTCCAAACTTTACTTAACCCTTTCCAGAGCCTCGAAACATTCTGATTACGGAGCTAGAAATCTCATTCGGACACTTATATTTGGCGCGTAAAAACCTAACCCATAGCGCCTCCTTATTTGGTATTAGTTGAAACGCCAACTTTATAATAAACGCCTTGTTTTGATGCACCAATTGGTTTGCTGATATCCTCCCAAGGGACAAGATGAGTACCACCCCTATCTGAGGTAATACCCCAAATGAATCTCCTAATCAATTGCTCGATCATAATACATGTACGTTTCGGCAACATAGTTGATTACATCGTATAAGATGGTATTGCAGCTAATACTGCTCTAGCGAGTGTAATCCGGCCAGCTAGCGGTAAAGATTTCGCCTTCCACCCACTTAACTTCCTTTGCACCAATTGAACAAGGTAATCATATGTTGCCGTTGTGACACGCTGATGGATAAGCGGCACTCTCAAATATCTTCCAAGATCAGTAATCTCAGTAAAACCAAAACCATCACTAATACTAGCTCTAACATCAGATGGCACATTCTTAGAATAAAAAATGTTCGTCTTTTCCCGACTAACTTTATGGCCTGAAACATGGCAAAAATTATCTAGGATTTTTATCCGAAAACTGTGGTAAAATGTTCCGTTGGGTCATTAAATTTTCTTTTTCTTCCCCACATCATACCTGGATTTTTTTTTATTGAGATTATTTCTACGTTGCTTTCATTTTCAGTACTTTAGAAAAATTATTTAGAGTATATATGAAGACAAATTTTAGATCTATAAGGAGATAATTCATATCTTTTGCCATGGCAGCTAGCTAATCCCTAAAAAACCAAAATAAAATGAAACACAAACAAGATTCAGGACACACTGACTGGTTTATGGAAATAATTTAGTGTACATGTTTTCTCTGTGTTTTTTTTCTTACAACATTTTGGTTTTAAAATAGTTATCGACTTATTTTTGAAACTCGAATCTTAAACTTTAAATTATCAACATTGAACTTCATCCCCTTATTATTTTAGATTGTCGAGTGTTGACAACATGTGAAATATTATAAATGATTACTAGGGTTAAAATTTCAACTAAGTTTCAGCCGTCGGATTTCCAGGCTAAAGTCGGAGAGATTTAGGTATAAAAGGAACGGAATATAAATCTCTATCCTTGATTCATATTACAATACTCTTATACGTCTACTGACAAGATATTTGTAGTATATGGTATAAGAACTTGAGTATAAAAACATTAAAACTATGTAGGTTTCTATATTTTCTGTCTTCTTTCATGGACCTATCGAGTATCAACCGTTATAATTTATTGATTGACTAATTCGAATATAATATTGTAATGTTGTCCTCGAGCTCACATGCACCATCCCAAAACACCATCCATCAACAAGAGGAGGAAAACAAAACAGAACTCTTCCAAGTTGGAAAATTTCCATCACTTTTCTATTTCTTTTGTCATTATTATTTTCTCTTTCTTACAACATGTTCAAAAGCTAAAACACAAGCCACTGACACCTTAGTAAACCAACTCACTTATGAATTTGATTTGTCATAATTATGATTTGTGTGACGATAATGGTGGCTTTGAACCTTAACAAAATTCCAAAATTGACATAAGCCTAGATGAAGAGAGGCCAAAAGAGATTAAAAAAATAATTTTCAAGGTGTTCGCTAGAGCGAGCTTAATGACTAATTCTTTCGTGTTCTATTGGTCCATATAGCGGCATGCACTGACAAAAAATTTTAAAGTTACCTCCAAGGACGGAGCTCCCTTGAGGCCTAAGGGGATCCTAGCCCCTGTTATAAAATTAAGGTATTAAATAGATTTTGGTCTAATAACAATTTGGTCTCTGTAAAAATAAATATTAAAATTAAAAAAATACAAGAGATTATTAAATATATAATCAAGTAGGAGTTGAACTAAAAAAGAATGGGTCTGTATTTTTAATTTTTTGGTCCAATAACAATTTAGGTTACTATAAAATTTAAATATTAAACAAATTAGGTCATGTCCCATTAATTTTGAGTTTAAATATTTAATAAGCCCTTACATTTTTAAATTCAATATTTTTATCCTGTCAATGTTCGATCTTGACTCCGTCTCCGTTTACTTTATGCCCAGGACGAGAATTGAACTCGTCACCACTATTTAACGTAGGACACAAAATGAAGTTGTCTCATTCTTTGAAAAAATGGAAATTAAATGTTGTAATTTGAAACTAACTAGTTCGGTGTATAAAACTGGCTTTTGCGGTTACTTTTCCATTCATTAATGTTTAATATATTTGGATTAAATATGTATTGACTATATGAAAAAATTAATACTCTCATACTTACTCATAAAAATGTATTTATTTATATTAATATTTTATTTGTTGTTCTTCCGGTTCCCCAAGGTTTTTGTCCTGGCTAATTCGGACCGACTCGCATCGTACATTTGATTTTGATAGGTGAGTCTCCTAATGAGGATTTTTTGCATACACAAGGCCTCGAACTTGAAACCTACTTAAGTGATACCACATTTTTTACCAATTGGATCAATCCCGTTCGTATTTATATCAACATTTTAAGATTGAACAATATTCAAATAATTTTAAAAGTGTTCAAAAACTTTTTATTTCTACCGTCAATACATTAAATAATTACCCTATGTACAATTACATTGCCTATGGCCGAAAGGCCCATATATTTTTGGACCTAATGTTTTATGATTTTAGTTTTCGGGCTTTCCTTCTCGTGATAACTCTAAAGTCTAAGATGACTTCTCTTTTCACAAGAAAATTTATATAATTTTTTTTGCAGAAAATATATTTTTCATTTATATTGTTAGTGGAAACAAATTAATATCGTTAGTAAAAAAAATTTACATCCTAAATTAAAATAGCGACAAATGTATTTTCAGAGGCAAATCCTACCTTGAATATGCTTTTTTGCCCTACTTATAAATCTATTTTAAATTATGGGTGGAAAATGGACTATAATAATAATAATAATAATAATAATAATAATAATAATAATAATAATGGGTGGAAAACTTGTAAAGTCGACGAAAATGAATTTTGCGTTGTTGACTTTAAAATATTGTTGAAAATTAAAATGAAAGACTAATATATTATATTATATATATCACGAGTTTAAGGTACAAATTCCTTTTCTATTTTTAAAATTATAGTTAAAAAGTATGTTAAAGGATTAGATTGAAGTTTTAGTTATAGTTTAGGGGTTAAATTAAATATTAGTCTTTTTTTATTAACGTATCAGGTCATCAACTTAATGAGATTCGATGATAAATCAAAGATTTTGTTGTCTATTATTAACCTTTTTTTTGGTAATGCAAAAAAAAAAAGTCTCAAACTAACATTAGAGATGTAGCATATTCCGTATAATAATCGAAATTGAGTATAGATCACTTTACTAATCAGTTTGCTGTAACTTAAACTAGCAAGAGCATCAACAACTTTGATTTGGTCTCGTCTTATAAGTCAAGAACGTACCTTCCAATTGCAAGTAAGCAAAGATCGAATAACCTCTACAATTAAATTATTACGAAACATTAAAGATTCTCCCGTAAAGATCCGATAAGCTTCCGAATAACTTTAATAACACTAATATAACTTTTGAAATATTAGTGATAAAAAAATTATCGAGACCCCAGGAAAAATGCACATTAAAATTTCCTATGACCAATAGGCCCAAGCTTTTATGGACATATTTTTCTGGTTTAGTATTTGGGCTTTACCACTAGCAATTCTCATAATTCAATATTTTTAGACATATTTTTTTATATAACCACCAATATTTAATTTATTAATTGATTAATTTATTTCAGGTACTATAAAAGTTTAACTCTTTTAATCTAATTTGCTTCATTTACAGCTCCATGATTCAGACCTTTGACCTTGTTTAAGTAATCTAATGTCTTATTTCCTTTTTTATTTATTTTCACAATTATTATGATTAATTTGCTCAATAGTGAATAGAAATTCATCTTTCAACTTAGGTTGAGAGTTCGAATCAGAAAATTAACAATATATAGTATTTTTTGACAAAATTATATATTATAAAGTAGTTAAGTTTGTGAGTTTTGGATGGAAACATGCACTATCGTTTGGTTATTATTATTACTATTATTTGAATAATTGTAAGCCCACAAAATTAATTTTTTTAAGTTGACATTAAAATATTGATTTTAAAATTAAAATGAAAGATTTCATCATGCTTTACATATATATTGTCCGTAGACTCAAAAGTTTGGGGGTGCAAGTTCCACGTCAGATTGTTTGACTCCAATATAATCAATTATTCCTTCCGTCTCAAAAATAATGTCCCTTGGTGATTTTTTACGTAGTTTTAGGAAAAAAATTTATATAAGAAATGTGTTGTAAAGTAATTAAAATGACAATTTTATCATTAAAAAGTTAAAGTTTGCTTTATTGAAAAATTAAAAAGATGATAAAAAAGGAAATGTGTTTAGTAAAAGTTATTGAATTTTTCAAGAGGACAATTTAAGTGAGACAATTTTAAAATACAAAAAACCATTATTTTTAGGACAGAGGGAGTATTATATTAAAGAAAATAGTTTAATAAATAGTTAAAAAATCAAAATTTCCAAACAAAATCAATGCGTAACGAGATTTTAACTTTTCAGTAAAAAATGAAGTAACGAGATATTAACTTCAAATCTCTCTTGATTAATTTATTTGTTATGAAACAAAGACTTGGTCAATCAAAAAACATTATTTCTCTACATTGCTTCACTTATCATACTATATAAATATATAAAAAAGAAGAACTTAATGTGAAAAATGTTGATTACTCAAACTGTACGGAATTTAGATTTTCAAATGCTAAGTTGAAAATCATTACATTATTTTTATCATTCTTCATGATTGCATCATATTCCAATGGGAAAACTTTTATTTGTTTATGTGGAACTTGAAAGCTTGTGTTATATATATATATATATATATATCCGGGTTTAATAGACTATATTTTTTTTCTTTTTCAATGAAAGAAAAAAAAAGAATTTCATTGTAAATGTAAAGACGTATGCAATGCGCAAAATATGCATGTACGGTTCTTCAATTCTATCTTTTTCTTTTCTTCTTTAGTTATTTTTTTCGCCACATTATGTGAGTTAGAAGAACCTTTTATTATGTTATATCATCAGGGTAATGATCTATCAACCTGCTAGTTCTTTTTATGAGGTACAAACGGGAGAATTTATCATGAGATTTTACGAAAAAGGTCTTGATAGAAGAAAATTTTCTTTATTTTAATTTTTTCAGTGCGAATTTTATCCAATATATGGAAATCTAATTCAAAAGAGCTCTATCATATATAATGAACTGTTACTCTAGATTTTCACAAAAGAGAATCAATATATATAGTAAGAACGTAATAATAAATTTATTTCTGAATGTTTATATATTTTATAAATGGGAATTATACCATGCATTGTCAGTGAAACTTTTAGTTTCCATAAATGCTTATGGACCCAATTTAAGGTTTAGGATTTAGGGATTTAGGTTTATATATTTAGAATTTAAGGTTTAGGGTTAGAATTTAGGGTTCATAGATTAAAACCTAAATCCCTAACATATTACCATAAAACTTAAGCTCTAACCTTTAAACCCTAACTTCTAACCAAAACCCCTAAATTATAAAACCCTAAACCTAAATCATAAATTGAATACATAAATTTTAAAACTAAGACGCTTGTGAAAACTAAAAGCTTCCACCGCCAGTGCATGAAATATTTTCCTTTGTAAAATTGGTCATTCTTATTATTATTTTTTGTTTAAATTTGCTCCTCTATCTTTAAAAAAATATCTACCTTGAGGGAGAGAGAATTTGCTCCTAATGATAAAATTTATCAAATCGGAGAATGCAAACTAAATCAATAGCTTACGTAAAGTACAAGAACTAATGATAAATTTTCACTTAATAAATTTCATAATTACTATTTGAATCAAGAAAAAGTTTTAAAATTTAAAAAATACAAAAAAATAGTACTAAAAATTACAAAATTAAAAATGACTAAATTAGAATATAAAAAAAAATAAAAGATTGACTTTCTCAAATAGATTCCAAAAAACCACAAATTGCTTTTCTTAAAAAAAAAAAAAAAGAAAGGAAGAAGAAGAATGGCCTAACTCCAGCAATTTCTTAGGGACTTCCTTAAGTATCTAATGAGAAACCAATTCGGAGATGCCTTTGAATTAACTAAAAGTATTAAAAATAAAAATGTATTGATTCTTTCAAAACTATAAATTC
Organism: Hibiscus mutabilis; assembly: GCA_019671005.1. Classification (NCBI taxonomy): domain Eukaryota; kingdom Viridiplantae; phylum Streptophyta; class Magnoliopsida; order Malvales; family Malvaceae; genus Hibiscus; species Hibiscus mutabilis. The sequence continues at coordinate 3,724,794 of CM033737.1, read as the reverse complement.
AAAGGGCTAGAATTTAAACATTGGATTTGGCTGCTAAATGCTCCACCATATGCATGTCTAATCATATGATTATACGTCAAAAACATGTCCATAACATCAGTGGCGGAGTCAGGAATTTTAAATTTGAGATGTCAAAATTTAAAATTTATATAAAGAAATTTTTTAAGTAGCTATGAACAATAATGAGTGTCAATTTCCTTTTAAGTGTGTCAATATTCATTTAAAGTTGTATTGATTTTATTTTTTAACATTATCTTACATTAAATTTATAGGGATTTTTTCCTAAATTTTTTTGGTGTCATTTGACACCCGTTTAGTCAAGGTGGCTCCGCCTGCCCACGACTCATGCATAACATTATCAACATTTTATTTGATTGTTATAAAAACTTTACTTCGAACAAAGAATCAAAATATATTTAGAAAGGACACATAAACTATATATATGAAAACTTTTAGGATTTGCTTGGTTGGGTGGAAAAGTAGAAGGGATGAAGGAGAGAAGAGAAAATTGGAAAGAAAATAAATTTAATGGTTGTTTGGTAGAGTGGAAAATTGGAATGAAAGAAAATAGGAGGGGAGGTAGTTTTCTTCCTACTCCTATCCAAATAGTTTTCTCTCTAAAATTGGGTGAAAAATAAGAAAGAAAAGTGAATCATATCATATTTTAATAATAAAATTATCAAATTATATTTAAAATAGTTTCATACAATATTTTTATTATGCTTTTATTTTTGTTCAATTCAGTATCTAAAAATTTTATTTAATATAAAGTTTACCCTTAATGGTTTTAAATTTTATTATTAACATAATAATATTTTGTTCACTTTAGTCCATAAAATATTTATTTAATCCAAAATTGACTCATATTTGTTTCTAATTTTTATAATTTTATCTAATATTTTTACTACGGTTTTACTTTTGTTCAATTTAATCCCTAAAATTTTATTTAATTTGGAATTGACCTCTATATATTTCTATTTTATAATTTAATCCACTACCTTATAATTGCAAATTTTATGTTTTAGTCACTAATGTTATAATTGCAATTGAGGACTCGTTTTAGCTTGGATTAACTTGAAACTTGGTCTATATGTTAATGATGATATTGATTTCATAAAGAAAGGTTCAATTTCATTTTTTGAAAAATTGGCCCCTGTATTTTATGAATGTTTTCAAAATAACCCATAAACTACTTATTTTTGCAATTAACACTCTATTTCAAATTCAATTTCAACAAAAATTTACCATTAAGTCTAATTGGAATTAATGAGTCGTAAACGGATCTAAAACTGAATTTTAACTTGAAATCAAACTTATGAGTTATTTACATTTTAGTCCCTAAACCTTGATTTTGTTAAATTTACTTCGATTTGAATTTATTTTTATTAGCAAAACAGAGGTGTAAGATGTTTCTACTTATATTAAACTTGTTTAAGTTTTGAATGTTTTTTGGTTTTAAATTTTGTAAAATTATCAAAATGCATTTTTGTTAAATCGTTTATTTTTTTAAAAGTTTTTAAAGGTTTATTTTCTCGGGTGACTTTAGTTGATTGTTTCCCCTTTATGTGTTGGAGTAAGCCCAAAGACCAATCATAAGATGATTGTAAAAGACATATTTATTTTATCATGTTTATTAATATAAAGTCATTATTCTGTGCATAAATAAGTAAACTGAATTATAATAAAGTCCTTAGAATAATATGGTTATTCGTAAATGTCCTTAGTCGAGTATTATTGTGGGCATGGACAATAATAATGCATTAAGACTAATATGTAGTTGATTGATGAAAAAGTATTGCCGTTGACATGGAGATGGCAAAATTAATACATAAGTATGTGTTAGAGAACGACATACTAGACTGGCCCGCTATGAGCATGTTTCTTGGATTATTATGTGACAGTCACAGCATTGCTCATAGTGATAACTACATGTGTGATCCTCAGACTTGAGATATCATTATTTCGACATTGTGAGTGACATATTTTGATACAGTCAAACGTGTGTCATAACTGACTACACTATAAAGACTGATATTGGATATGTCACAATCTATGTAGCGAGATATGGTTGATCAAGATAGGATTTGTCTCTCCTACATAATAGGAGTAATATCACAGGCCACTTGATTGAGTGATACTAGAAATGCATAGCTATGCTCGAATAAATTGATATGAGATATCATAGTTATTCGTTTATAGTAGCCTACTCAAGATATCAAGAAATATTAGATGGACTATACAAGTGTGACTGTTTCATGACGTGTGTCCAATCTAGATATAAAGGACAAAAGGATGTAATACATGAAAAAAGAGTTAATCACGAAGAGGTTATGTCGAACCACGACTTTATGTAACTTAGGTAGCAATGATGTATTGCTAGATGCCACTCATTGCTTATAATAGTAGAATTGTTCCAGATATTATTGCTAACGATGCATGGACCTACACGGGTCACACCCTATGATTGAAACGAACAAATTTCTACTAGATAGCATGTGTGCAAACTTGTTGTACACGAAATTAGTTAAAACCAAAATTATTATAATTATTGTTATTATAGATAATTTCGGTGATATATATTTTAATAGTAGATAATTATTGTAATTATCAAATACTATTAAAATAGAAATATCCCTAAAGAAACCTAATTAAAGTAGAATTAGATTCTACATATTTATTTATATTCAGTTAAATATATTGTATTTTTAATGAATCCGAATTTAATTAGGATTAGGGTTTTGAATGATATATAAAGGAATAAGGTCTAGCAGCCAAAGATATACCTATTGCTGAAAACCTCTCTAACAGTTAGAGAAGTAAAATACTGTTCGTTTTATTCGGGTAGACTGCGTAGAGGTTGGAAAGCTGCTGTGACGACTTGGACTCAACATCTTGACTGGAAGAATCAGATTCTCCTATGTCCATGCAGTTATCAGATTTAATTGAAGTATCATTTTATCCCCTTTTCACCCTAAATCCGTTCCTCGTACATGGATCGCTGGCGAAATTTACCGGATAATTTTTCGCTGCGCCATGGGGTGTACCGGCGTTTTTGTTACCTCTCCAAAAGTATTATTTTAATGCCAATCTTACAATGCTTTTGCATGTTTTTAGGTACATTTAGTTGTATTAGGATGTTAGAATCATGCATTCGCATAAGGAGTTTAGAGTTTTGTCTATGCCGGTGTGAAGGGTTGTTTTGTTGGCAATTTTGCAGGTTTGGCATAGGATTTGGCCTAGAAAAGCAACACAGGAAAGAGTGCCAAAGAGAATGCCGAGTGATGTTGGCACAGATGGACCAAACAACGCCAAGCACTGATTGGCATAGAAGTGAACTTGGTGCCACGCCAAGAAGCTGTTGGACCCCAAAAAAATAGGAAATGATCAGGCTCCGAAAAGATAGCAATTGGATCAATCTCTGAAAAAATAGAGGATAAGATGGCGCCAAGACTTGTTGGCAGATTCATGCCAAGCTTGGTGCCTTATCCTGATCAGCTCTCATTCAAATTTGGATAAGAAGATAATCTCTTATCTCTTGGGCAGTTGAAATTCAAAATTTGAAGAGCTAGTCATATCCCTTCCTCGCACACCTATTTAAACACCAACCAAGCTAGCATTTGAGGGAAGAGAAGATTGGATCGTGAGGAGTTGGTGTATGACGATTGACAACTGGCTGCACCGTGGAAGGGTGGTCCGACCAACTTGGCCGAGAAGCCTGGATCTTAAAGGGCTACATCGAGAGACCCCTTCTAGTCCATTTTCTCTTTCAAGTTATTTCATTTTGTTTTTAAGGATGATGTATCTCGAAAACGTTTATGGGTTGTTGGTTAAATCCCTCACCATAAACTAATTTAATAGTTGGTGGGGGATGTTTGGGTTTTATGTTATTTTCATGCTTTAGTTTTTAATAATAAATCTGCCTTGGCACGGTTTTATCTATTCGGCATACTTTAATGTTTCCTAAATACTCTGCCAAGCAAGAGTTGGCACTGTTGGCCTATTGTGCCTTAATATCTTAACAGACTTGGGGTGGCAACAAATAAGTTGTTGAATACTGAGGAGAGAAGCTTCGAGAGAAGTCGTTCAAGTAGATAAACTTACTTCGGGAGTGAAATCTACCCCTTAGGAGTATAGATTGGAGTTTAATCAAATTGGTTTAATTAAAAACAAACACTATAGAGATATAAGGGTTTTACATGATCAATTTAGGGCAATGACCATCGAGAGAGGCTTTTCCAATTGTGAATCTGCTCGACAAACAATGCCAAGACAGGTTGTTGTTAAAAGCTGGCATGGCATGAACAGCATGAAAACTAGGCATTCCCTGCCAGCGCTCATCATTCCTTAAAACACATTCCTTGCCGGCGTCTTTACTTTACTTTCATTTCTTTACTTTTTAATTATTTTCCAAAACCAATTTCAAATCAAATCAACTTTTTCTTAAGGCAAGTAACAATCAAGGCAATTGAATTCCAAGTCAATCTCTGTGGGATCGATACTCAGCTTACCAGCTGTGTTACTTGCAGACCGTGTATACTTGCACGCAAAAGAATCCTTTTGGTATATTCTTATATTTTCCAAGACATATTTTCTGCCACTTTTGTCAGCATTCACTCAGAAAGTCTACAAGTTTTTGGCGCCGTTGTCGGTGATTGCAACGGAATCGATTGTTTTTAAATTTTTACTTGTCTTCTTTTTATTTTTATTTTTATTTTTGTTTTTGTTTTTACCTTTTATTTTTGTCGGTGTATGACCAAAAGCCATCCTGTGGTGGACGAGTGGCCATACGATCCAGAAATTGAGAAAACCTTACGGAGGTTAAAAAGAAGATTTCGATAGATGAACCAAGGTAATGGAGGGAATGGTGTGGTGAACAATGAATGAAATCCACTTAACAATGAGATGCCACCACCACCTGCTGTTCCAGTTATTAATGAGAGACCTATTAGAGAACATTCGGCACCAACCATTGATAATTTGATGCCATGACTTGTTGGCACAGAGGTAAACGCTGTCAATTTTAAACTTAAGCCGGTAATGATTCAAACTATTTTGAATGTAGGTCAGTTTGATGGAGCATTCACTGGAGATCCGAGGCAACATCTGAAGCAATTCATGGAGATTTGCTAGCTATTCCAACAAAATAAAGTACATGAAGATACCGTGAAGCTGAAGTTATTTACTTTTTCTTTGAGAGACAAAGAAAAGGCTTGGCTTAACTCCTTGCCACCTGGCTCAGTTACTTCATGGGCAGACCTATGCCAGAAGTACTTGACAAGATTCCAGCCGCCAACATTCACTGCCAAGCTGCGGGGTGAGATCATTACATTCAGGCAGGCTGAGGATGAGACCTTATATGATGTCTGGGAAATATTAAAAGACTTGTTGAGGAGGTGTCCTATGCATGGATTCCCGAATTGGACTCAGATTCAAACCTTTTACAATGGATTAAATGCACAAACAGGGACTATTGTTGATGCTTCAACAGGTGGTTCATTGCTTGACAAGACCTCTACTGAGGCTGTTGACATTCTAGAGAGGATTGCAATAAATGATTTTGAATATCCTGTTGCAAGACTTGGGACCGAAACTAAAACCAATGAGAAATTTCAGGTTGATGAATTAACATCTATTCATGCCGAGATTTCCAACCTTACTAGCATGGTAAGAACGTTGCAAAAGAACAATGAGACCCATGAAGTCAAAGCATTAGACCCTTTCTGTACAATCTGTGGAGAGAATCATCATGTGGAGAGAATCATCATGTGGATGAATGCCCTGCTAACCCTGAGTCGGTAAACTTTGTTGGCAATGCTAATCGTTACTATAATCCTAACTCCAATACTTATAATGCAGGTTGGAGACAACACCCTAATTTAGCTTGGGGAAATCAAGGAGATAACCAGTACAATGCCCAACGCCAGAATACTCAGAGGCAGAATATCAATGCCATGCCAGCATTCTATCAGAATGCCATGCCACAAAAAGCCTAAAACAATTTTTAGCAAGGGCAGAGACTCAACTAAAGAGGCACTCTCACAGAGTACATGGAGAGGAATGATGCCACAGTCTAGAGTTTGGCAGCATCAATGAAAACTTGGAAGTCCAGCTTGGGCAGATTGCCAGTGCACTCAGCAATCGACCATATGGAGCATTGCCAAGTGACACAGAAGATGCTCGGCGCAAAGATAATGAGCAGTGCAAAGCTATAACTCTTCGGAGTGGGAAGTAGTGCGAGATGGAGAAGGTTGCTAAGCCGTCAATTAATTGCCAAGATAAGAAGCTTGTGCCAGCAGATAATCCCAGAGAAGTAGAGAAAGAGGAAACAAAAGCAGATAATGCCAGAACCGATGCCAGATAACACATTGATGCTAGTACCGATGCCAAACAGACTGATGCCAACACTACCCTGGCAAAGCTATCAGCGCCGGCATATATTTATCCGCCACCACCATTTCTAGCAAGACTTTAAAAGCACAAGCAAGATCAGTAGTTCAAGCGCTTCTTGGAGGTTCTTAAGCAATTACAAATCAACATTCCATTGGTAGAAGCCCTTGAACAAATGCCCAACTATGTCAAATTTATAAAGGACATTCTGTCCAAAAAGAGAAAGTTGGGAGACTTTGAAACTGTTGCTTTGACCGAAAGATGCAGTGCCATAATCCTAAATCGTTTGCCACCAAAGTTGAAAGATCCAGGAAGTTTCACTATTCCCTACACCATTGGAAACAAATTCATGGGCAAGACACTGTGTGACCTAGGAGCCAGCATCAAATTGATGCCAATGTCAGTTTTTCGAAAGCTTGGCATAGAAGCAAGACCTACCATAGTGACACTTCAACTGGCGGACCGATCACATACACACCCCAAGGGTAAGATTGAGGATGTGTTGGTAAAGGTAGATAAATTTATTTTTCCAGCTAATTTTATTATTTTGGATTATGAGGCTGATATTAATGTCCCGATTATTTTGAGGGGACCTTTTTCTTGCCACGGGTAGGGCTTTGATTGATGTTCATAAAGGGGAACTAACAATGCAAATGAATGACCAGTAGGTTACATTTAATGTGTTTCAAGCTTTGAAATGTGCAGATAAACCTGATGAGTGCCAAGCAGAGGAGATGATGGAGTCTATTTACACTTTGGACATGGTACAATTATACCAGGATACAGAATTTGATGCCAACAATTTAGATGGCATAGTTGATCTGTTTGAGGAACCAGAAGAACCAGTCTTGGAGGCTGAAGAGGCGAGTTATTTTGAGCCATTACAGTTGGCCGACAGAGAAATTAAGGCACCTAAACCATCAATTGAGGAGCTACCGGCGTTGGAACTGAAACCACTGCCAGATCACTTGAAGTATGCTTATTTAGGCGAGCACTCAACTCTGCTAGTGATCATTGCCACTGGTCTCACTAATGATCAGGAGGAAAGATTGTTGGCAATATTACGTGACTATAAGCAGGCATTAGGGTGGACTTTGGCAGACATCAGAGGTATTAGCCTAACCATCTGCATGCATAAGATTATCTTATAGGAGTATCATGGCAAGACCGTAGAAGGCCAAAGAAGGCTAAACCCAAGCATGAAAGAGGTAGTGAAAAAAGAGATCATAAAATGGCTTGATGCTGGGATTATATATCTCATTTCTGATAGCTCTTGGGTTAGCCCGGTGCAATATGTGCTAAAGAATGATGGCATGATCGTGGTACAAAATATTGAAGCTGAGTTGATCCCCTCCAAAACTATCACAGGGTGGAGAGTGTGCATGGACTATAGGAGGCTGGACAATTCCACGAGGAATGACCACTTCCCATTTCCATTCATTGATCAGATGCTAGACAGGTTGGCAGGTAAAGCTTTCTATTATTTTTTGGATGGTTATTTTGGTTATAATCAGATTGCTATCGCCCCTGATGATAAAGAGAAGACTACGATCACGTGCCCATATAGGACGTTTACATTTAGGAGGATGTCATTCGGCCTATGTAATGCACCAGTAACGTTTCAATGTTACATGATGTATATTTTTTCTGATATGATCGAGCACAACATGGAAGTATTCATGGATGATTTCTCAGTGTTTGGCAAAATATTTGAGGAATGTCTTTAGAGTTTAGAGCAAGTCTTGAAGAGATGCATAGAGACAAACCTAGTGTTGAACTGGGAAAAATGCCACTTCATAGTGAAGGAGGGCATTGTTCTCGGGCACAAGGTAACTAAGAGAGGGTTAGAAGTGGATCAAGCAAAAGTTGAGGTAATTAAGCAAGCAGCTACTGCCTCCAACAAGTGTCAAAGGTATAAGGAGCTTTTTAGGACATACCGGCTTTTATCGGTGTTTTATTAAAGACTTTTCAAAATTTGCTAAACCTTTATGCTTGTTATTAGAACATAATACTACTTTTGCGTTTAACGATTCTTGTTTGAGAGCATTTCAGGAGCTTAAAGAAAAGTTGGTCAATGCTCCTATAGTTGTGGCACCGGATTGGAATGGGCCCTTCGAGCTCATGTGTGATGCCATCGACTATATCGTTAGAGCAGTCTTGGGACAAAGGTATGGCAAGGTTTTCCATGCCATCTAATATGCCAGCCGAACATTGAACAAAGCACAACTGAATTACTCTAAGACCGAGAAAGAATTTCTTGCGGTTGTATTTGCTTTTAACAAATTTAGATCTTATTTAATTGGTAACAAAGTTGTGTTTTTACAGATCATTCGGCATTGAAGTATCTCTTGGAAAAGAAGGATGACAAGCCCAGACTAATCCGATGGACGCTCCTACTTCAAGAATTTGACCTTGAGATCTGAGACAAAAAGGGCAATAAAAACCTAGTAGCTGACCATCTCTCACGTTTGGAGCATCATCTTGAAGATGGTAAGACCAATTTTATAAGAGATGAATTTCTTGACGAGTATTTTCTTGCAGTTAATGCCATGCCATGGTATGCCAATATTGTCAACTACTTGGTAAGTAACATTCTGCCACCAGACTTGGCACACAATGCCAAGAAAAATGTTCTTGCGGGAAGTCAGACAATACTATTGGGACGAGCCAATATTTTTCAAACAATGTGCCGACCAAGTGATCCGCCGGTGTGTGCCCGAGGATGATCAGCATAACATATGGCATCTATACCATGCTGCACCATATAGAGGTTACTTTGCTAGGGTAAAGACTGCTGCCAAGGAACTGCAGTCAGGATTCTTTTGGCCCACACTATATAAGGATACCCATGAGTATGCCAAGGCATGTGATCGATGCCAACGGACAGGAAATATCTCTAGCAGACACCAACTACCGCTTCAAAACATTATGCTTGTGGATTTATTTGATGTATGGGGGACTGACTTTATGGGTCATTTTCCACCCTCATTCGGTAATATATACATTCTTGTGGCTATTGATTATGTATCTAAGTGGTTAGAAGCTGTTGCTCTGCCAACGAACGATGTCAAGACCATTGCCAAGTTCTTACATAAGCATATTTTCACTAGATTCGGCGCCCCTAGAGTGATTATTCATGATGAGGGCACTCATTTTAAAAGTAATCTAATTTCTAAGGCCTTGTGCAAGTATGATATACAACAGCGAATTGCCACAACATATCATCCACAAACAAACGGGCAAGCTGAGATTTCAAATAAGGAGATCAAAAACATCTTAGAGAAGACTGCTAATCCATCAAGGAATGACTGGTCCTTGAGACAAGATGAGTCATTGTGGGCTTACAAGACGACGTTTAAAACTCCTTTGGGTACTTTACCGTTTAGACTTGTTTTCAGAAAACCATGCCATCTGCAGTGAAGCTTGAGCATAAAACCTACTAGGCCATCAGAAAACTTGGCATGGTATAGAGAGCTGCTGGAGAAAAAGGGTTACTAGACCTAAATGAGTTGGAGGAATTCAGAACACAAGCCTATGAGAACGCCAAGATCTACAAGGAAAAAGCAAAATGTTAGCATGACAGTAGGATAATGCCAAGACAATTTGAGGTAGGCCAACATGTTTTGTTATTCAACTCACGGCTTAAGTTGTTTCCAGGGAAACTTAGATCAAGATGGACGGGCCCTTATGATGTTGTGAAGCCCTATACTCATGGAGCTGTGGACATCAAGAATTTAAAGAAGGGCGAAATCTTTAAGGTGAATGGCCAACGTTTGAAGCACTACATGGAAGATGATCAGAACAATGCCAAATAGGTGATCCTCTTGGCAGAGTTAACATGAAAACGCCACCAGGTTTGAACTTTTGTAAATATTAGGTTAGTGTTTTTCTTTGTTTTTAGGTTTTTAGCCTTTTAATTGTTTTTCTTTTTTTAAGTTTCATGTTTTTATTCCTTTACTGTGTTGAAAGGTTTCCTTTGAGTTGTGCAGATTCATTATGCCAGGAATTGTGCCAGGAACACTGTCAGGGTTGCTAGCAGGAGCTAACACTTCAATAGAAAAATCTGTCAGACGCAATGCCAGAGTAGCTTGGCATACAGCAGTACAAAAGATAGAAGAAAGAGAAAAAAAACCCTAGTTTTATCGGCCCAGTAAAATAAGAGAGTGGTTTTTATTAACTTTAAACCCTAGCCGCCCAAATCTTGGTTGAAATTTAAATTTTCAAATCAATTACCTTATCACTCCAATCCTTACCTTATCTTATCACCTATCACCTTATCACTTCAACCCTATCACTCCATCCATTTTAAATTAATTCTTTTTATTCCCCATCATTATCCTTAATTACTACTCCCATTAAAACACTCAACCAACCCAAAACCTTTCACTTTCTCACCTAGCCGGTTAAAAGAAACCCAAACAACTCTCTCACTTTATACTTTCTTTTCGATAAACAAGAACAAACCCAAATCGTTCTTTGTCTTCATCTTTCAGCATCAGTTCAAGTTCCTTCAACAAATTTCAATGGCTTCATCTTTTACTCACTTCAAGCGATTATTCAACGAGGAGATCGAGAAGAAGTTTGAATCCAACTTTGCCTCGAGGAGCTTTTGCTATGAGAAGCACTTCGACCTCCAAATAGAGACGAACAATGCCTTCCCTCCGGAAGTCATGTCTACGATTAACTTGTATAAATGGACTCAGTTCTGCCAGCAAAGGGGGGAGGTCTATGCCACAATCGTCCAAGAATTTTATGCGCACCTTGTGACCAAGGATTCACCATTCTTGATGATTAGAGGTAAATGTGTTCGTTTCGTTGAAGGGTATATCAATAATATGTTTGAGTTAGATGGTGCAGAGGATGAGTATTTTGATTACGCAGATTCAATAAACGCTACCAAGAGAAAGAGGCTGCTGGCAAATCTGTGTGAACCTCTCATGGCATAGACAGTGTCATCCAAGGGGCACCGTACGGTGAAGAGGCTGGCATTGAAACCCCAATAGAGGAGATAGAATCGTTTCCTCAAGGCTAATTTTATGCTCATATCCCATAACGAGACCGTGTCGGAAGAGAGGATGATTTTGTTGCACTCCATTATTATGGGGCGTAAGATCAATGTTGGCAAGCTCATTATTGAGGAAACCTACAAGTATGCAATGAAAGGTACTGGCAGCTTGTTTTTTCCTTTGTTGATTTCTAACGTTTGTATGCTCCACGAAGTGCCAAAGCTCGATACGGATAAAGGGCAAACAATCAAAGGAACAACGATTACTGCTGCTATATAGAGGAATCTAGTTGTTGTCGTGCCCAAAGACAAGGGTAATGGAAAGAAAAGGGCACCCACGCCAAAGCCCAATGAGTCAAAGGCCGCACTAGCAACCATGCCAGAAACTGTGCCAAATAGTTCACTGGCACTACTGACCCAAATTCATCAACGCCAAGAGATTATTCTACAAAAGCTGAAGAAGTCTGAGGAGCTCAATGTCAAGATGCGACATTATATCCAGGCCAGGGATGTTGTGATCAGAGAAGCTCTTACAAAATTATCAACTGATTTTGTGCCAGAGTTTCCAAACTTCCCTGCCGAGCTCTCTGTCAGTGACAATGCCATGCCAGCTAGTCAAGTTCATACCCCGTTTGATGTCACAGTCCCATTGTCCCCAGTTGAAGTTGAGTCTGCCAGTTCTGATTCTTCATCTGAATCGAAGAAAACCATAGTCAAGTCGCCAGTAACACTTGTTGTCTATACGCCATCTGATGCCACCGATACACTTGTTGCATCAGAGCGTGCCAAGGAAAAAGAGAAAGTTGGAGCCTCCACTGCCGCTTCAAAATCGATCCTGAAAAGAAAGATACACATGGCCCCTGATCGTGGGCCGTATGTGAGAAGGAAAACCCGTGTCGCATGGTAAATAGTCTCCGAAGGGGAGTCATCTTCTTCCTAAACTCCTTTACATTTCATTGCATTTACATGATCATGCATTTTATTCTGTTTTTCTTGTACATATATGTTGTTTCATGCATTGGGGACAATGCACATCTTGGGTTTGGGGGTGTGCTCTTCACATTTATGTCGTGCTCTTCATGTTAAATTTTCTGTCGCCGTGTCATTTAGGTCATTTAGGATAGATGCATACCGAACCACTAAAAAAGAAAAGAAAATTTTGCCTCGGTTCAATTCTGAAAAAATGTTAACATTTGTTAGGCAAGTTTAATTTGATCTAGGTATCTGTCCAATGAGGAAACTTTAATCTTTAGTTGTCATGTCATGCCAGCAAAGTAGTATGCCAGGTTAGCTTGGCAATTGATCTCTAGTTTAGGGAATTAAACTTTCACTTAACACGTAGTATGTATCTAGTCCCTTAGCCAACTTAGACTTTTTGAAACTAAGCTCAGATATGAAAAAAAATGATGTTGCTAGGGTAAAAAGAAGTAAATAAGGCAGCAATGTTCTGCCAAGGAAAGAAAAAAATAGAACTCTCCTCTACCTTAGAGATAATAAGCTACTTGGGGCTTCGTGGTTTGCTCCCTCTTAGTTCTCAAGTCCAAAACTTTAGGGTATGAGTTGAAGAGAACGCCTAGTGATGTCTAGATTAAGGTGGGGATTCGTTGTATGCTCACTCTTATCTCTCACACTAAATAGTGTCACGAAGCAAGCTTAAATGAATGCCAACAGAAACCCTTGGCAAAGAAAAAAAAAAATGAAATGAAAAAAAATCTGAGTTTAGGTAGTAAAATTTGTCTGAGGGAGTGAAATGATACTCGATACATACTGCCTACACATCATGTACTCTTCATAAACTTATACTAGAGTTATATTGCTACACTTGAATATTAGATGGGCTATACAAGTGTGGTTGTTCCATGACTTGTGTCCAATCTAGAAATAAAGGACAAAAAGATGTAATACATGAAAAAAGAGTTAATCATGAAGAGGTTATGTCGAACCACGACTTCATGTAACTTAGGTAGCAATGATGTATTGCTAGATGCCACTCATTGCTTGTAATATTATAATTGTTCTAGATATTATTGCTAACGTTACATGGACCTACAAGGGTCACACCCTATGATTGAAACGAACAAATTTCGACTAGATAGCATGTGTGCAAACTTATTGTACACAAATTAGTTAAAACCAAAATTACTATAATTATTGTGATTATAGATAATTTCGGTCATATATATCTTAATACTAGATAATTATTGTAATTATCAAATACTATTAAAATGGAAATATCCCTAAAGAAACCTAATTAAGGTAGAATTAGATTATACATATTTAATTATATCTGGTTAAATATATTGTATATTTAATGAATCTGAATTTAATTAGGATTAGGGTTTTGAATGCTATATAAAGGCATAAGGTCTAGCAGCCAAAGATATGCCTATTGCTGAAAACCTCTCTAACAGTTAGATAAGTAAAATAATGTTCGTTTTATTCGGGTAGACTGCGTAGAGGTTGGAAAGCTGCTATGACGACTTGGACTCGACATCTTGATTGGAAGAATCAGATTCTCATACGCCCCTGCATTTATCAGATTTAATTAAAGTATCATTTTATCCCCTTTTCACCCCAAATATGTTCCTCGTACATAGATCAGCTGGCGGAATTTGCCGGATAATTTTTTTGTGCCATGGGGTGTACCGGCGTTTCTGTTACCTCTCCAAAAGTACTGTTTTTAATGCCAATCTTATAATGCTTTTGCTTGTTTTTAGGTACATTTAGTTGCATTAGGATGTTAGAATCATGCATTTGCATAAGGAGTTTAGAGTTTTGTCTATGCCGGTGTGAAGGGTTATTTTGTTGGCAATTTTGCAGGTTTGGCATAGGATTTGGCCCAGAAAAGCAACACAGGAAGGAGCGCCATAGAGAATGCCGAGTGCTGTTGGCACAGATGGACCAGACAATGTCAAGCACCGGTTGGCAGAGAAGTGAACTTGATGCCACACCAATAAGTTGTTGGACCCTGAAAAAATAGGAAATGATCAGGTTCCGAAAAGATAGCAATTGGAACAATCTCTGAAAAAATAGCGGATAAGATGGTGCCCAGACTTGTTGGCAGATTCATGCCAAACTTGGATGCCAAGGCAGCGTCGGCAAGATGACGTCAACCTTAGCCTGATCAGCTCTCATTAAAATTTGGATAAGAAGATAATCCCTTATCCCTTGGGCAGTTGAAATTCAAAATTTGAAGAGTAGATTGGATCGTGAGGAGTTGGTGTGTGACGATTGACAAACGGCTGCACCGTGGAAGAGTGGTCCGACCAACTTGGCCGAGAAGCCTGGATCTTGAAGGGCTGCATCGAGAGACCCTTTCTAGCCCATTTTCTCTTTCAAGTTATTTCATTTTGTTTTTAAGGATGATGTATCTCGAAAATGTTTATGGATTGTTGGTTAAATCCCTCACCATGAACTAATTTAATAGTTGGTGGGGGATGTTTGGGTTTATGTTATTTTCATGCTTTAGTTTTTAATAATAAATCTGCCTTGGCACGGTTTTATCTATTCGGCATACTTTAATGTTTCCTAAATACTCTGTCAAGCGAGAGCTGGTACTGTTGGCCTATTGTGCCTCAATATCTTAACAGACATGGGGTGGCAACGAATAAGTTGTTGAATATTGAGGAGAGAAGCTTCGAGAGAAGTCGTTCAAGTAGATGAACTTATTTTGGGAGTGAAATCTACCCCTTAGGAGTATAGATTGGACCTTAATCAAATTGGTTTATTTAAAAACAAACACTATAGAGATATATGGGTTTTTACATGATCAATTTAGGGCAATAACCATCGAGAGAGGCTTTGTCAATTGTGAATCTGCTCGACAAACAATGCCAAGACAGGTTGTTTTTAAAGGCTGGCATGAAATGAACAACGTGAAAACTAGGCATTCCCTGCCAACGCTCATCATTCATTAAAACACCTTCCTTGCCAACGTCTTTACTTTACTTTCATTTCTTTACTTTTTAAATATTTTCCAAAACCAATTTCAAATCAAATCAATTTTTTTCTTAAGGCAAGTAACAATCAACGCAATTGAATTCCAAGTCAATCTCTGTGGGATCGATACTCAGCTTATCAGCTGTATTACTTGCAGACCGTGTATACTTGCACGCAAAAGACTCCTTTTGGTATATTCTTATATTTTCCAAGACATATTTTCTGCCACTTTTGCCAGCATTCACTCAGAGAGTCTACAGTTTCCCAAAATTATGTTCATGTTAGTTGTTTACCTTCATGTAATCGAATATGAATGTTTTTTAAAATATGTTTTTAGGCCACAAATGGGCCATTTGTAGCCTTCGATATTCGGGTTGGATTCGTTTGTACCGAGTATTAGGTGTTGCATTAATAGTGAAACTCTCAAGATTAAATTATAAAATGTTAGACTAAATTATAAAAACTAAAATAAATAAAGGTTAATTTCAAATTTAAATAAAAATTTTATGGACTAAACTAGATAAAAATAAAACCATATTTAAAATATTGGACTCAATTATAAAAAAATAAAAATATATACAGGTCAATTTTGAATTAAAGAAAAAATTTAGGGATTAAATTGAACAAAAATAAAACTATATTAAAAATATTAGATTAAATTATAAAAATTAAAAATAAATAGGGTTCAATTTTAGGTGAAATAAAATTTTTAAGGACTAAATTAAATAAAAATAATCATATTAAAAACATTTGACTAAATTATAAAAATTAAAAATAAATTATAGTTTTCAAAGTTTAATTTTCTTTCCCCCACTTTTCTCATGTACCAAGCAATAAAGAGAAAATAAACTTATTTTCTTTCTAATTTTTCATCCTCTCAACCAAGTATACCGATGAATATATATATATATATATATTTCATCCTTCCATTTTCCTATCACTTTAATTTTTCATCTTTTCAATTTTCTTTTTTTCTCTACTAAACAAAGCCTTAAACCAAAATAAAATCTGAAAATAACCCATACATGCACGTACGATATAAGATAAAAATCGAACCGGAATACTTCCAATATAATTGGAATTTAGGACAAAGGAAATGTCGTCATCAATGATTGCCGTGAGGGGAAGAATAACCCAAAATTGTCAATTGTTTCAATTTAATTTAACAACAAAAATTCAGCTTCTAGACAATTTAATTCACCACGAAAGAAGTCATAATCATAGAACATTTCAATGCTTCAATTGAATATTTTAATTTTTTTTTGGTATCTTGAATTTATAAAACGTATGCTCTTATCAACATATATAAAGCTTGGCTTCACCAACAAACTCGTGGTCATTTGACGATTGATATAGAAGACTATTTTTTCTTATTATAATTAGATTAAGATTTTAACCTAACAAGTGGTCTCAGTGAAAATGTGGATGATGTTCGTCAAAGGAGACACGAGTTTAATCGCAATGTCTGCAATGTGTGTGTGCATGTTAAAGGGTTAAAAATATCTATGAACTAATAGGAGGCCCGAGCCTATTGAAGATGGTAAATTAACAGATGACATCTTACCAGAACATATTTTAAGGGATAGGAATATCTAACAATGTGAACATCCATGTGAACGCGAAACTAAAGAAAGTATTCCAAGGTGATAGGCTTTCCATAGATAGTTAGGATGTAGTTGGTAGCATTCGATCTGAGCCGCTGATGTAAATCGATCTCGGTCATTCATTCATTGTACTGGGATTCAACTATAAATAGAGACTCCCCACCTCATTGTAATCATCCATCTCTTGAGTAAAAAGGCATCTATTCTAAACTCTCTCTTGTGTTCTTGAGCGTTTTTAATTGTTTTTCTTTCGTTCTTGGGTTGTCTTCTCATTGTTTACTTCCACTTAGAACGATTCGGCGTTCTTAGTGCCTAAGAAGAGTTTTAAGGTTGACTTAATCGTTTATCTCGAGAACATTAACTAAGACCACGTGGTTCGTTAGGCTGAAACTCTAGTCTCGTGACAATGAGAGAGATATCTTAAGATAATAAAGTTTTGAGGAGTGGATGCTCAAAGATGAGCAATCAATATTATGATCATGACACCAACGTGAAACGAATCCCAAAAATAAGAATATCCAACCAATCGATACGGTTCGTAGGCCGTTAACTTTATGAGTAAATATTGCTCATTCATTAGTTTGGTATAACTAGTTTTCACATCACTTGTTGTTGCTAGCTTGCGAGCTATTATATTTGCTTGAAAGCTTAGTAAAGTTTTATTCTATTTAATCATGATCTAATATGAAGAGAGATGCCAAATAAAGAGCGTTCCTCTTTCACTTTCAACCTCCCAGGCATCTTTTTATGTACCATATATAGAAACGAGTTAAAATTCAAAATTGGGAGCGAACCGTAAATGTTTAAAAGTATAAGATAAATTCATAATTAATTCATTTTTTAAAAATATATATATATATATATATAAAGGTAAAAAAATTGGGGGAAAACTACACGGGTGGTCATCCAACTATCACCATTGTCCTATTTTGGTCACCCAGCTAATTTTTTCGTCAAAATGGGCACTAACATTACCTTCTTTTCTCATTTTGGTCACTCGTCGTTAAAAAACTAACGGTAAGATAAATTCATAATTAATCTAATTTTTTAAAAATATATATTTTTAAAGGTAAAAAAAATTGGGGGAAAACTACACGGGTGGTCACCCAACTATCACCATTTTCCAGTTTTGGTAACCCAGCTAATTTTTTCGTCAAAATGGTCACTAACGTTACCTTCTTTTCTCATTTTGGTCACCCGTCGTTAAAAAAACTAACGGTGATGCGAGGTGGATTTTTTAAAAATATTTTAATATTATTTTTTCTCTCCTCCACATATTATTTTTAAAATTTTTATTTAGACAACAAAAAAATAAATGAGTTAAAATTTGATCTAATATGAAGAGAGGTGCCAAATAAAGAGAGTTCGTTTTTCACTTTCAACCTCCCATGCATCTTCTTATGTACCATATACAGAAACGGAGTCAAAATTTGAGATTGGGAGCAAACCGTAAATATTTAAAAGTATAAGATAAATTCATAATTAATCTAATTTTTAAATATATATATATATAAAGGTAAAAAAATTGGGGGAAAACTACACAGGTGGTCACCCAACTATCACTATTTTCCTGTTTTAGTCACCAACTAATTTTTTCATCAAAATGGTCACTAACGTTACCTTCCTTTCTCATTTTGGTCACCCGTCGTTAAAAACTAACGATGATGCGAGGTGGATTTTTTAAAAATATTTTAATATTATTTTTTTAAATAATTTAATATTCATTTTATGAAAATAAATAAATAAATGATTATTTAATTAGTTTTGTCATTGTCAAACAAAGTGAACAAAATTAAATCTAATTTGATTTTTAATTTTAATAAGAATTTAGTTAAATATAATTTAAGTTAATAGTATATCAACTTATTAGTTTAACTTAGTGTTTAAATATTTAAATTTTAATCAATGAGGTCGTGTGTTCGAATCACTCCCTTAGCTTAAATATTTTATTTTGTGTCGTTGGTAACTTAATATACATTAAATATAAATTTTAGTGGAATTGAATCAAAATCTTAGCTTACCACATTTGGTTAGTTCTTGTCCCTTCCATACCGTGGCTTGTGCTTTCAAGTCCCAACCTGTAACACTCTTGACCTGGATGTCACATTTGGGCCTCAAGTGTGAAACCCGACCATCAAATTTCCAACCTAGTTTAGCCCAATCCACAATAAGCTTTCAAAACCCATTTTATTTCAATCCAAATAAATACAAGTAAAATTTGTAATGTATACAATGGAGCTTCTTTTTAAAATTACATTATAAAACTCTTGACTCGATCATTTGAAAATCTGAATACAATTTACAATATACAATAGGTTCCTACGAATACATAGACTAAGGACCTAAATATTGTACTCTGAAGAGAAGAGGCACTGGAATCCTTCCTTGATGGTGCTCCTCCAAGAATGAGCCAAACCTACAAACCTACGAACGAAAACAACGATTCCGAACGCTGAGCTAGCAAAGCTCAGTGGATACACTGCCACTCAACCATGCTTCATGCAAATCATAAATAAAGCAATGCAACATGAATGACATCATGGCAAGATAACAATGGCACTGCCATAACCGCTTAAACACATAGCATTATGAATGTATGATCATGCACACAGCTCATACAAGTACCTCATACGTTTACATAGCATCACACAGATAACACCAACAACATTAAGTGAGGTCCGCGTCCACAAAGCATTGAAATCCTACACTTGAGAGAGGCCCATGTCCACAAAGCATCGGGATCCTACACCACGAGTAATACCCGCTTCCACAAAGCATTGGAATCCTATACTCTGAGCAAGGCCTACGTCCACAAAGCATCAGGATCTTACATCCATGCTCGGAATCTTTCATCAAGCATCTTCGGATGAGGCCCGCGTCCACAAAGCATCGGGATCCTACATCCAAAAATCTTTAAGGTGTTGCAACACACTTTTAGGGTATCCATAACCTTAACCACAAGGGATGACTCAACTATTTAGTCGTCCCATCAGCACACAGCAAGGACCCTAGCCACCACACAGTATATAACCTCAACACAAGGTATTACCGCACACAGCTCTAACACCCTTACCATCACCTTATGGTTTCTTCAGTTATTATACCACCCTATTGAGCTTATCTATTTATTATACCACCCTATTATGCAATAAGACTAAACTTTATAGGTGCCCCTTCCGCACACAGTAAGGGCCCAGATTACCACACAGCATCAATCGATCCACCTAGGATCCCTATGGGCTACAACCTCACATATCTTACCCAATATATAGCTTACCCAATATATAACGAGTCATTACCCAATATATAACAGACCCCTAGGGCCTTTTGCCTCGAATTATAGAACCCCCGAATGCAACCTCAAAATTCTTGGGCAGATTGTCTAGCGAGTACCAATACTCCTATATGGGTAACGGTACGCCCCTATAGGTACCGGTACTCTCCCATAAGTACCGATACTCAATTTAGACTCAAAAGGTCTGGTACAACAAGCTGTACCGATACGCTAAACCCCCGTATCGATACTCACTAACGGTACTTATCCATCCTGTATCGATTCCAACCCGTATCGGTACCCTTACCCTCACGTACCAGTACACAAATCCTTCCTCAAGCAAGGTAACAGTGCGTATTGATATGCCCTAAGCGTACCGATACACAAAGACGCTACTGGAATTCTAATCAACCAAGGGGTACCAATACACGAGAAGCCGTACCGGTACGCCCTCACAACCTGTCTCCCTTTTTACTAAGGTGTACCGATACTCGAACAGCTGTACTGGTACGCAAGCCTGAAATTTAAACCCTGGGTTCGAATTCCACCTAGAAATCCTACTTAAGCTACATGGTTAAGCCCCAAATTATTCCTACAAGTTATGGTGGAGTTATTAAGTGGATTTCTACCAATTTTAAGCCTTAAAAACGTCATACCCATATTTTGTCATTAAAGAGTCAACCAAAGCATATCAAGCCATAAACACTCAAATAATGCACAAAGCCTATTTTTATGAGTTGCAGGAAACTATAAAAGTTAGTAGTGTACTAACCTTGAATTAAAGATGATGAAGAAACCCTCAAAGTTTCATTCTTGTTCTTCATTTTCAAACCCCCAACTAAACCTCATCCTTCACCAAACCAAGCAAAGCTTACCTCAAATTAAAGATCCTTTCTTGCTTAACAACTTTCCCTCAACGAACTAAACAAGAAATCCACAGCAAAACCCAAAGATTTGACCTTGAACATGAAGGAAATTTGGGTGGGAGAGGAAAATGGGTGAGAGAGGGAACAAGGATAACTTCACCCTCTCCACTTTCTGCAGAAAAATAAAGTCTCACCGGCTCTCTTTGTCTTCAATTATGCTTTTACCCATTTTCCCTTCGTACTATCACCTTACCCCATCAACCAACCAACAACCTAAGCCCAAGGTCCTAAGACATGCCCAAAAAAGCTCCTAAAGGCCCAACATCTCGGCCCAAACGTGAAGCCCACACCTCTGGTCAACTTGACTCCTGGATCCAAAAATCCGGGTCGTTACACAACCTTTGCAATTTACTTATTTCTAATTTTTCTTTGATTTTTGAGTTCGTTTCTTTAATCTAAAACTAATTTATGGTAAAATATGGCCATATATGGGATTTAGCCATGTGGTTAACACATCTGTTTTATATCCTTAGGGATACGGGTTTTGATCCCTTGTATAATGTTAAAAAATTTGTAAGTGAAAAAATAGACAACACGAGATCAATACATAATAAGAATATGTAATAGATGAGATTTTAACATGGTCCAGTTTCTCCTACGTGGGATTAATAAATAATACATTATAAACGTAAAAGTCACAAAGAGTATAAATACATGACATGTGATCCAGCTTAATCCAGTGAATCTCAAAACACCAACGTCCCTACAAAACTCATATTTGCAACATAGCTGCAATAGTTGTACAGATCACAAAAATGACTGCATCTCTCAAAAATAATTCTCTCACATAATTACTAAGTAATACCCAACCACTAAAATTATTTGGTAATTATAATTTTTACAGAAAATAAAATATTATTTTATTTTATTTTATTTTTATAGTTTATACCATTACAATTTGTAAGACTACACCAGAATTCTATCACGCGGGATCAAAGTGTAATTTTACTATGTATTAACTTGAAATTATGTAATTTTAAGGGACTTATTCACAATTTTACCAGTTGAGGGGAACTGGCAGGGCTTCGCCACTGAACAGTAAACAAACTGGCTAACTGCTTATCTTATTTAATATGCCAAAAACTCCCTATGATCACACAGAATTTTGTTTTCAGCACTCGGCAGCCTTTGTATGATTAATTAATTAACAATATAAACTTAATTATATTTAAATATACCAAACTCTAATACCTAAAATCAAGCACGTTTATAATTTTTTTAACGTGTGACACAAATAACTATTTGTTTATTTTTAGTGTCTTTAGAATACACGACTATGTGTGTTTCGAATTTCAGATGTGCAAGAGTTTATTCAGATTCAAATTATCTATTTGAGAGTATAATGTATATAGTTATTATATCCGATATTTGTATATTATGATAATTAAGGAAAACATATAATTTATTTATTTTTACAAGACGTTCATACAGTCTATTTTTATATATTACATTCATATGTAAAATCACATATAAATTATATTAATAAATATTAAATGCAATGTTAAGAGACATTGCAATGTTAAAAGACTATAAAATTAATATCTTTAAGCACATCCAAATCGAAATGGAACGAGTGTTAATGTTACAAGTTTACAATCCAATTTATTTTTATAAGGTCAAAATATGTTTTGAGCCTTATGTTTTAATCAAGTTTAAAATTTAGTCCTTGTGTTAAAAAAATTAAAAATGAAATATTCTTACTTTTTTTATTTAGAAATTATAGTCATATTATTAACATTTTCAGTATTTTTCTAATCAAAATTTGATTAACAACAAATATGCTTACTGATCTATATATAATGTTTTGCATTATTTGCTTCTAAAATTGATATGACTATTGGATTTTAATGAAAATACTAACGACATCAAAGATTGAAATAAATTTTTATATAAAAAAACTAATTTTTACTTTTTAAATACAAAGATTAAATCACAGAATTTATTTAATCACAGATACAACTTTACTTTTTTATAATTCTTTTTTATACAATCATTGATATATAATATATTTGTTGATTAATCTTAAATGATATTTAAAATTTTAGCACTATTTTAAAATTTTAACGTTTTTGTCTTATTAGATTTTATAATAATATATATTTATTTTTTTAATTCTTTTGATGAAATACATTTACCTTATATACACACTGTTTGAACTTGAATATTTGAGATTAAGAATATTTTATTTTTTGGACAGAAAAATTAAAAATTAAAAATTAAAAATTAAAAATAAAGAATGAGAATGAAATGCAAATTTAGTGTACATAAATTTGTCATTTCCCACATCCATGAAGATGGTGAGAAAAGTCTACTTGTGAAGTTTCCATTATAGTCAAACAAACGACTCAAAAGCATCACCCTTCCATTGTAGCTGCCACCAATAGAACCACCGTGGAAAATACCCTCCTTTCTTTGAATCTTCATATTTAAAAACCCTTTCTTTCCTCTCAGTTCACAAATGCTCCTCACCATGTCGTACGCACCCCGCCATGGAATCTTCTCTCTTTCCTTCTCACTCCTCCTTCTCCTCCTCTCTCCGCCGCCTTCCGCAGCTCAATTCAACCAAAACGACGAGCGCTACTCCTACGCCCGTTTCAACCCTTCCCTGACCACAATCATCATCGTTCTGATCGCGGCCTTGTTCTTTGTCGGCCTCTTCGCCATTTACATCCGGAACTGTTCCGACGCCAGCGGCACCAGACGCGGCGTCCGCTCCGTCAACGGCAGAACCGGGCGTTCGATGAGGGGGCGGGGACTGGAAGCGGCGGTGATCGAGACTTTCCCCATCATGGTTTACTCCGAGGTTAAGGATCATAAGATCGGGAAAGGAGCATTGGAGTGTGCCGTTTGTTTGAATGAATTCGAAGACGACGAAACGCTGCGTTTGATACCCAAATGCGACCATGTTTTCCACCCTGAATGTATCGACGCTTGGCTGGCTTCTCATACTACTTGTCCCGTTTGCAGAGCTAATCTCGTTCCTCAACCAGGCGACCCCGTGAGTCAACTCACAGCCTCGGATACCACCGTCTCTGAGTTGGACCTCGAGGCTCAGAACGACAGCCGGAACTCAGAACCGGAGGAGCAAAGGAGAATAAATAATGATGATGTTAATGGTCAAGTAGCTGCTCAAGCTGACCGTCCACGTAAACTTTCTTTCCTACATTCTCACTCGACCGGACATTCTTTGGTCCAACCGGGTAAGAACACAGACCGGTTCACTTTGCGATTACCTGATGATGTTCGGAAGCAATTGATAACCCGGAAGTTGAACCGGGCGACAAGCTTGGTGTTGCCTAGGGAAAGGAGTTCGCGTCGAGGATACCGGACATCCGAAGATGGAGGGAGTAGTCGAGGGAAGCTGGACCGTGGAGCTAAGTCGGACCGGTGGGTGTTAAGTAACAAACCACCATTTTTTAGTCGAGCATCCTCCATGAAATCACCGAAGGTGGCCACCCATGACGGTGAAGGAACCTCAAGTTTGCCGGTTGGACCCGTGCCTGACTCAAGCCGTCCTCCGGTTTAAGGGTTTAACGTTTTTAATAGTTTATAAATATTACATTCGACTTAAAAGCCACGACTTTTGTCTAGATATGTACATTGTCTATACAATGTTTATTTATTTTTAAGCAAATTTTGGTTGATTTATTGATTATCTATATGCAATGGTTTCTTATTTTTAATTAGTTTTAGGCCTCTCTATGTATACCTTAACACTAAAAAGTTAAATTTTACACTCTAACTCTAAACCCTAAATCTCATCTCTAAATTCTAAATTCAATTTTTTAGTGTTAGAACATACGCACGAGCACCAAAAGGTGTATAAGATTTTTATTCATGACTTCCTCTTTTTGGTGTCCTTATGTATGCTTCAATACTAAAAAATTTAGGTATGAAATTTAGGGTTACTGTGCAGTGTTTAATTTTTCGCATATATAAAGACACTAAGAAGGGGCATAACATTTTTGTTCTATGCATAGGACATACAAAAGATGTTATTTTTCAACGAGATAGGTCTCCTTTAATTTTCGTTGATCGAATTGATGATTTGATAAGAATTTTTAGACGATATATGGACACATAATATTATTGATGGGATGAAATTTGGACAAGATAAGAATAGATAGGGAAGAAATGAGAATAATAGCCATAACTTGAAACCTAATTGAAATATCTTGCAAGTCGTGAACTTGAAACAATAATTCAAACTCGTAATGCAAAAGACTTTGAACACCATACAAAAAGCTGCAGCTTTAGACCAAACAACTAATCGGGGTGAAAGATACTCCATAAAGTTTGTGCTAGGGGTCCAAAAGAAACTAAAAACTTGTCGAGGGACCAAAATTATAATTTTTCCATTTAATTCTTGTTTTTATTATCCAACTTGTAGCAAATCTAAATCATGAACCTCGTGGGTTAGACTTTAGTGTTTAGTCATTATCCTCACGGGTGGTGGACATTTAGTATGGATGGATTGGAAGTGCATAAACATTTGATTTTCAATGGTCGGATAAATGGGTCCAGAAACCCATTTTTACTACAGCGTCAATCAAAATTCCAATAACAGAAAGATTCTGGTTGAACCCAAGAAATAAAAAAGACTCGAGTTCGGATAATTTTATCAGTAAGATTATAATTTTCGATCCATTGAATTAAAATAAACAAACATAAGTGTTGGCTAGCAGTTGTACATGTATACAAGTAGCGAGAGTTGGCTAGAGGTTTTCAAAGCACTGATGTTTCAATGCTCTTGATCAATGTGTCCGTACTTAAAGACAGCAAACTTTTTCCATAGAGTCCGGTTCCTTTGCGAACATTTCCCATCGTCGTCGGCCTTCCCGTATTGCCATCCAAACCCTATTGCCGGCGGTTCAAGTTGAACAAAGGAATGGACCTCCCCGTATCTAACAGCAAGGGTGGTTCGTAAAATGGTTCAAGTTACCATGCATATTCTCCTATGTGAAGATTCTCAGGCCAAGCAAATGGAGATATAGATCGGGAAACAATAAGTGGTTTTCAAGGCGATTCGAAAGAAGATTTAGGCAGTTCGGAAATTTCGAGAAATGCTAACCGGTTTCACTTCTCCATATACAAACGGGCAAACAATGGAGGAGTGCCATTTGCCATTCCTCTAAGGGGAAGTCATAGATTCAAAGAAAAGGACAAACTGCAGAGATGCTCAAGTGCTAATGGTTGGATAGCTTGTGAAAGTATAGCAATGGAACCAAAAGCAGAAAATTTGCATAACATTTTCAGCTCTACTGATACAATGTCATCAAATTACAATAATACACACGGCTATCCCATTGATCGGAGGAACGAAGTCAATGAACCGGTACAAACTATCGAGGAAGGCAACATTTCGAAGCCCGGGTCAGAAAGTTAGCCTAAAAGTGCTGATAAGAATGTTTCTAGTGACACTGTCTTGCCTAGTTCAAAGGCAGAAAAAAAAAGACCCACTATTCCGGTTATGTGGTTGGTAAAGAAACATACAAGCCTCGACCAAAACCTCCGAACAACACAGAAGCCGGTACAAGTAGTGCAAGAAGCTCCCCTAGGAACTCATGGGATAAAGGAAAAGGCAAGGTAGAGGAAAGGTCAAAGAGTTCATTAAAATTTTCAACCAGGAGGGTTCACCAAAATCCAGAGCTGACATTGCCACTGAGAACCATAGCTCTAGATTGAAGCCAAGACATAATACTATAAAGCCAGAGAATGAACCAAGTATTAGTATGACTGAAAGTGATGAGAAAGTTCACATGCCTAGCATGCAAAAGAACAAAAAATCTCCCGATGTTCGAGATGGCGATCATATGTTTAACAGTGCATCAGAAATGAATACTAATGGCTCAGAAAAAGAAACTGGTAGGTTATCTGATTTTTCACCATGTTTACATCATTTGACCTTTTCTTTCAATCAGTACACCATGAATTTTCAAATGTTCAGCACTTATTTTCCACTTACTCTATACTGGCATCAGTTTCTGATGGCTCTAAGACTATTGCTGAAGATCTAATAGACTCATCCGAGGTTAACTTTCCGGTATGTCATACATGATTTCACTTCATACTACAAAATAGTTGACATTTAAAAGATTTGAAAGTTGGCATTTGACTACTTGACAGTTAAAATATGTTGAGATTTTAAGGTATGTGATTTAGGCTAACCCTCTAATGAATTTTGCTCCTCTTTTGGTGAACAGATAGAAGACCTGACACCGGTTCCAGAAGAGAAAATTTTGCCACAGTATGGCATGGATCATGAAGAAATCCAGGTAATAAAGAGTACACTAAAATCAGATATAAACATATCCACAAACAACTATGCTGCTTCACATTTTTTTCAGCCGGTTACTTCATTGTAATGCAGGCCATCGATGCTAACTAAAATACGGTAATGCTCAACCGGAAAACAAGGAAATATCCGTTCACTGTTGTCAACCTTACAATATGTAAGGATCCTCTAAATATATTTAAATCGTATAAAAATCTGACCGTATCTACACATACTTATGTCCGACACTCACACTGAAGTCTAGGTAACATAGAAGTTTACTTTTGTCTTTGAAAGACTAACACCGGTCGTATAAAAACAGGTTCTTTGGGCTGATAGCGGTTGGAAACCAGTCCCACTTACAGATAAAATTGAAGGACGAGCTTTTAAAAAATCATACCAAAAAGCTCTATCGTGTCTTCATCCACATAATGTATGATTCCTGCAAGCACTTCTTCTCATATCGATTGCGGTAACCTATATACATTGCTTTGTCCCCGGTTGGATATTAATAAATTTTGAATTATTCTGATGGAGTCCTTATGTTATAATTCAATTGAGATTTATTAATCTGCACACTTTGCTTATGTTTTGTTAGTGAGTAAACTTTTGCATGATCTCCCTTATTTTCGAATGAAACGATTCCTTTGTCTATGACTTATATTGTCTTGATATATCTATATATCATCTTATGTGTCATTTAAAATATATGTATAACTTTGCTACCTCACTAAACTAAAAAGGTTTAATTAGTTCATTTGTACTTCTTTTTAGGAAATTCAAATTAATAGCTGCTGAATCGTGTTTTTCTGGAAGCTGCAAGTCACACTCCTTGAACAATTTGTATGTAAATTGTCTTGACTAAAACTCCTAAGGGTGGCATATGTTTGCATAACGTAGTATTCTAATATTTTAAAGCATTTCGGTATGTATAATCTTTAGTTGATTAGAAATTTGAATCTTAATAAAGGCTTTTATGCCTCTGTAACTGAGAACTCAAACACGACATCCTTTCCTGCAAGCTTCCTGTAAACTGCTGAAAATGTTTGGAGCTTATACTCTGTGTTGTTTCGTTCCTTGGGGTCCAAAAAGACCTGCAGAAAAAGGGTGGCAAAGAAAGAACGGACCATTAGCATTCAAAACAATAATGATTGTCAAGAATCATCAGTTTACAAGATTAATTGAACAGAATGTATACAAGATTTCTAAATTTCATTCAAATTCTAACGGCTGTTTTGTACCTTCGTTCTCTTTGATCCATCCATTCTATATCGAATCCGCTTCCCTACAATCTCAGCAGGCAAAACAATATCTTCTAGCATTGCCTCATGTACGGCTACGCGGCATCTGAACAGCTGAACCCTTCTTTGGAGGCCTCCGTATCCTTCGGGTGGCAATAAGAATCACATCCTATCCTATATGCAGAAGCTCAGTTACAGCTTAAAACCAAGAAGATACGCATATCAAGATCAAGAAAACAAGTCGATAATCTTCATTATAAACAGTAAGACAAATCAAGCATGAGGTTCCCAAAGACACGTATGACTAATACAACAAAACATGATCAAGTCTCATTTCTTGAGAAAAATTCATTTCAACTGCCCTCCCCCGCAATGTTTCATAACAGAGAAATGAACAAGTCATGGAAAACGTAGCTTAGTCCTTTCCTCACCTTGCCGCTGAATTTCTTTTCAAGTTCTCTCACAAGCTTAACATGAACCTTGGGGAAGGCCACGGACGACGGTAACAGTCGGAGACGGCTGGGATTGGCCGATCAAGGTCGGCGACAAAAGAAAGGGCAGTAATCACGTACCTTTTGCGGCTGCAGCGATGGACACAGGAGGACGGCGGAGCGACCTGGAATTACCGGCGTCGAGACAACTTGACCGGATCTCGACGGTGGCTGCGGCGGCGGCAGAAAGAGTTTATGGGTTATGATATTAAGAAGATTTGGGGATAACATTTGATTTTAATATATCAATTAAAAATATTATAAAAAATATAAAAGATTTATTAAATTTAATTTTTATTTTTCTTTTAAAATAATTATAATTATAAGTTAAGTCTTTAAGATTTTTAATTTTATTAAAAAATTAATAATTTTTAATTGTGTATTAAGTTAGTGATGTTCAACCTGTTATAAAATTTTCCAAAAAAAATTAACACATTTTAAAAAAAATTAACACTCATTATTTGTTTTCCCTTACAAAAACTCATTCATAAAAAATTTAAATTCTAATACTCAAACTAAATTTTTTGAATCGGTTCGCTTTTTTTAGCCACTAGTGAATGCAGAATATTCAACACTTGTTTTATATGGGTTTACACCTATAAGTTTATTAATATGGGTTTATCCAACACCTATACTATTATGTATAGTTGATAAAAAATATACTATGTATATATATATATGGTATAAAAACTATACTTATGTATATATGCAATTTCTCAAGCTGTGTGAAGAGTCACAAAGGGTACACACAGAGAAACAGATACCTGAAGAACACAATATGGATTATTTGAGATTGAACCAACTGTAACGATACTATAGATTTCTTCTGAAAGAGTGATGATATCTATGGATATTTATATATAACTCTTAAGATATATTAGAATCAACTTATTAATTATCATCCCATGCAAGTAATGTTACATTATTTCAAGTATCTTGTAGGAGTTACATGCTCTTACGTGGCAAATTACTATAGGGAAAGGCTTGACTGATCCAGGTTCAGGACCTCTTTATGATTTAGTTAAAGTTGAGGGAGTATTTAGGCTGCTTATTTGGAAAAAAGAGTCCCCAGTGCCTTTCAACTTCTTCCCCCTGTTTGTTATTCTCATCAAACATGGCAAAAATATAAGTTTCTATAGGCCTATTAGGCCTCTTCGGAGTCCCTCTTTTCACATGCCGGATCAAATTCTGGTTATATGTTCTTGCATTCTCAATATTTGTTGCTCCCCTTTTCCTACCTCCGGCAGTAGGCCATCCGCTTTCCGATACGACGATTTCCAAAGATCCGCCACCGGCCTTCTCCAAGGCAGCATAAACAGCATCCAACATGGCGTCGAAAAGGTTACTGTATGTCAAGGAGCATCCAGCATCCAGCATCCAACATGCCACCGGCCTTCTCCAAGGCAGCATAAACAGCATCCAGCATAAATATCATTCCTTTTAGCTATGATTGTCAAACGTATCATCAAAGTAATTAAATAAAGGTTATTTAAAATAAGAATTAATTAAAACCAAAAAGAAAATTTAATTTAATTTAATCTCTGAATTAAAATCACCAATTTTAAAGCCAATAAAAGCCCATTTTCAATGAATTCAAGACCCAATCATTCTCAAATCTATTGACGAGTATTTGATTGAGTCAAAAAATTAAGTTAATTCAGTAGATAAATCATGTTTTATAATTTAAAATTTATTTACTTTTTGAGTTGAGTTTATGACATTCAAGTTGAGTCGATTTATTCAAGTTTCTGTTTAAATATAATTGTAAATATTTATAATATTATGGTGTTAATTGGTTCTAATTTAAACGGCTTTTTATAACCATATATGATATACATATATATTTATTTATATTTTTTATATGCGATATACATATATCAGACAAAGTTGAGGGACTCGACTGGAACTTGAAAATCGACCCACTAATTACTAAAATTTTTAAGTTATTCGAGCCTCGTTTTATAACGTAAACTTTATTTAAAAAAATTTTGAATCGAGTTTAAGAAACTATTCAATTGAGTTATTTCGTATCGAGTCAAAAATTTTGATTTTTTCGATTCAAATCTTACTCGCACTAATAAAATCTAAACATTTGTACCAGGATAAAAATAGGTGCCACAAACTTTTATCTTATTGAATTTGAATATGGGACAGATAATATAATTAATTCAAACAAGAATACTCAACTTTAATAAAATTACTAAATAAATCCATATTTTAAAGGGTAAAACTTTGATAGACAGGTTGTGTTTATTTTACATAAGCCTGCATTTTTATATTATAAAACCCAAATCTTAAATTTCTAACCCTAACATCCTAAAATCTAAACTCTAAGTCCTAAATTCTAAATACTAAACACTAACCTTAAATTCTAAACCCTAAAACTTAAATCACTAAATTTCAAACTCTATATTACAACCTTAACACTTAAAATTAAAAGGCTCGTATAAAAATTATATTTATTATTTTAAATTTTATAAAAATCATAGATATTCTATATATTATCTCGATCGGAGGGTCTTAAGCCTGGGTTGGATGATTGGCCTGTTTCTAAATCCAAATTGAAATCTTGGGTCGTTCAATTTATATGGTCTGATAAATGGGTCAAATTTTTTGGGTCAAATTTGTGCATCTTTATCTCGTGAAACACTATAATTTTATTTTCGATCTAGTTTATATCACTTCTCGTTAAGATGTTACAGAAGTTTCTTAAGCTCCGTTTCGAAAACTAGTCCAAAGCAAGTTGTGAATGTTCCGAATGCCACCGACACCAATGGCGGCACGATCCTTGATTCCAAGCCAAACCCCAAAGTTGTCGATGGCAGACCGTATATATCGTTCGGTCATCGGCCACCTTACCTTGGGCAAATCCACACCATTCCTTATCCCCAACCCAATAGAACATCATGGTCCATGCAATTTGATAGGGTGTGCTGTGTAATAAATGGGAAGTTTCCTCTTGGTACCATGTCCGAATTACAATTGAAAATGGTGGAGCAGCAAGAATGTTAAGAACAATCGGTTCTACTGCTTCAGTCACTATCCTCACGGATGGTGTTTAGTGTAATGGACACTTGTGTTGTCCATTATACCAAAACACTGTGTGTTTTTCGAACAGCCTTTATGCTGCCTTAGGTCTTGTTGTTTTCGACAGCAAACCACTTGGATTAACCCACACCAGTATGCATTCAAACATCAAGCATGCGTCTCTGTCTTCTGCAATCAGCCTTGCTCCACTCAACAGGATTTTTGTCTCTTGCCAAAGAGTCTTCTGGGCAGGGGTAAGGAAGACTCTACTCGAAAAAATCAAATTTTTCAACTTGATTCGACGTGGAAAAACTCGACTTGTCTTGATTCAACTCGTAATTTTATAAACTCGACTCGAAAAAATTTTAAATACAGTTTGAGTTATAAAATAGAAATACGAATAACTCAAAATTTTTAGTAATTAGTATATTGGTTATCAAGTTCGGGTCTAGTCCCTCAATTCTGCTTAATATATGTGTATCACATATAAAAAATATGAAGAAATATATATATATATATATATTGTATATGGTTATAGAAAGTCTCTTAAATTAGAACTAATTAGTATTATAACACTATAAATGTTTACCATTAAATTTGAGCAAAAACTTAAATATCTCAACTTGATTTGACTTGACTCGAATTTCATCAATAAATTCAGCTTCATATATAGGTGTATCACATAATTCTGATTGACATAATAACTAATTTAACCTATTCTAAAAAATTCAACACATAATTTCCACATTCTATAAAATGTTAAGGGCTAAATTTATTTTTTTATATAATTAGGACCAAATAATATGATGTGCAAATATTGAGGACTAACTTTGTTATTTTGTCAATCAAAATTATATATAATTAGAGAAAGACAATAACATCATGATTCATTATCCTTAACTGTTGATTTTCAAAATTGATATGAATTAAATTGTTCCTCTATTTTCGAAAGGGGCTAATTTGCATAATTTCAAAATTAAAGGAAAAAATCTAAAAGTCTTTTTATTCAATTTATATTCAATAAAATTATTGGTAAACCAACGGTCATTGATAAACCAAGTAATATGTTGTTTTTTTTTTTATTTCAATTCATTTTTGTCTTGTAATAATATTCAAGCTAGTTTGATTCTGCCCTTGCAACATGCATATTCAATAACATTTGCCTTTATTAATCCTCTTACAGCAATATGAATGTCTGATGGGAAAAATCAGAGTTACCTGCCATGCCACATCACCATTGACAATTTTGATTCTTATTTTCCATTTTTATGCAACCAGAAGCATAGGAAAAAGTCATCTAGCTCTGCTATTTTCTAAGATACTGCTAATACATCGGACTCGTGCTTCGACGATTGAATCTAGAGAAACTGGGGGAGTTAACCGAATTGAAGTTTTTAACTAAAGGGATCAGTGACTGCACAACGTCGACCATCAGAGGTCGATAATCGGCTTCCGGTTGCACACACATCGCGGCAATAGCAGCCACCTGTGGAACAAATAGAGGAAGATATATCACAAGTTCAGGTGTTCAATTTGATGATTTATATTGATAGGAAACTTCACCTGAATTAGATCCTTCTTGGAATACTGTCCTTGTATTGCTGGATCAACCATTTCTTCCACTTTGTCTCTGTTTGTTAGTCTTGGAAGTGCCTATCAATTCATCAAAAGTTGGAACCATTTCTTAGAGGGCTCAGGGAATGTGGATTATGAGCTGTTGGCAACTTACCCATGACACGAGAATGTGTTCTCCGGGAGGCCGCTTGATATCGACCGGCACTCGACCGGTTAAAAGCTGTAAAAGCACAACGCCGTAGCTGTAGACATCTGATTTTGTGGTGAGTTTGCCTGTTGATGCATATCTGCAAATCCATAAGATTCCGCAGAGTCATTCTCCAAATGGTCCAGGGGTATGGGGTATAAGAAAATGACAGCAGCCTAATAAGGACCTTTGATTGCATATTCATTAGTATGGCAGTGATAATTCTGATAACGAAATCGATATGCATGTGCATGAAATATGAATTGAGGCACTCACTCTGGGGCTACATATCCCATGGACCGCGGAACATGTGTTGAAATCTGACCGTTGATCTTGTCTGACCCCATTTTGGCCAACCCGAAATCGGACACCTTGGCTCGGAGGTGTTGGTCTAGTAATACATTGGTGCATTTAAAGTCACGGTGGATAACTGTAGGGGTAGCATGCTCATGGAGGAACTCGAGGGCTCTGGCACAATCAAGGGCTATCCTTAACCGGCTTCCCCAATCCAACGGCCTACATTCGCTGCCGGGATGATGAAGATGCTGTTGCAGTGTACCATTAGGCATGAATTCAAATATCAGAAGCCTATGGTGCTGGTCAGCACAGTAGCCTAATAGCTCCACTAAATAAGGAGAGTTCAACCGGCTTAGCAGATCCACTTCCATCCTGAAAGCACGCTCCCCTTGCTTTCGATCACGGCGAAGCCTCTTAACAGCTGCTACGGTACCATCAAGAAGGACCCCTTTATACACAACGCTCGACCCTCCATTCCAGATCACATTCGCTTCGCTGAAGTTACCGGTGGCCGATTCAAGCTCCTTGTAAGTGAAAACTTGTACCCCTCTGTATCGACTTATAGCAGGCTTACGCATACTTCCTCCATATAAGCAATTCGCCTTCACATCTGTTAACGGTGTGTGTTTCAAATCATGCACATTACATCACAATTCACATGAGTTTCGAACACGGGGACTTACCTGGACTAGAGTTGAAGTCTATGGCAGTACGAGCAACGAACCTGCAATTGGTTATAGTATTGTGGATGCCACCATTAGTTTCATTGCAGCAGCCGCTTTTCCCGACAGATTTCAGCCTACGAAGCATTACTACGATCAGAAAGACGGCGAGAATCAGGAGAAGCGAGACGATTGATACGACGATTATGATGATCGAGTTCAAGGGAAGGATGCTGGAATGCAAAGGACTATGAATGTGGTGATAGGCTGGTCCCGGTGGCATTGCAGTAGCACCACTACTAATGTTGCTGCTATTACCATCCATGGAAAGCAAAACAAAAAGAGCAGGGAATAAAAAGAGTACAATGAAAGGGAAAGAGGAAAGGAGAGAGTGAGAGCATTAATGGTGGGAAAGGGAAGTGTTGGGGAAGGGAGGTTTGCCTGCCTAGGGGGGCAGACCAACTGATATGTATGGCCAAAAGCCAGCTCTCTCTCATCTCATTCTTCTTCCTTGTGGTGGAGGTCATGGAACAAGTGTGTTCATGTACTTCATTCGTCCATTCTCTTGGAATTTTCTAATGAATTGTCTTTGTCAATTGTGGATGTTTTTTGGCCACCATTTCACATCAGTTTACTCATAATATCCAAATCACTTGTTAATAATCTACCATATACTAATTGGCTTACTGACCATAGATGCTCATCCGCTTTGCCATTTGTTTGTTCCCACTTATTTAAAAAGAATATTAACACGCCTAAAAAAATTAACACTCCTTAAATGAAAATTGACATTAGTTATTTGTCCCACCTACTTGAAAAAAAAATATTTTTAAAAATTTTAAATTCTGACACCACAATAAATTTTTGGATAAATCATGACCAAAATAATAGTTTATTTACTAAAATGAAATGTTGAGGATGGTTCTGAGTCAAATCGTAAACTAAGCCTATATAATATTGTCAAATATTTTTTATACTTGTTAATGCTTTTTTAGAATTTTATAAATATTAAAGCATTAAAGGCCAAAATGATAAAAAGGACTAATAAATTTATTTTACCCTTTCATGAATATCACATCAGTAACTAACAGAAAAAGGGAGGGAAGCTAGAGGGTACACAAATTTTCAAATAAAAAGTAATATAATGATTCAATTGCATTAAATTAAAATATGAGGAATAAATTTAAATTTTAAAATAGTACATAGATCCCTAACATTTCAACATATTTTAAACTAATGCCTCATTATATACCATACTTTTGCATCACATCAGGGGCTAAGCCCCCAAGGAGAGCAATTACATCCCATTTTTGGAAGAAAAAAAAAGTCTAGTTTAGTATGAAATAAAAAAAAATAGTTTAGTGTGTAAATAAAACAAATAATTTTATAAACCCCCATTTGAAAAAAAGAGAACATTTTGAACTTCATTTTATAATTTTTGGATCCTCTACTGCATCACATGAGAAATTATATCATGGGTCATTCCCGCCACGTTATTCATGGGACCAACCAATACAAATCATCCATCTCATTATTTTTTTATGTCATCTTTTTATCAAGTGAATCTTCACTTAGTAAAAACTGTTTTTAAATTTGATTACAATAAATATGAGTGAAGATTCACTTGGTAAAAAATATGACATAGTAAAAATGAATGAGATAGATGATTTTTATTGGTTGGTCTATTGGATGATGTGACGAGAATGACCCATGATATAATTTCCCGCATCACATATAGTAGTGCCATCTAGAAGAAAAAAAATTCATAGATATGAATATAAAAGTATCTCATTTCTTATGCTTGGTTGGTTTGAAAATGATTTGGCCCCCGAAAAAGTAGGCTATGCTGGATTTTGTCACCGCCAACAAAATTGTAGTTTGAACATATTTGCATGAAAATTAACTGAGCTTTCTTAGCCAAAATGGTCCAATTAGATGAGTCAGTGCTCAACCAAAGATAAAGGTAAGTGTTCAATCGAGTCGAGTAAAAAAATTTTGAGTTTTCCGAATTGAGTCGAAAAATTTAGTTTTTTCGAGTTAAGTTTTGCTCACCCTTAATCAAAGATTTGAAATGGAACCATTGGCTATCGTGAAGCACATAGGATTAAACAAACCAGAAACAGCAATGGTTCCATTCCATAGAATTCAGTGAAACCATGAAATGAAACATTACTGAAAACAATCTGCATGCAATTATATGAAGTGAAAGCTATTTGTTACTGAATATGGCATGTGTAACTGTCTGTAACAGCGTTTTTGCATGTGAACTGTGACATTTTACCTTTGCCTTGGCTGCCTTCCTAGTCTCCTCCACTGCCAAACTTGATTGCCAAAGGTAGGGCCGAGGCCAAACTAATGAAAACAATATATACTGCATTTGAGTGCTCAATAGTCGATATCTAACAGCCTCTCCCTTTCGTATGTCTATGACATCAAGCCCTGCAAATCATTCTGATTGGATGATTAAAATTTTAAATTAAATTATCAACTAGTTCTAGGTGTATTGGTAACGCACATTACATTTTCAAGGAGAGAGCGCGAGTTCAAACCTAGGAGACAACATTGTTGGGTGGGACAGCCTCGCACCATGAACATGAACCGTAAGGCGGACATACATATTACCAAAAAAATTAAATTAAAATTATGACTAAATTAATAGAATATGTAAAAACGGTGACTAAATGTGTACCCATAGTTAAGTGGTCTCTCTTGTAGTTACCCTTTATTATTTGAATAATTATTCTAAAACCTAATTCATATTTATAATCAGAGACATACATAAGATTTTATGTCAGAGACGAATTTATAAAATTCTAGGGATGGACTTATAAAATTTCCGTAGACGAAAATATATCATCAATAAAAAGTATTAAGAACAACTTAAATTAGATGTGAATTTAAAATTTTTAGAGGCCCTTCGGCTCCCAAAATTAATTGTTTAAATTAATTTTAATTCAATTAGGTTGATAATTATCATGATTGAATATTTTAGTTTATAATTATTTCGTGCATTAAAATTAGTTATTTTATTAATTTAGGCTTAAGGGTTCAATAAGACCCTAAACTTCTTTTTCACTCAATTAAGCCCTCAAACTCAAGAAAAAACCCAATTTGACACTTTGACTAACGTTGACGGTTAACTTTAACAATTTTTTTAAATTTTTAACACATGTGGCAACATAATAATGTCATCTGTCATTTCTAGGAATTTTTAAATTTAATTTTTTGAAAAATATATATAAAAAAGAAAATTTTCTAATTTTTTTAATCCTGGAAAATTCTAAAAATTATTTTAAAATATAAAAATATTTTTTTTTAATTTCAAAATTTATTTATAAATAATAAATAATATTTTTTCAAGAGATTAAAATATTTTAAAAAATTAAAATATTAAATATTATTATCATACAATTATAAGAAAATAATTTGAAAAAATATAGTTTTAAATGTATTTTAAAAATAAAAATAACTTTTATTATTTTATATTTTTTTCAAATTATTTTTATACTTGTATAATAATATTTAACTTTTTTAAAATATTTTAATCTTTTGAAAAATTATTATTTTCGAATAAATTTCAAATTAAAAAATATTTTTAGAATTTTCCAGAATTTTTGAAAAATAGAATTTTTTTTTGTTTTTAGATATTTTTAAAAAAATTAAAATTAAAGAATTCATAGAAATGACAAGTGGCATTATCCTATTGCGACACGTGTTAAAAGAATTTTTTTCAAAAAATATTGTCAAAGTTAACGGCCAACGTTGGTCAAATGATGAAATTGATTTTTTTTTCTTCTTGAGTTTAAGGGCTTAATTGGGTGCAAAAAAAAGTTTAGGTGCTTAATTGATTTTCTTGCAAAAATTTAAGGGCTTATTGAACCCTTAAGCTATTAATTTATAATTATCCTGATTGCATCAAAAATATATTATTTTTGAATAATATTTGAAATTAACTAATTTAAATTTATAACCATCCATTAGGATAACTCAATTAGGATAATTATTTATAATTGTATAAACTAATTTTAATTTAATTAGATTAGTAATTATTCTAATTGAACATTTTAGTTTATAATTATCACATTCACTAAAATTTGGCTTATATATTAAATTTAATATACAATAATTGTATATACATTAAGAATACATTATTTAATTGTCGTTTTATACAATAAAATCATTGGGGTGTTTGGTAAATAACTTTTTGAAGAACTTCTAGCTTATTTGAGCACGAATAGTTGATTGGTAGTCAAACCCTTCATTTATAGTGTTTGGTAAACACATTTTTGAAAGAGATGATTGTGCAAAATAATCTAAAAGAGAAAACGCTGAAAAAT
The DNA here is from genome assembly GCA_019671005.1 of Hibiscus mutabilis. Classification (NCBI taxonomy): domain Eukaryota; kingdom Viridiplantae; phylum Streptophyta; class Magnoliopsida; order Malvales; family Malvaceae; genus Hibiscus; species Hibiscus mutabilis. Next base: position 3,685,568 of record CM033737.1, on the reverse strand, counting down.
CCAACAAATTGAAAGAGCTAATTTGCAAAATAAGATGTTAAATAATGTACTTAAATAATGTACTTGACCTGGTTATTTCCATAATTACGTCCTTGCAAAATTCTAATCCATTTGAATCTCTTATCACGGTATTCTCCACGAGGTTAATATTTTATACAAGGTTAATAGTATGTATCAATCTCCACAAGGTTAATGTTTATAAATATTAAATTTAAAAAATATATATTCAAAAATTTCAAAATTATTCACTAATTTTCTTAAGAATTTTTTTAATTCCTTATCAAAAGCATTTTATCCCAATAATTTTACCCCAATAAAGACTAAAGTATTATAAAAACATATATGTACTTAACAACTAAATAAATCATACACTTATTTGTCATTTTCCCCATATCAGCTATTAATTATATTTTACCAAACACTTTTATATAAACAATTAACCAAATCAGTTTCTCAAATCAACTAATAAAATCAGTTGGTCAAACCAGTTACCAGTCGTTTGCCAAACACCCCCAATATTATATTATCAATGTATACTAAGATTAGATTATCTTATATTGATGGACATTTCTTTAAATAAATGTTAATTAATTTAATATTCAAAATTAAATTATACAATAATCTAAAACTGTAATTAAATTTAATATGCAATTATAAAATATATAAAATTTAATATACAATAATTGTATCTATATTGAGAATAAATTATCTATTATCTATTTAAATCAAATTAAAAAAAACACATAGAAAAAACATAAAATTTAAAAGTTGATAACATATAATCCATATATAATCAACAAATTGGTATAATTCATATATATATATATATATATATAAGTTTATTATGAGGTTTGCCTAAGTGGAAAACTATATATATATATATATATAACACTTTTCTTTTTTAATTTATTATTTTCATTGATTGGAAGATTAAAACTTTTGAATGAAATTAAAACTAAGAATAAATAGATAAAATGTATAAATAATATCGATTAAGTGTGTAATTATACCAATTTATGTTAAATGTTATGTCACACCCTCCGTTAGATTTTAAAGGTCGATGGCTTGATTGATAGTAATTACATAATTAAGTGGTCAGATTGACCAAATTAAAATATCGATGGTCAAAGTAGGCGTACCCCATAGTTAAGTGGTCTCCCATGTAATTTACCCTTAATCTTTTAGGGTAAAGTTCACAAATGGTCACTAAACTTTGATCAATTATTCCATTTGGTAACCAAACTTCCAATTGCTTCAATGTTACCATTAAACTTTTAGTTTTGTTTCAATTTGGCCACTGACCCGTTAACAACCGTTAAAAGGTGATGTGGTTGTTAAAATATTTTGTATAATAACACATTTAGTCCTCTATGTTTACACATTCAAACAATTTATTCATAATTTGAATGAAATAATAAATTTAACCCTTATTATTTTAATTTGATCCTACTTTTAATTAGAGGTAATTTAATATTTTATTTTGATCCCTCAATTATAACTAATGTTGTCTTGTCCCTCGCAATCCCAACCATACCCAATTCATCCTTTAAAATTTCATAAAAATTAATTAAATTATTACTATAAAAAGGGAAATTAAGTATATTTTTTAAAATTGATACTTGAATTTTTAAAATTGTGATTAGGCCACCAAAAACACATATGTTTGTTATAATGTGTATTCAATTATACGTAATAAAAAGGGAAAATTAAGTATATTTTTTTAAATTGATACTTGATTTTTTTATGAAAATAATTTAATTAATGTATATAGCATCCATTAACATCCAGTAATCTAACTCTAAATTTTAATTTAGTAATAAATTAATTCATTTCAATTTTTAAAGGATGGATTGGGTATGGTTGGGATTGTGAGGGACAAGATAACATTAGTTATAATTGAGTAGTCAAAATAAAATATTAAATTATCTCTAACTAAAAATAGGGTCAATTTGAAATAATAAGGGTTAAATTTATTATTTCTTTCGAATTATGACTAAATTGTTTGAATGTATAAATATGGAAGACTAAATGTGTTATTATATAAAATATTTTAACAACAATTGTTAACAGGTCAGTGGCCAAATTGAAATCAAACTAAAATTTTAATAGTAACATTAAAGCAATTAAAAATTTAGTTCCTAAATTAAATAATTAATCAAAATTTAGTGACAATTTGTGAACTTTACCCTATCTTTTATAAATATATAAAAAATTAATTCATATCGTAATCTTAGACCGAAAACCCAAGTGTTTAGGCCATCTGCCACATGGATGACATGTAAGAATGTATAATATCTGTGATCTGTCAGGGTAAAGATATATTGCAAAAAAAAAAAGAAAATCTTCAAGTTCAGGCCCATTGGTTTTATTAAATGGGACATCAAAATGCCCACAACTACAATATTGGCCAATAAAATAGAGCATGAACTTTTACCTTGGCCTTTTAAATAGTAGTTCGCAACTATAATAACAATTATTATATAGAGGTATAAGTGCCATTTGAACTCACGATATCCGTAATAGTATATATTATTAAAAAATTCGCGATAGTGATATCTACGGTGACTATAATAACTTATGTTATGTCCGCAACCACTATAAACGCAACGCGACCAAAAACCATTCTCACAAACTTCTGAAAAACCAAGAAATTTGGCTACTGGTGCAGTCCAAGCTGCAGGGTCTCAAATATGAACAGTTGGAAACAATGTACTATCAGTTTATTCTTGAGAATTTACCAAATCAAATGTATTGCTGCACCAGAACTACTCAATGACAACTACAAAATGGGGTCTGGTATTTTTAACAGTAATGAAACTAATCTTTAGGTTAGGGATGATGACTTCGAAAAGATTTGCTGTATCGATCGTGTGTGGCAACTTTCGATTAAAGCAAACACAAATGTTCAATGATAAGAGTATTTACAGATTTATTAGGATCCTTGTAAATCTTTTGAGATCCTTGTAAATATGTTCACCAACTAAATCATCCACATACATAGCCAATACGCGTTACATGATGATTTGATCCTTGTACTGTTGTGCCTGAGAAAAGACAGTCAATGGTTCTAGATTTTACAATTATTTTTTCGTCGCTAGTCGAGACTACGCCATCGGGCTCATCGGAGTGGCATATCCATGGAATTCAACATTTTTCCTAATCATGTTTCTTAAATTTGGTCATATCCGGAACCTGTAAGTGTCTCATCTCACGCTCACTGTCCATGTCTCTCTTTTAAGGCTTGTGGAACAGAAAAGGCAGAGAGAATATTTTCTGTACAATCAAGCAAAAAAAAGAAGAAGATGCTTGGAATTTCTTAAAGTTTATGGTGAAGGTTGCTTTATGTGTTGTGAGAAGAGGGGGGACATAGCATGTCAAAAGTGAAAAAGGAAACTGAATCTTTGTTGGGATTGTTCTTTTTATCGCAGCAAAAAATGTTGGCCTCGATTCCCATGTCAGCTGCAGCATTTGAATGACCTGAGAATTCGTTTACATTAGTTGGGAATTATTAATTTGTACCATATCTTATCAAACACTAGAAACAATTATGTCCAGAATGCTAGCTGTGTAGCCATGGTTTGTCATGGTTCATGGGCATGGGTCCAACACAGGGGGTGAACAAATGAACCTTATCAATTACTCACATTTGGCTGTCATCACACCAACCATACCACAAATCTTATCTCAAACAAAAGAGGCTGAGAGCCTATTAGATCTATTAATTGATCAAGTAAACAAGAATATTTATGTTATCACATATTATATGAGTTCGAATTTTAGCATTTCCTTTGAGACTTGACTTGAATTGTAATTCCACAAATTTGATTCTAAACTTTTTTAAATTAAGTGTGAGTTATAAAATGAGATTTCGAATAACTCAAATTTTTAGTAATTAGTTAATCTGTTTTTAAGTTCTAATCGAATAGCTCAACTTTGCATAATATATGTTTATTACATATAAAAAAATATAAAGAAATATATATGTATATCATAGATAGTTATAGGAAATCGTTTAAATTAAAACTAATTAGTATTATCATTTTATAAATATTTTCTATTAAATTTGAACAAAAACTCAAATAATTTAATTCAACTCAAATTTTATAAATCCGACTAAAAAAATTTAAATAAAATTTAAATTATAAAATAAAACTTATCAATTTAATTAATTAAAAAAAATTAACTCGACTCGATCAAAAGTTGACATCTACTCTCAATCATGTTTTAGTCCCATTCCTAACTCATATCGTTCTGAAATCGTGTGATCGTAAGATAAATATCTATTTATAAGAATAAAATATACTTTATAATCAGTTATTTAGGTTTTCTAAATGAAAATTAATCACTGCTATTCTCGAGAAAGAATGAAAAAAAGTTTGAGGTGACAGTCCAACAGAATGGGTGCTGGTGGTCTAATAATACCCTTGTTTATTAGGGGACCCTTCGGCCTTCAGAGTTGGTCTAAGCTCATAAAGGGTCACTGCCCTTAGAAGGGTTTGGCAAATTCACTCCAACTTATCTTTTATATTCCCCCAAAAACTATTTAGTAAAATACCTCTCATTTTAGATACATAGGACAAAAACATTTTATATCCGACATATTTTTAAAAATGTTGTTGATTTGTTACGATTTTCATATATATTTAATTCTACATGTGTAAAATAAAGACATGATATTAATAGAAGTCGTGTTCAATCAACAACAATTTTTAATAACACGTTTGGCGTGGCGTGCTTTAATCTTAAAGGGGATATTTTAATAAATAATTATTTTTAAGCATTTTTTCTTTTAGGTTTTCAATAAAAAAATCTATTTGCTTTTTTTATAAGAAAAAATATATTTGCTTTTTTTTTTGTTTCTTGCTTGCATTGCTCAATCCCCTTTCTTTCTTTTTCCTTTTGCTTCAATGAGAAGATGACAAATGGCTATGGCAAGCAATTTGCTCCACTTATTTGAACCTTATAATTTCCAAAGTCATTCAAATAGACCAAACTTTTGTCGGTTAGATTAAATATTTTTGAAAAAAATTCAGTTCAATTAACGATTAATAAAAAAAATTAATTAATTAATTTTGGTAGTTTGATTCGGTCGGTTAACTAAACCGACATATTGAACACCTCTGCCTCTCACAATGGCTCTTTTTTAAATGAAAGCTCGCCCACACCGTTAATAATAAATTTTCATTAAAAAAATAAAAATCCAATTTTCTGATTTTAAGTCTTTCCGGTTCAATTGGTTTTTAGCTAATTCGAAATATATTCAGTTGGATGATATATATTAACAAGACCAATTTTCTGTCTGGCAGTTTGACTTATAATCTATTTTTTAATCATCAATATTTATTTATCGATCGATTAATTCATATTGAATTTAACGTGAACTCATCCAAAAGATTATTGAATGATTCTTGTTTTCTAGGGAAGGAAAATAAAGCAAATTGTAAATCTGGTGCTTAATGATCCAAAGCATTAATGCAATCATAATGCCCATAGTTATCAAAACAACTTTACAACAATTTGCCACTTTGATCGACTTTACTTGCTAATATATTGCTTTTAAGCAATGTTTTCTTTCAAAATCTTCCACTCTTCGACTAATATTTATAGATAACTTCATCTCTTTTATTTACGTGGGAGATATGCACATTTTACGAGTAAGATTATGGGCGGATCTATATTAATATTTGTAGGGTCAATTGATCACACTTAATTTGTTAAGTTTAAGGTTTTTAAGGAGCTAATATATTATTTTTAGATTTTTTTTATAAAAAATATTAGAATTAAACCTCACTTAATTTCACTTAATTTGTTGAGGTACATGATCAACAATAATTATTGTAGTGGTATGAGAATCCTCCTTTCCTCCTCATACACGTCTGCCTCTCTGCATTGACCTCACTATTAAAAATAAAAACAATTTTCTGATTTTAAGTCTTTTTGGTTTTAGACTCAAGACAAATTTTCTGTCTGGCAGTTTGACTTAAAATCTATTTTTAATCATCAATATTTATTTATCGATCGATTAATTCATATCGAATTTAAAATAAACTCATCCAAAAGATTATTAAATGATTCTTGTAAGATATCCAACCATTTTTTCTTAGTAGTTTTCTTTCAAAATCTCCCACTCTTCAACTAATATTTATAGATAACTTCATCTCTTTTATTTACGTGGAGATATCATTTTACAATCATGCAATGGATCATATTAATATTTTGTGAATAACTTGATTTGTTTAATTTACGTTTTAGATTAAACAACAAGGTGTACCATTCAGTTTTCTATCACAAATGATTGAATGTAGTAGATGTTCTCAAAGTATCGATGAAGTCGTTTGGTTAGCCAATAATTAACACTCTGACTTAAGTTTGATGTGGAGTAGAACAAATTATAAAAGTCCGTATGAAATTTGCATCGACAACTTGCATATGAAGTGTTTAAAAAGAAATAATCCTCCTGAAATTTTGTTGATGCTTAATACATCAAATTTAAACTGTCCATGAGATTGGTATACACAAGTATATAATTTGATGTGTTTTAAGTATACTCCATGTCATATCTGAATTGACATTTAGTGCTTAAATTGACGATTAGATAGATAAAATGGCATGATTGATACAATTTTAATACTTTGAGGACTCAATTAAAAAGTTTTGAAGTTCAAATATTATTTTAAAATTTGAACGATAAGTTGGGAACATTTGATAGAAATAACCCTATTTCTATACTCTATTCCATCTTCCAAAAAATCTTAGGGTCATTTAGATTTTTAAGGGCACGTGCCCTATGATGAAGGGATATTTTTGTCTCCATTCAAACATCTTTTACAAGGAAAAGAATATATGTTGGGGACAACAATTACTGTTTTTCTCATAAGTTAAGCATTTTAGGTGAACAACTAAAACAATTTTTTTTTTGGTTGTTGTTGAGAGTCAATTTTAATTTGAACTTAGTTTGATTAAATATAAAATTATAATATTTCATAAATTTTTTAGAAGTATGAAAAATATTATAAATTATATAAAATGTTCAGTTTTTATTTTATTTTTAAATATGAAATCAGAGTGGGTCACTTGTAACGCATAGTACAAAACGAAAAATGTCAACACAATTATAAATTATTTTTATTTATTCACTTTCAAAAATGTATTTCAGATAAATTATATCATTTTTTCAAGAGGGATCAATTTACTCAGTTTAAAATTGACATAAACTTACTGGGTTTTTAAACCAAAATATTTAAGCTAATTAATTATAACTTTAAAATGTTAGACTAAAATATTTCATAATTTTTTAAAAGTATGAAAAATATTACAACTTATATAAAATATTCATTTTTATTTTATTTAAAAATTATGAAATCATAGTTAGACACTTGTCATGTATAATACTAATGAAAAGTGTCTATACAATCATAAATTGTTCTTATTTACTCACTTTCAAATTCTACTTCGAATAAATACTATTTTTTTTTTTCAAGAGTGATCAATTTACTTAATTTAAAAATTGACATAGACTTAAAGAACGTTTAAATCAAAATATATTAAACCAAATGACTATAACTTTAAAATTTTGGATCAAAATATTTACTTTTAAACTACATGGACAAAAATACCCATTTTGATAGTAGATGGACTAAAACATTCCTTTTTATAATAAAAGACTAAAATGATTTTTTAGTTATGATACAAGGACTTCTAGTAAACTTTAATAAAAGAGTTAATTGTATTATATATCCCCAAACTTTAAACCTCATTTTAAATTGATCCCCAATTCATCCTTAAGCTACAACCCTCATTCTAAATTGACCTCCAAACTTTTGAACATTTTAATTTTATTCTCAAACAATGGCTCTCATTCTAAATTGGTCAACAAACTTTTGAACGTTTTAATTTCATCCCGTAATTAGCAGTAAATGCTAATCATATCTCATATTAATAAAATTGTTATAAAAATTGTTAATTGATATGTAAACATTGATGTATATTATGTAATAATATGATGTGATATTAACAATAATTTAATGATAAAATTATAATGATTAGAAGTTTTGGGGGCCAATTTAGAACGAATGTCATAGCTTGGGGAATCTAAAACACTCAAACGATTAGAGATTAATTTAGAATGAAAGTTATAGTTTATGGATGTAATTAAAATATTTAATAATTTAGAAAAAAAATTGAACATGAGTACGTCAGTTTTATTAAAAAAGGGAAAATTCAGAAACACTATAAGAGTTTACAACTTAGTAAAGAAACTTGATATGTACATATTCCTAATAACATTAAAACTAGTGTCTCTAGATCATACACATGACTCAACCTAGAAAAGGTAAAAACCCTAAGTCAAAGCTAAAACAAAATAGATACAAAACATCACCAAAACTCGATGATGAAAGGTAAAAACCAACAACAAACGACATTAAAAATGCATATTACAATAATAAGGCACGTTTACAACACGGTCGTTACCACAACTCAATCGCGAACAAGAGCGATGACTGTGAGCTCGTATCCAATTCTAGTTTGAAGTTTCAAAACAGGAAAATCAACAAGATAATCAAAAGAGCGTCATCTTGATCAGTCGTGGCGACGTATTTATTAAAAAAGATTAACTAAATTGGTAAAAACATAATTTAAAGACATGTGACAATTAACTCTTAATAAAATAAACCAACGTATTTTTTTTACAGTGAAAGATTAATTCGGGTTGGTAAATTCATTATTTACTATACTCGCCGACGACTAATTTTTTTCTTTTAATATAAAACAAAAAAGACATATTCCTATAATTTGATCCCTTTTAATATATAACTCTTTAAAAATCTCATACCACAATAAATTAAATGGGGACCAATTGACCCTTAAACTATATGTGGCTCCGCCACGGTAGACCAGAAGGTTGGTAATTCTATAATGGTACCTTATAATAGCTCACAAGGTTAGGCACACATTTATTGTAACACACCTTTATGCATCAATTGTATTTAATTTCATTCACCCACTACAAAACAACAGCAATGAAAATATTTAAAAATAATAAATGTGATGGGAATGGAAATTCATAATTCAAATAAATTTAATATATTTTGAGTGGAATTATTGGGAAAAGCATTGAAATAGATATGTGAACTATTTAATTAGATGATGGGTTTTGGCATTTAGGATATGGTCCAAACATAATGTCACATCTTCATTCTTTTGTTTTCTTTTATTTAGAGCCATTGATGTTTAGGGAATGAAAAAAAAAATTAAGAGTAGGATGTAAAAGTGCATTCATCACAAAATTCATGTACCTTGGCATTAATTAAAAAATATTATTTAAGAGTTGATTGAATTTAGTGAAGAAATAATTTCATGTAAAAATAAAATAGGGTAAACAACACCATTGGTCACTACACTATTTAACAAAATCGTCACTAATGTTATATTTTTTTTCTATTTTGGTCACTTGCTTTTAAAAAACTCATAAAAAGCTAATAGTTTGGTGACCAAAATAGGAAAGAAGCAATAGATTGGTGACTAAAACAGAAAAAAAAGTAATATTAGTGATAAAAATAGAAAAAAAAACATAATTTAGTGACGGTTTTTTTCTTCTAAAAATAATAGTTTGGTGACCAAAACACGAAAGTAATAACAGTTAGTGACCAATGGTGTTGTTTACCCAATAAAATATTTATATATATTTCAAAATGAAAATTGCTCAAGAAAACTTTTGTCCTCGTTTGCATAATAACCGTACATATTTTTGGTATACTTTAATACCTATTTTTTTTTGGTTGGTATCACTTTATTTTCCTTTTTATCATACATAACACGCTTCTTGTAGGGGAAAAGTCTCAACCCACATAAAGGAAAGGATGGAGAGAAATTATTTTTATTTTATTATTTTTATGTCTGTTTTATTATTTATGTTTAGAGTTTATGATTATTTTTTAATAATGTATTATTTAAAATTCATTTTATTACAAATATAATCTACCTTATCACTTCACCCTATTAGAGTAATACTATTACTCTAATACACCCAACAATTATTGATGATTTTTTTTTTAAATTTTAGTCAAGCAATAACACATGCCTTAATAAAAATTTGATTTTGAATTATGCTTTTGGATAAGTTTTTTAAAAAGGTAATTATCATTTTATCAAAAAAAAAACATAATACAAGTTTTTTTTTTACAAATAATACAAGATTGTTAAATAAATATGGATGTTGGAAAGATTAAGTTGTATGAATATTTAGTATTCATGTTCAAATCCCACCATAAGTAGATACTTTGTGCGGATTATGTTCATAATTATTATTTTTATCTAAGTTTGAATATATGTTTAATTTATAAATTACCACTTACAATTTTTTAATTAAATAGAGGCATTACATTCCTATATCGGGATTCGAACCCATATAAGATGAAACAATATGAGCCACTAGGCCAATCAGTGTATCTCAACTACCACTTACAATTCTCAAGTATTTTGGGGAATAATGTAAACCCAAACAATATTTTGAATTTTAGGGGACGTGGGTATATTTTGGAATCTACGGTAAATTCTACAGTGTAGAGGGTGGCGACTTCGGTGAAGACGACATCTGCAGGTGACGACTTTCCCCTGATTTTTCCTTTATTCGATAAGGAAAAATATTAAACTATTACTCAGATTCTTTGCCACTCTTAAATCGAAAGATATGAAAGGTTTATGCATACTCGATCATACACCCTCTTATATGTAGTAATATCAATAATATGTTAAGTAATTATTCTACTAATTTAATCATTTTGTAGTTGAAAATCTCCACTAACATACATTAAATAATTATCTACTTGAATTCATCTTTGCATGTTCCAAGATCCAAAGTACAATGTGTGTAAACTATTGAAATATCTACCCAAACAAATCAAATTGAATATGAATAAAAACACTAAAAACATCATGTGCAATTATGTGTCGTTCAGCAAGTTGGCTCACAAGTCAAACCAGCTAAAGTCGGAAAGTGCGAAGAGACCAAACCAGACCACGCCGACCACTGGTCGACAACAAACAAGTGCGAGACATAGAACTCCACCTTGGAGTTATACGGCTTCAATTCACGATTACAAATGCTCGAGATCGACATTGTTTATTTAAAGGGTAAACTACATAAATAGTCCCCCGACTATGACCTAATTCTTTATTAAGTCCCCTAACTATGAGAAGTTACAATAAGTCCCCCAACTAATCGTGACTAACAAATCAGTCTAATTATGTTAAAAAATAAACGGCTGATGACGCGACAGTTAATAAAATATGAATAATAACGAATTTAACCCCAACATTTACATTTTATTTTAATTTGTGCCTAAATTTAAAATTTTAGTTCTCAACATTTAAATATTACAACATTTCAATCCCTTAAATTGAGGACTATATTTGTAACTTCTCATAGTCAGGAGACTCAACAAAGAATTAGGTCATAGTTGGGGACCATTTATGTAGTGTACCCTTATTTAAATTGGTCAAATTTTGATTCTAAACCCTCTGTTATAGTATAATTATTTTTTTCAAGACAAAATGATTATGGGCTAGACTCATTCTTAGTGGGGATTTGAAAATCAACTAGTCCTCTTATTTTATTTTTTCATAGATTAATTTCTATATCGTTTTATAGTTACTAATAGAGTAATAGGTTCGAATCGATAACATTATTAATTGTTGCTCGATTATATGTCCAACCCGAAAGTTCAAAACAATATCTTACTATTCCCTTAAAAATAATTAAAATTTAAAATAGTGCAATGGTGAAATTGCACTTTACCCCCAAAAATTCAAAATTCAAATGTCCTATTTTTTTCTCTAGATTCGGTCATAGTTGCCGTTAAGGTAATAATGTGATTTTTTTTACACTTCTTAAGTTACACAACTAACCCAAGGAGATGATACAAGTTCAAACCTTAAAGATGACATTGTTAGGAGAGATAACCACACATCTTAAATATTAACCATAAGGCGGACATACATATTATCAGAAAAAAAGCAACGCAAAAATTCAGTCAACTAATTAAATGTTTAATTATAATTTGAATAACTTTAACTTAATCGATGTCATCAGTTTGGATTTACTAAAAATATTATAAAATTCATTAAAATAATATAATAAAAATATAATAGATTGAGTTTTAACTCGATTGACATAATTTTTATAACAAAGTCCAGAAACATATGAATTCAAGTACGCATTATCGTTGGGTTATGGGTGCGATGAAGTTCAGATAGTTTGAATATTTATTGTATTAAGAAATAAAGCATAGTAAATAAATTATGCTAAATTAGAGCAAAGTGATTAAATTTTAAATTTCACCAAATTGGATGCAATAATAATACACATTGTATTTCTAAAAAGAAAAATTAAAAAACTTTAAAAATAACATTGTTAAAAGAATAGTTTCAAATCCTAAATATAAACACAAACACAAATATAAAAGATAAAAAAAATCAAATTTCTACATAGTAGAAGGACTAATATGATAATTAGATAATTAACATAATATATATTTTTAATTTTCATTTAAAAAACAAAAAATTGTGCTGTAAATCACTTGGGAAGCTTCACACAGTAGCTTAGCTAACACTATCTGTTTTTTCATTATTAAATATCTATTTTAAATTTTCTTTTTTACATTTAAATCTTCAAGCTCTTGCCTCTTCTGCAACCGCTTATCTTTCTCCTTTGTCCTTGCTTTCTTCTCCAAAGGGTTTTCACAAAGCTAAAAGATCAGCATTTTAATGCCCCCAACAACCGCCTTTAACCTCTCCTTGCTTTCTTAAAACCTTGTAGTAAAAAAGGGTTCTTCAATTCCTTGTTTCTCAACACAAAGAACCAAAAGTTTAGATCTTTTGTTTTCTCTCTCTGTTCCTTAAAGGATGAATAAACAAGATGTTATGAAGATGCAGGTACTGTTAATTAGTTCACATATGGATGCTTTTTTTGTTGTAAAATATCGTTATCTTTTATTTGATTTTCAACACTGTTTTTGGTTCTGTTTTGTTTACAGACATGGGTTCTGAAAGTGAATATACAGTGTAGCTGTGCTGGGTGTAAGCAGAAAATAAGGAAGCTGCTGCAGAAAATTGATGGTATTTGTGCATATATGTTTGTTTTTTAGCTGGATATTCGAGTTTCTTTTTTGGGTTTTGGTTGATTTGTTTGTTGTTATGGTTTAGGGGTGTATACGACTAGTATAAGTGCAGATCAAGGGAAGGTAACGGTCACCGGTAATGTCGATCCGACTGTGCTCATCAAGAAGCTGCAGAAAGCAGGGAAACATGCGCAGCTATGGGGTGGGGCTCAAAAGGGGGGTTCTAATAATTTCCCCAACCAGTTCAAGAACATGAGTATGGATGGTGGGAAAGGTGGGAAGGACAACAAATCTCAAAAAGGTGGTGGCGGGGGAGGCGGAGGCGGTGGAGGTGGGAATAACCAGCAGAAAGGTGGGCAGCAATTTACACCGCAGCAACTGCAACATATGCAGCAGATGATGAAAGGGATGAACTTGAACCCTCCCAAGGACCAGAAATCTGTCAAGTTTCACTTGCCTGAGGATGATGGGAGTGATGATGATGAGCTTGATGATGAATTTGATGATGATGAGGATGATGAGGATTTTGGTCATGGTCATGGACAAATGCAAAACAAGATGGTGGCTATGATGGCAAAAGGCCATGGGGGACCAAATGGTATGATTAATGGTCATGCCATGAATGGTAAAAAAGGAGGAGGAGGACGTGGTGGTGGTGGTGGGGATAATGGGAAGAAAGGTGGAGCTATTGACATGCCCATGGTGATGAAAGGCACGGGGGAGAACAAAGAAGGGAAAAAGAAAGGTGGAGGTGAAAAGAACAAAGGAGGGGATAAACATGGTGGTAAAAAAGGGGGAGGGGGTTTACTTGGGTTTTTCAAGAGGGATAAAGGTGGAAAAGATTCGAGTAAGAAGGGTAAAAATGAATGGGATGATCATGGTAAAAACAAGGGCTCTATTCATAATGGAAATGGAGGCCATGGTGGTGGTGGGAACAATAATGGCAATGGAGCTAAAAAAGGTAGGGGCAAAAATGGTGGTGGTGGGGGAGGCCATCATGAGATGATGAACAAAATTAAAAGCGGTGGGTTTCAAGACATTGATGTTATTAATCATGGCAAAGGAGGTGGTGGGGGTGGCGGTGCCGGCCACAACCATGGAGGCGACGGCGGAGGCAAGAATATGGGACAGATGGGTTTTAACATGGGCCAAATGGTGAACTACCCAATGAACCAGATGGGTAATTTTGCTGCATTTCAAGGATTACCAGCAGCAGCAGCACCAATGAATAATGGTGGTGGATATTATCAAGGGATGGGGCCAGGGAATCCCTACAATCAGCCTCAATACATGGCTGCCATGATGATGAATCAACAGAGAGCAAATGGGGGGATGTATCAGCCAATGATGTATGCTCAACCATATCCTCCCCAAGCAAGCTACGGGCCTCCGTCGATGCATCCGCCCCATTCCGAATCGTATGCTCATTACTTCAGTGATGAAAATGCAAACAGCTGCAGTATCATGTAAAAATTTCCCAGTATTAGTGATGCTTTTTTCCATTGGCTTTCTCTAGGGTGCTTTATACAAAAGCTTGCAAGGGAAATGTTTAGTTTTTCCCTATAGTCAAATTCCCTCAAATCCTCTTTTTCAGGTCCATGGACAATGTAGAAGAAAATGCAGGTAAAGTTTGAGGGATATATGAGATATAGTCTTTTTTTCTCAAAAGGTGTATCCAAATGTATTTCTATGTAAATTGTTGGTTTCAAATATTAAAAAAACAAGCATGTTTTTGCATCAATCTCCATCAGGGTCCATTTTTCCTCGAGCTTTTGACTACAGAATTTTCTCCTATGATTGCAATCTTCAATTATTGGCTTTGCAGAGGCACCCACCTTTACTTTTATGAGTTTACAACATGACTGTTTTCATACAGAATTTTCTACTGAAGTGGAGCTGCAGTAAAGTCATGTTTTATGATTGATTGATAGATTCGAATTCGAATATTATTAAGACAAGAACAACTCTCTTAATTTAGTTTGTTCCGTTATAACGTCCGAGTTTGTGGTGTAAGATAATATTTACATAAAAGGAAATAAAGATGTTACTTATACACAACAATGACATCTAATTCCAAGCAAAGTCAGGTTTAGCATGTGAACCTGCTTTTTTAAGCACTCATTTTGAGGCTGTCATGCAAATAACGCCTGAACTCTCACATGAACGATGCTTTCATGATCTAAATTGCATATAAATAACTCAATTTACCTTTTATATTTTCATCAATGGCTTCTCCTTCTCTTTATTTTCTTCTCAGCTTTCTTTCGGTATCCTACGTCACCCTTCTACTCGAACAACTTCGAAGCTGAACAAGTTTATTTTGACAGTAAACCAAGATGACAAGACCAATCTCTATGTTGCTGACATTTATAAGAGAACTCCACCATTGCAAATCTCATTTGTTGTGGACTTGAATGGGAGGTTATTGTGGGTTACTTGCGAAGAAAACTACCTTTCGTCGACCTACCGTGCCCCTATTTCTTTGTCCTCTCAACTTGCCTCGTACTTCGGTCATCAGTTTTGCCCCGACATTCGCCTTATGTCTATCTACCAATAGGGTCATTTTCTTTGGGGGCAGCCCTTATTATATGCATCCTGGTATTGATATTTCACGCCCTTTAAGCTACACACCACTGATCATTAGTCCACAAGGAGAGTACTACATACAAGTGAAATCAATCAAAATAAACAACATCGATATTCTGTTAAACGCAACGCTGTTATCGGTCGATGAACGAGGTGTCGGAGGTTCAAAGCTCAGCACAATCAATCCGTACACCATTCTCCAACACTCGATCTTCAAATCAGTCACCGAACTTTTCACTAAGGAACTCTCACGCATTCCCCTGGTAAAACCGGTGGAACCATTTGGTGTTTGTTTCAACTCGAAAAGTGTCAACAAAGGAAGCAGGGTCGGACCGAGGGTCCCTAATATCGACCTAGTACTCCATGACCAGCATGTTGTATGGCGGATTTTCGGATCGAACTCTGTGGTCGAAGCTGTACCGGGAGTTTCATGCTTAGCCTTTGTTGACGGGGGACTGGACACTCGTGCTTCGATCGTAATTGGGGCTTACCAAATGGAGAACAATCTTATAGAGTTTGATTTGGAAAGGTCAAGGCTGGGTTTTAGCTCTTCCCTGCTGTTTTTCAGGACTTCTTGCAATAATTTCAACTTCACTGCTCTTCCATAAAGATAATGAGGGAGTTTTATTTTAGCCTATTGCATGTATCTAGCTTGTACATGGCCATAGTTTCTAGTATGTGATGTTTACTTGGTATGGCCATAGTTTCAACTTGGGAATTGGTACCATGTTAATTGATCGAGTGGTTAAGGATGTTTATGTTGTTGGGTTTGAATCTTGACGTTTATTTTCAATGTAAAATCTCTTTACTTGATAAAAAAGTAGAAATTTGAATATATTCTTTGTAAGAGAAAGAAATATATGATTTTATGTTTGAATTTCCGAATTCACTTTTATAATATTATATCAATTTTTATTTGCTAAGATGTTTGATAAATTAAAAAATAAGTGTTGAAAAATTAAGTAATAAATTTATCTATAAACTGTATGGTATATTTGTAAAATTTAATATGGAATATAATTTTGTTGTTGATAGTAGAACTTGATTTTTGAAAATTCCTTAATTTTAATCTTATTAATTTAGTATTTTATATTATTTTAAATAATTTTAGATAAAAATTAAATATAATAATTTAAACATTTTATTATCAACAAGGTAAAAAACTTTTAAATAAAAAATTGGATGTAATTTTATTAATTGTTTGATAATCATATTAATGTATTTAAGATTTATTTTTTGAAAGGCAAAATTTGTAAAGGCTTAAAGGTTAATTTAATCATCGATAAAAACTCAAAAAAAAATTAAGCACTTATGATTCTTTTGCACTTAATTTAGCTCTCATTAGTTGAAAAGCACTAAATTTAGTCATTCTGTAATAGTTGACCAATTTTAATTATTAACTCGTGAACAACCAAAAAGATGATGACACAATAAACACTCTGGAAGTGCCATGCCATAAAATTGTAATTTTTAAAAATATATATATAATTATAATAAAAAATAAAAAAATAAAAATATTAAGTTTATTCTAAAATATAAAAATTATTATAAAGATAAAAATTGTAAAAATATATATAAATTCATAAAATTATATAAAACATAAAAAATCTAAAATTGATTGGTTGTGAGTTAACGATCGAAATAGATTTTTTAATATTTTAAATAATATTTTATATTTTTAAATATTTTTAAATAATATTTTTTATATGTTAATATTTCTTCTTAAACAGCTAAGGCCTCGCAATACTCCAAAACGCAACAGCAAACCCTAATTCCTAAATCTAAACCCTATGTCAGGATTTCTGTTCTAAAAAATTTACATCTTCTTTAGGCATTTTGATGGCTAAGAAAGTAAAAATGAAGGGTGTAGACAGGATTAGTGGTTTACCTGATTCAACTTTAAGTCAAATTCTATCATTACTTTCCACGGAAGAAGCAGTTCAAACCTCCGTTTTATCTAAAAGGTGGAGACATCCTTTCACTTTGGTCTCTAATCTTAGTTTCAATGACCGGCATATACTCCGGCACCGGCGCAAGAGGCATAAAAGTTCCACTGTTGAAAGCTTCATGTGCTTTGTCGACAGAGTGCTGTTTCTCCATACGTTAAATGTTAATTGCCTTATTGTTAAGGTCGCCTGAACTAGAAAAACTTTACCTTCCTCGGGTATTATTATTCTAAGTTTATGCTTTCATTGGTCGAGTTCAGTCGAATGTTAATTACCTTGGCACAACAAATAAATGGGTAAATTACACTATTATAAAATGATCATTGTGTTGTTAACCAACATTAAAGGGTAATGTGCTGGCTACCGACTAGTGTTGGTTTAAGTGTTAAGCAGTTTGGTTCCGCTTAAGTAGGTCTTGAATTCGAGGCGTTGTGTATGCAAAAAATTCCTGCTGAGCGACTCACTCACAAAAATCAGATGTGCAACGTGGATCGAATTAGTCAAGGCGAAACACTGAAAAATCAAAAAGGCAAAAAAAAGGTGATGTGCTAGCTAAAATGTCGTATAATAATGCAATGAGCGGAATCAAACCTAAGATGGTGAGGGAAAAATGAGGAGTGCGCAAACACTGGGATTTATGAGAAATAAAGGAAATAAAATTGAGAGATGGATTCAACTTGGGATTTATGAGATTTGATGGGTGCATCTAACCACGGAATATGACCACTATTTGGTTAATTTTGAATAACATTTTTTATATATGTTAATCTTTGGTTAATTATAAGATATTAAAATATATTCTAAATTATTGATAAATATATTGTAAATGTATAGATGTATTAAATATGATTAAATATTAAATAAAATGTTATTTATTGTTTAATAGTTGATATTATTAAATATTAAACAATATAATTTATTATTTAATATTTTAATATTATTAAATAGTACTTAATATTCAATAATATCAAATCTTAAACGATAAATAATAGTACCTACGGTGAAGAGATCCACTAATTGGCCTAGTGGTTAAGGATGCTCATATTGTCTCATCTTATATGGGTTTGAATCCCGATATGAGAATATAATCTCTCTATTTAATAAAAAATATTACCTACGGTGAAACCTATTTATCATGCGGGGTGATCCGAAAGGAGTCGTTGAATCATAAGAATTAAGAAGAGTAAAGGTTGAGTATCGAATAAGAGCGAAAGAGGAAAGACAATGCCTAGAGATGGTGCCATGGAAGAGCTTCATAACTCCTTTTTCTACAAACTGAATCATGCAACCCGTGGTTGAGAGGAGGGTTTTGGTGCAAGTAGCGGATTCAGAAATGTTGTGGGTATAATTTATAAAGATTAATTGATAAAAATTAAGAAAATTAAAGTTAAATGTGTAAAATTTATAAAATTTAAAGTGAGCAAAAGATGGGAAAAATTTTAATGTGATTCGGGGAGTGCTTCTGAGTCCATTTGAAAAACAAAATTATTGATTAGTTTAATTGAACATTTAACACAAAAGAATGTAACCTCAGCTTTTTTTAATAGCAATGATTACAATAAAAACAATTTAATGATTATTTTACAAAATTTTAAAATTTGATCAACAAAATGCAAACGCTTTAAAAAAATTCAGTGCCAACTTACATTTATATGATAGGCCGGCCAATTATATACGAAAAATATTTGATGGACTACTAGCAAAAAATAAAGTTTTTCATAAGTAATGTACTTTTAGGGTTTAAAGTTGGAGAAAAACTTCAATATATATGTTGTGCAGTTTTTTAGTTTTAGGGGTTAGGGATTTAGTTTAGGGTTTAGAGTTTAGGGATTTGGGTGGTAAGATTTAGAATTTAAGATTAATTTCTAGAATTTAAGATTCAGGGTTTAATTTTTTAGAATTTATATTTAATTTTAATTTATAATACAAATAAACAAGCTTGTGTAACATTTATTTTACACAGCTTGTGGAAGAAAAAACTTCACTAACAAGGCATCCAATATCAGCCCATCATCTATAGTAACAATAATGCAAACAAATACGAAAACATACTTAGGTGTCACATACAAAACTATGACAAGCGGTACACCTTTATATTATTTGAGAACTCAACAAGTGATTCTATTGAAAAAAATAATGATGTTTATTTCAAGAGATTCGGGATTCGAACACCTTTTATATACAATATGCGTGCGCAATGTCAAACGACTAAAAAAGTAATATAAACAGAATTACCATGAAATCACACTAGTACATTAAAAAAATCCAACCTAAAAATGAAAGCATAACTTAACCTATAGCAATCCCCTTTCTTAATACAATCCTTCTATTCTAGAAACTTTTTGCTGTTTTTCACCCATAAACTTACTTTTTTTCATATTCTATCCTAGAATTCAATTGTTAATCGACAATTCAAAATTCTAGCTGATAAATATAGACAAAAACATCATAACTAGGATTAAAAGAAAATTAAAAGAAAGACCCTCCATCAATCTTCATCGTCACTTGTGTGAGAATGCTGAAAAGTAATTGACACGCCGTCAATAATATTCCTCAACCAAGATCCTTTGCCATTGTCGTTGTCGTTGCCGTTCTTGTTAGTATTATTTATGTCTTGCTTCTTGAAAGAAGATTGACAAACAGAGTTTTTTTTTCCTTGAGGCTCTTCGCCATCGAATCGGAGAGTTTTTCGATGTGCAAAAGTAAACTTTTAATTCTTTGAAATTTTCCTCTCATCCTCCCTCTTTCCGTTTTCAAAGGAAAACAGATTTTATGAGAAAATAATAAAGTACGAAATTTTGTTAAATATTGCAGCTGGGAAAAAAATTCTCAAGTATTGCAATCTTATTTTCCCCTCCAATTTGTTACACTTTGAACATTAAAAGTGAAGTCAGTATATACTTTCATCGACTTCATTGTTCATGTATTTTTTTTTATTAAAATAACATGAAATCTATGCATGCTTGCATACTCAGACATTGTCTTCTAAAACATGAAGATAAAGTCGATTTGTGTTCATCCCGACTTTTAATATTTTTAATAAAAAACATAAACAATAAAGTCAACTTTTACTTTCACTATAGAAAATATCATAAATCATAACAGGTGTCAGCCCGACTTTTATTTTTACAGTAGAAAGTGCTATAGATCCAAAAATAATATAACAGGTGCAACACTTAAAAGTATTATAAAAAACTAAAAAAAATAAATTTTGCTGTCAGAAAATAAGATAATAAAATAGAAGAGAAGACGGAACCTGATTTGATTTGATGAAGCTTGGCCACAGCTTGGAATGAAGAGGAAGAGAATAAGAAGAGTAAAATTTAACCTATTTCCTATTTGGGCTGGGCTTAGGTTAAAACAGAAAAAACTGACTTTAATATGGAAGGAGAAATCAGAAATCCCACATTTATTCAAATCCTAATTAAAACGATACCGTATCGTCCTTTGGCTTGTGTGTTTTTCCTTTTTCATCTGCTTCATTTTCTTCTTCCCATATATAAAAGCCAGATCAGATGATTCCATCGATTCAATTTCCAATTTCCAGAAAATATTTTAAATAAAAAAGAATATGCTTTGGACCTAAAATTTTGTGATATACGATATAATTTACCCTTAATCTTATTAAAAATTGAATTCTAATTTTAATAGGTTTCTGCTTGCTTCATCGTATAAACTTAATAAAAAATACCCCAAATCATACTCTTTTTTCTTAATTCAATAAAAAAATAAAAAAATATTATAATTAATATTAAATCAATTAAACACTTAACTCTCTCTCCAAATTTTTATTTTAACATTATTGAAAATTATTTCATACATTCACTCTAAAATTAAAAGGCTTAAGGGTTCAATAAGCCCTTAAACTTTCATAAAAAAATAATTAAGTCCCTAAACTTTTTTGCACCCAATTAAGCCATCAAACTCAATAAAAAAATCAATTTTGCCATTTGACCATCGTTGACCGTTAAATTTAAAGATTTTTTTAAAAAAATCTTATTGACATGCGTCGCAATAGGATAATGCCACTTGTCATTTCTAGAAATTTTTAAACTTTACTTTTTAAAAATATATAAAAATCCAAAAAAATATTTAAAAATTTAAAAATTTAAAATTATAGAAAATTATTTTAAAGATATAAAAATATTTTTAATTCCAAAATTTATTTAAAAATAATAAATAATAAATTTTCAAAATATTAAAATATTTTAAAAAATTAAAAAAATTAAATATTATTATAGAATTATAAAAAAATAAATTGAAAAGTATATAAAAATAAAAGTTATTTTGGTTTTTAAAATAACTTCTACTGTTTTATATTTTTTTAAATAAATTTTATTGTTTAATATTTTTTTTTCAATTTTTTATACTTTTATAATAATATGTATGATTTTAATTTTTTTAAATATTTTAATTTGTTAAAAAATTATTATTTATTATTTTTGACTAAAATTTGAAATTAAAAAATTTATTTTTATATTTTAAAAATAATTTTATACAATTTTCCAGAATTTTTAAATTTTTAAAATTTTTATATATTTTTTAAAAATTAAAGTTTAAAAATTTCTAGACATTATCCTGACACATGCCAAGAAGAATTAAAAAACCATTAAAGTTAATGGTCAACGTTGGTCAAAGGGCCAAATTGATTTTTTTTCTTGAGTTTGAGGGCTTAATTGGGTGCAAAAGAAATTAGGGGCTTAATTGATTTTTTTGCAAAAGTTTAGGGGCTTATTGAACCCTTAAGCCAAATTAAAATTAAGTAAACAACTGCTGTTAAGCTATTGGACACAACATGTTCATGCAATTTTGTTTTTCAAAGAACCACTTAAGTATGCAATACAACCAGCCGAAACACATTGAGCAATCAATCACCATATAAACAAAGACAATCAGATTCCTTTAGATTCAGAAACTATGGATGGAAACACTGCCGAGCCTTCGTCCCCATGCTTTCCAGCATTTTGAAATAGGCGTCTCTCCATGATTTCTTAAACACCAAAGGCCCTGCAATACTCCAAAACGCGACAACAAATCCGAGCGCCGCGCTCACATAAAACCAAAACCAATCTACTTCAAGTCCACCCTTTGATCCCTCACTGTTTCCAGCATCATCAGGTTTCACAGCATTTATGCTGCAGTTATCTGTGAGTGGAGGTCCGCAAAGGTTGTTACCAGCAAAATTCGATGCATCAAAACTTTGGAGTTGAGTGCCAGTCGGAATCTTCCCCGTTAAATTGTTGTATGCCACGTTCAAGTAACTCAAGAACGTCAAGTTTGATATACTTTCAGGGATTGCACCAGAGAGTTGGTTGTATGAAAAGTCCAGAGATTCTAATGTCACCATTTTGCCAATAGTCTGAGGGATGCTTCCCGACAAACGATTTATCGACAGGTTGAGTGATCTCAAGCCTAAAAGATCAGTGATTCCAACAGGGATGTTGCCAGTTAAATCGTTGTCTGAAAGGTCCAAGCTTGTCACAAGTCGAAGGGTGCTACTGTATTCGAGCAATATCCCCTTGATCACCACTAGCGTTGTCTCTATTGAGTTCTTGAAATGGCCAAAAGAATAAGAAATCGGGTCACTCGAGTTCCTTTTACTGACCATGGAACTGAAATTATCGAAACATTCTGGTATCTTCCCTGACAAACTGTTATGTGCCAGGTCTAAAATTGTAAGGGAACTAAGAGCACAGAGTTCATGAGGAATATCACCTTGAAAATTATTCGAACGAAGATCGACAATCATGATTTTCGACAACTTTTCGCCAATCCAGCTCGGTAAGTTCCCTTCAAATTTGTTTCCACTGAGGTCAAGAGCCAACAGCAACGAACAATTCTGCAGCGGTGGCAAAACTCCGGAAAGGTAGTTATTCCGTAGGTGTAAAGACTGAAGAAAGCTTAAAGAACCCATGGAGCTAGGAAGCTACCACTTTAGGTTATTTTTCTTCAAATTCATGGAAAATATGTTTGGCCAACTCATCAAACAGTCAGGAATTGGTCCAGATAGATAATTATCCCAAGCTCTTTGGTTCCTCCTTCTTGCAGCACAACAAGGGTGACATCGACCCCGAAAACGAATTGTTAGAAAGGTCTAATGTACCAACACTGGATGGCAAACAGGGTAATGAACCCCGGAGGAAATTAGAGCTCAGATCAATGGATGATGGATAGCCAGCAGGTGGATTTGTGTTGATAATTTCAGCAACTTTCCCTTGGATTTGATTATGAGAAAGATTCATATAAAAGAACTGAGATGACAAGTTCCAAAACCAGTCAGGAATTGTATCAATGATCCCTGCAGCAGATATATCCAGAAACATAAAGTCCTTCTGGAAACGTAGCCAACGGGGAAATCTCGGCCCTAAATTCCATGATGACAAAGCTATAGCACCAAGTTGGAAAGGTGGAACCCAACCAGGACTCACTTTCAAACTCAGTCCAGGATTTCCCGAAGCCTGAAAGGTGGAACCCAACCAGGACTCACTTTCAAACTCAGTCCAGGATTTCCCGAAGCCTGAAGTAACTTCAATCTCGTGATGTTAGAGAAATGAACCTCAGAAACCACACCCTCTAACATATTTTCACCAATCCATAAGAGTTCTAGCTCCCTAAGTTGTCCAAGCCATTCAGGAAATGATCCGTTGAATCGATTTTTGGATAGGTCCACTTGTCTCAAGGATGCAAGTGTTCGTAACGAGTATGGAATTGGACCTGAAATCGAATTCTTCGTAAGGTAAAGGTCACGTAGATTTTTGAATTGACCAAGTTGATTTTTCAGATGACCGACCGGAAAGTTCGCAGTTAATCAGAAACAAGGACTCAAGTCTATCAGACAGGCATCATGACAGAGATTCTAAGACATCTGATATGTCTTGACTCAATCTGACACCAGACAGATCAAGAGTTTTCAAGCTGCAAAGGTTTCCCAAGGATCTTAATGCTGCTCCTTGGAGATTGTTGTCAGCAAAGCTGAGGCTTATGGCTGATGTCAAGTTTCCAACATCCTCGGAAATCGTGCCTTGCAGGTTGTTGGAATTGAGATTGAGGTACTGAAGATGGTTCAAACCGTACAACCAATCGGGTATCGACGAATTGAATTGGTTGTTTGATAAGCTGAGATATGTAAGAGAGGTCATGTTTCTTAGACCACCAGGGAGATGACCCCGGAAACTGTTATAACCAAGATCAAGTGAAACCAGGGAAGTAAGGGTAAAAATCCAGGTAAAAACAGAGTTACTAAATGTGTTATAGGAAAGATCCAGGGTTCCTAGAGATGAAAAATTAACATTTTTAAGTGCAGGAACAGGATCAAGATCACAATTGGATAGTCTTAAGACAATTAAAGAAGGGAGAGCATTTGTCACCTCGAACCAATCGGAGGCTTTGCTGAGAGTTATGCCACTCAAATCAAGGAATTCCAGCTTTGTAAGATTGGCAAGCCATTGAAGATTCTCTTTATACAGAGAATTAGATAAAGTATCATGGAGATCAAGATACTGCAGATTTGTAAGGTTTCCGAGTTGAGGGGGGATCGATCCCTCGAATCCGGAATTAGAGAGGTTGAGATATCTGAGATTTTGCAAAGAACCTAGGAATCCAGGAATTTGTCCTCCGAAATTGTTGGCACTCAGATCCAGGTACTGCAAGTGCTTCAGATCAAGGAGAGAAACTAACTTACCACTCAATCTAGATCGCTCGAAAGGCTTGCCTGGGACGGCTACATCATCGTCCGGATTATGGAGATTTCTGAGACGAAGCTCAATGACACGACCGGTTACGTTGTCACATACAAGTCCAGTCCAGTCACAACAGTTGCCCCCACTGCTGCTCCAAGAGGCAAGCCGGTCTGAATGTCGCAACCTCTTTTTTAAGGGTCTCGACGGGGTTTTTTAAAATAAGAGACAAAATAACAGAGTTGCCATCAATCCTATTACACCTAAGGCCAACTTCAATTCACCAAACCAAGGTTCATCTCGTGTAGTGATTGTGGACTCATACAAGGATATTGAGTAGACGGTTGATGTATCAGACTTGACCCTATCTTTCGTAGCATGCATTCCCATCCGTGTCGCAACTGATTCGGTAAGCTACGTGTCCGGTACACGGAGAACGGCCTTCGGCCTCCCAAACTGACTTACTCGTGGCATCCGTCGCCACCAATTTTTTTTAAAGGTGTGATTGGATCATCTAAAAATGGTTATTTTAATAAAATTATTTTATTTTATTAAAACAACGATTTTGGTTTGCGAAAACTAAAAAATGGATTCGGGAGTCGGTTACGCGTGGGAAAGGGTTAGCACCCTACAACGCCCAAAAATTGGTACCTTGTCGATTACAAAAGGTTTTAAAGTCGGATTTTGCGAATCGATGTAAAGCTTAAGTTATTGTCCGTTCATAAGTTTAATTTTATTGTAACGGCCTTACTATCCGAAAATGAACTCCAATTACCGCCAATACCTCTGGCGCTAACCCGTCATTTCCGTTTAGTAAGACACCGCATTATTTTAATTTTACTTTTTTAACAAACAAAGAAACTTGATTTGTTGAAAATTTTTATTTATTCTAATTTAAACTTATTAATCCTAAAAAAGGGTCTAAGCGTTTTCCTATTTAAGGGTTTGAATTTTATTAAGCGTATTTTACTCCTTGTGAAGAAAGTTTTATTTCAAAGAAGTCTCTATCTAAGGTTTGAAGAACCTATTCCTAAGGCCAACTTAACACTAAAGCTAAAGAAAACAAAACAAGAAAAGAAGCACGATTTAAAACTCGAAATTCTTAATGGGCTTGGTATAGTGTTTATTTTATTTTGAAAAGATTTCTATTATTTAAAAAACTTTTTTAAAATTTTTAAGTTTATTTGAAAAAGTTTTTGTTTGTTTTTATTCTTTTTATATTCGAGATTTTTTTTGACAAATTGAAAAGGTCTTATTTTTATATTTCTTATTGTTTTTAAGCTTTTTATTTAATTTTTTTGACTTTTTGCGTTTTAAAGCTTTTATTCAAAATGTTATTTACTTTTTATTTTGTATTTTAGTGCCTTTTATTCCTTTTTCTTTGTTTTTAATATTTTTGCCATTTTCTAAGCTTTTTTTGTTAATTTTGATTTTTTTATTCTTTTTATGTTTTTAAAGTTTTTATTTGAAATATTCTTTTTTAAGTTTTTTATTTGTAAATTTTAACCTCTTTTTAAAAAAAAAATCTTTCATGTTTTTTTTAAAAAACCTTTTTTTCATTTTTAAGAAAATTTTATTTGTAGTTTTGGAAATCATTTTCTTAAAGATTTTGGATTTTTTAGAAAAAAATTATTTCAACAAACACCAATTTTAAATTTTTTAGAGATCAAACATTATTTTTTATTTTTATTTTTATTTTTTTTCTTTTGTGTTTTGTTTTTTTAAAAAAAACTTCCTTATTTTAACAACGCCATTTTTTGTTTTAGAAAAGTTTTATTATTATTTATATATTTTTTAAAATTAAAAGATTTATTTCAAGAAATAACATTTTTAATTTTTTAGAAAATCAAATGAATCAAACATCATTTTCTTTAAAAAGTATACAACATGTTCTTGATGTTCTTTTTATATTATTATTTTTTGAAAGAAACCTCACAATAAAGGGTTTAATTCGAACAAATTCTGATTAATGTAAACTTATACGAACAAAACATATTGAAAGTAAAAATATTGACATGAACGAATAAAGCAAAAACTGAATTAAAATTATAAAAGAAAAAGGGATTAAATTATACTGACGAAGCAACGAATTGCTAGCTCCTACTTCTTGCGAAAACTCGAACCAAAGTTGCCCAAAACTCCAGAAATTCCAGCAACTTCCCAAAAATTTTCTGAGTATTTTTCTGACCAATTTTTCAGTATTTTTTTGGATGCTTGTTGTGTGTTCAACAATGGTGAAAATGGCACTATTTATAGGGTTTGGGGGATTTATATTTAAGGCAATTTGGGGACAAAATCGCCATTTTCGTTCCATGAAATCATCCCAGCTTTAATTTGTTGAAATTCAATCTGAATTTCATCTGATTGGCTCCAATTTGGGAGATTTTGCCCCCCAATTTAATTAGGGTTTGAACCCCTTTTCTTCATTATTTTGCATGTGAACGGCGGTAGCGGTGGATGGCGACGGCGACGTTGGAATGGACAGGGTGTGGCGGACCACCTGGC
This sequence comes from Hibiscus mutabilis, assembly GCA_019671005.1. NCBI lineage: Eukaryota > Viridiplantae > Streptophyta > Magnoliopsida > Malvales > Malvaceae > Hibiscus > Hibiscus mutabilis. Next base: position 3,657,737 of record CM033737.1, on the reverse strand, counting down.
ACCACCGGCGATGGCCGCCGTGTCCAGGGGGGTTGGGGGGAGAAACCCGAGCACGTGCAGCACACGCGCCAGGCGCGTGGCCACGCATGGTTCCCTTTTTTTTTTTTTTTATTATTATTATTATTATTATTATTTTCATTTATTTATTTATTTATTTTTTCCTTTTAAAAAAATTAGTGACAACAACTGCCCCTTCTTCGCTTATTCTAGTGAAACAAGGATATAGCAAAGAACAAGTGGCACTAATTTTCACCATCTACCAATTTGCCAATCGACTCCGTTCTCCTGATGCCCCAAATAAGTAGGCAGGTTTTATTCCCCAAACTCCTGAACAGATAGACGGGTTCTATTCTCCATATGCCCGAATAGGTGAGCAAGGTTTAATTCTCCTTACGCCTGAACGAATAGACTGGTTCTATTCTCCATGTGCCCGAATAGATAAGTATGGTTCCATTCTCCTTACGCCTGAACAGATAGGATGGTTCTATTCTCCATGTGCCCGAATAGATGAGCAAGGCTTCTTTCTCCTTATGCCTGAACGGATAGGCAGGTTCTATTCTCTATGTGCCCGAATAGATGAGCAAAGTTCCATTCTCCTTACGCCTGAACGGATAGGCAGGTTCTATTCTCCATGTGCCCGAATAGATGAGCAAGGTTCCATTCTCCTTATGCCTGAACGGATAGGCAGGTTCTATTCTCTATGTGCCTGAATAGATGAACAAGGTTTCATTCTCCTTATGCCTGAACGGATAGACGGGTTCTATTCTCCATGTGCCCGAATAGATGAGCAAGGTTCCATTCTCCTTATGCCTGAACGGATAGGCAAGTTCTATTACTGAAGAGTTTTTGCATACATGCAATATGATGCAATTATGTTGTGCATGCCCCTTAGGATGTCTAAAACGTGAATGCATGCTAAGTTTTAATCTTTTTCTTAGCTTGTTTTAATCTGGACAAAAGTCCATGTTCACTGTCTTTGTCATTCACATTCTTAGTGTCTCTTTGCTTCATCAAACGATTGTCTTCTGCTTCACCAATCTTTGAATGGTAGTTTTCTTCTCCACTATTCCCATTCTTTGTATCTCTTTGCTTATTGAAAAACATACTCTTTCACACATTCAACTATCATTGTAGTTGATATATCAATAGAGTTTTAAGCAATATTGTGTATGACAAGGCCATTTTGAGGATCTTCAGGAATTCCCATAAAATATCCTTGAATGACACGAAATTTTAACCTTTTTCTTTCCAGGCTTATTATCAAAATGGTCGGGTATCAATTGCCCCTGATCATAACATGCTCCATATTTGAGGCTTAACAAGGGACCATGTCATAATCCCTATGTTCTTAAATCATTTCTAGAGTAATACACAAAATCTCTTGCATATTTTAATGATGTCTAAACCAAAATGACCCTTAACCAAATAAAAGACATTCATGTAAAGGGGGCATTCAAAGAAGATAGGCTTAAAGAAAGAATTTCATTAATGTTGTGGCAAACATGAAAGAAAAGTACAAAAGAAGGGTCAAAAGACAAGTATCCAGATATCAAAGGTCCGAACTTTCCTTGAAACAACCTCGAGCGATGCCTTTGTTGAGAAAATTTCGTCCACTACAACAATGAATGAAGATATGAAATTCTTTCCGAATAGCCAAGCCTCTGAAGGGATTATTCATTGTCTGTAATAATTCGAGCCGCCCTTTGCGGGTTTTCAACTCAAATCCTCCATTAGTTTCAAGACGCCATTTGCGGGTTTTCATCTTAAACCCTCATTCTTTTTTTCTATTTTTTTTCTTTCTTTTTTTCTATTTTTTATTTTTTCTTTTATTTTGAGCGCCCTTTACGGGTTTTCACTCTCTATTTTTTTCATCATTTCATGCGTAATATTTCTCGACCGAATCATAATTCACTGGATTCTTGAGCTCGTCTCTACCCATTTCAGCCAGAATTAGAGCCCCTCCGTCGAAAGTTTTTGATACCACACATGGCCCATCCCAATTTGGTGCCCATTTTCCTCGCGAATCCTTTTGGATTGGCGACATCTTCTTTAGCACAATATCGCCTTCCCTGAACTTCTTCGGGTGGACCTTCTTATCATATGCTCATATCATTCTTCTTTGATACATCTGGCCGTGACAAATTGCTTTCAACCTCTTTTCATCAACGAGGTTTAGCTAGTCATATCTTGCATGAACCCATTCAGACTCCTCTGGTTTTGCCTCTATCAAAATGCGGAGTGAAGGGATTTCAACTTCAATCGGCAGCACAGCCTCCATTCCATATACTAATGAAAATGGTGTTGCCCCAGTGGAAGTTCGTATAGCCGTTCTATAAGCATACAATGCGAATGACAACTTCTCATGCCAATCAGTGTAAGTGTCAACCATCTTCGCGACTATCTTCTTGATGTTCTTATTTGCAGCTTCGACAACCCCGTTCATCTTTGGGCGATATGTTACCGAATTGTGGTGTTTGATCTAGAACTGTTCACAAACCCCATCTATCATCTTGTTATTTAAATTGGATGCATTGTCGATGATGATTCTCTCTGGTAAGCCATAGCGACAAATGATCTATTTTTTCAAAAATTTGCAAACAACCGACCTGGTGACATTTGCGTATGAGACTGCTTCTACCCATTTTGTGAAGTAGTCAATAGCCACTGAGATGATCCTGTGGCTGTTCGAGGCTTTAGGGTAAATCTGGCCAATTACATCCATGCCCCACATTAAGAAAGGCCACGGGGCAGTCATGACATGAAGTGGTAGAAGAGATGCATGAATCTTGTCAGCATATACCTGACACTTGTGGAATCTACGGGCACAATTGATGCAATCTGTTTCCATAGTGGACCAATAGTATCCAAAGCACATAATTCTCCTAGCCATAGTAAAGCCACTAGGGTGAGTCCCACAAACCCATTCATGCACTTCTTCTAAGATCGTTTGAGCTTCTTTAGCGTATACGCACCTTAATAGCGTTTGATCTCGACTCTTTTTGTATAGAACCTCGCCATCAAGGACGTAGCCTGTGGCTAACTTCTGAATCATTTTCTTATCATTGTCAGTTGCCTGTAATAGATATTCTTGAGTTTTCATGTACTGTAAAATGTCATGGTACCATGGGAAACCATCAACTTCTTCTTCCAAATTGTAACAATGGACCAGATATTCTAACATTTGCACTTTGATTGGCATTATTTCAGTACCTTTACTGGCCTTGAACATGGCATCCAGAGTAGCGAGGGCATCAGCCATCTGATTATCCTCTCTCGGGAGATGCTTGAAGGTGATTTCGTCGAACTCCTTGATTAGTTCAAGAACTAACGAGTGATATTTGATTAATTTTGCATCTTTGGTTTCCCACTCTCCATGAATCTGGTAAATGACCAGTACAGAATCTCTGAAAACTCTTAAAACTTTGATATTTCTTTCGATGGCCACTTGCAAACCCAATAAACAAGCTTCGTATTCAGCCATGTTATTAGTGCATAAGAATTTTAACCGACAAGAGAAAGGGTAGTAATTCCCCTCTTGTGAAACTAAAACTGCCCCAATGCATTTGCAGCTTCATCAAAGTTCATCACCCAAGACTCCTCTGAGCTATTATCCTCGTCAATTGAAATGCACATTAGTTCTTCATCAGAAAAATTAAAGTTCAGGGCCTCATAATATTTGGAAGCGCGACTTGCCAAAAAGTATGCTATGGCATTCCCTTTTATTGCCTTCTGGCTCACATATTGAATGTCAAATTCTGAAAGTAACATTTGCCAAATAACCATTTTTCCCGATAAGGTTGGCGCCTCTATAATGTATTTCAAGGGATCTAACTTCGATATCAGCCATGTGGTGTTGTATAACATGTATTGCCTAAGCCTCTTGGCTGTTCATATCAAAGCGCAACACAGTTTTTCAATCGGGGAATATCTCGTTTCACAATCTGTGAACTTTTTACTTAGATAGTAAATTGCTCTCTTCTTCTTCCCGGTCTCCTCATGCTGCCCCAATACACATCCCATTGAATTTTCGTGAACGGTTAAGTACAAGATCAAGGGTTTCACCAGAATAAGTGGCACCAAAATAGGTGGATTCGTCAACTGCCTCTTGATCTCCTCTAAGGCCACTTGACATTCTTCATCCCATGTTCCCAAATTGTTTTTCCGAAGCAATCTAAATACATGGCTGCATTTTTCTGTTAATTGAGAGATAAAACGGGCAATGTAATTTAACCTTCCAAGGAATTCTCGAACCTCTTTTTGTGTTCGAGGTGGATGAAGTTCTTGGATGGCCTTAATTTTGTCTGGATCAACTTCAATCCCCTTCTCACTCACAACAAATCCTAGCAACTTTCGCGATCACACTCCAAAAGTACATTTGGACGGATTGAGTCTCAACTGGATTTTTTCAACCTTTTAAAAAGTTTTTCTAAGTTTTCGATATGTTCATATTCTGATCGGGATTTTGCTATCATATCATCAACATATACCTCTATCTCTTTGTGCATCATGTCATGGAACAAGGTTACCATGGCACGTTTGTAGGTTGCCCCTGCATTCTTTAAACTAAAAAGCATGACTTTGTAACAAAATGTCCCCCACCATGTTACAAATGTTGTTTTATTCATATCTTTTGGGCACATTTTGATTTGGTTGTACCCTGAGAATCCATCCATGAAAGAGAAAAGAGAATGCCCCGCTGTATTATCCACCATCTTGTCAATGTACGGCAATGGGAAATTATCCTTTGGGCTTGCCGTATTAAGGTCTCGATAATCGACACACATTCGTACTTTCCCACCCCTTTTCAGAACTGAGACAGTGTTAGCCACCCATTCAGAATACTTAACCACTTCGAGGAAATCGGCGTCATACTACCTTTTCACTTCATCCCTGATTTTTAGGAGCATTTCAGGCTTCATCCTCCTTAGCTTCTGTTGCACAGGCTTGCATTCGGGCTTGATGGGAAGTCGATGCATAACAATGTCTGTGTCTAAACCAGGCATGTCTTGATATGACCAGGCAAAAACATCCCTATATTCTTGTAGGAGCTCGATCAACTTGTTTCTAGTCTCAGAGGTGATAAAAGTATCGATCTTCACCTCACACCTTTCTTCTTCAGTCCCGAGATTCAGAACTTCTAATTCTTCCTCGTGAGGCATAATTTGCTTCTCTTTGCTTTCTAACATTCTGAGCATCTCATTAGGTAGTTCATATTCTTCTTCATCCTTGCAGTCTTCGACCTCTTCTAAACACATGGGCAACTCAAAGTCAATTTCCAAATTAGATTCAGAGTTATTTGTACCATTGATATCTGGAAACCTGAAAGAAATAGAATATATATGCATACAACAGAAAGGAAGAGTCAAACAAAAGAATGATGATTTTTTTATTTTGGTTCTTACTTTAATTTGCTTTGGGCTTTGTTTACGGTGTTTTAATTAAAAAAAGAAAGTCTGCCACATAAGATTTATTGGAAAAACATCTTTTATTGATATAGGAACCATAATGGTTTTTTTGACATTGACCCTTAACAAAAGATCTCTAATGCCTTCGGGTCTAAGGCAAAAGAGTTAGTTCCGAGCATTACTCTGTGGATGACCTAAAAGCTATAGGAATTTCTTCCACAATCCAGTTGTTCATCTCCGAACATAGGCGTATCATGGAGAGGTACTTGTTTCCCTTATCCTCCTCTGATATGGCATTAATGTTCAGCCCTTCAAAAGCTTTCTCGAGCTCTTTCTTTCCTTTCTCCTCCTCATCATTTGTAGCTTCGGGATTCATGATGCCTCTCGACCTAAAACTGTGACTGATAGGTGGGAATGTCATTGGTTCCTATTTGATTTCTTCTCCGTTTTGTCTTACTTTCCTTCTTTTCTGTCTCTCTCTTATCGTTGCTCTTCTCTGCATTGGGTTGGGCTTGTAGCCTAGACCAAACCGGTCTCTCTTTTCAGGGATCATCACGGGGTATGGCCTCCCCTGAAGCTACTTGCCGAGGCCTTTGCTAGCCTTTGCCCCTTTTCCCAAAGTCTGCTTGACTTGTATTTTTGCGTTATTTGACAATCAAGGCTAAGAGACCTTGTTTCCTTCAACGATAAAGGTAGCATTAACGAGCTTAAATGTCCTAAAATGACAATCGAGCGTACCTTCATATGTCTCTATATAAGGGGTGCCAGTTGATACCGAGGCAATGGTGTCTTCTTCAGCTCCGACTATCACTACCTGACCATCAACTATGAATTTCAACTTCTGATGCAAGGTGGAGGAATAACCCCTACAATGTGGATCAAAGGGCGCCCCAACAGCCAGCTATAAGTGGGCTTGATGTCCATCACCACGAAATCTATTTCAAAAGTAGATGGGCCAATTTGTAAGGGTATCTCTATTTTTCCCAAAACATCCCTCTAGGTTCCATCAAATGCTCTCACAGTATTTTGGTATGCAGTCATGTGAGAGCGGTCAACCGACAGCTTTTTCAAGGTATCCAAAGGCAAAACATTCAACGCTGACGCGTTGTCAATAAAAACCCCTTGGCAGCATGTGCCCCTTGCATCTAGCTGAGATATGAAGGGCTTTGTAGGATCCCTTCCCAGTTGCCGGAATTTCTTCGTCATTGAATGTGATAAAATTATTCACCGCAATGTTGCTGACCAACTTTCCCATCTTGTCAGTCGTTATCTCTTTTAGAACAAAAGTCTGATTTAGGATCTTTAAAAGGGCGTCACGGTGGCCTTCCGAACTCAGCAATAGAGATGGCATTGCTCCGGATAGGCTTTGTGCCTCCAGATAGGCTTTATGCCTCCAGATAGGCTTTGTGCCTCCAAATAGTCCTCATATGCCTTCGAGTCTAGGACTAGCCTCCAGTTATAGGGAAATTACATATTGGTGTTCGGTTGGAGGGTAGATAGGTTAAAGGAATCCGATCATGGATCTATGACCAATATCAGCTTGAGAGTTCCATTGACGTTGCACGTGGAGTACGGTACCTGTGTAATTAGTGGGCATGTATGTTGTGATTTATTGTGAACCAGAGTCTGTCGTATGTTTTCTGAATTATTATTTTATGTTTAAATTAACTTTCAAAATGGTGTTTTAAACAAAATCTTATTTTTACAGTTTTAAATGTATTTGTAAGAATTTTCTTTAGTTTTTACTGTGGGTTGCTCCGGTGACCCGAATTTGACCTCCTAGACTAGGCATATCGCATAGACGGGTTTAGGGGGTTACATTAACAATACGTACATCCAACAATTTTTATGATAATAAATTGATGATATCGCAAGTGTTGTTTCCTTATCCAAGGAAATCAAAGCAATGCTTTATCTTGATTGTTTGATATAATGTTGTATTGTTGCTATATTTGTCTTGCTTTAATGAAGGACTCTTTTTTATCACAACATTTGGGAACATATTTGTTGCTCTGTTTGTATAATATACAATTTGAAATACTTGGAGGGATTGCACCAGAGAGTTGGTTGAAAGAAAGGCCAAGAGATTCTAATGTCCCCATGTTGCCTATGGTCTCGGGAATCATTCCCGACCAATGAGTTATTTACATGTTGAGTGACCTTATTCTGACAGGGATATCTATGGATAAATTATTGTATGGAGGTCCATGCTTGTCACCACACTGTTTTGTCTCCTGCCTTGATTCTCTGCATCATATTGTGGAATTCTCGGATTATGGCCTTCACTCAGTGACTTCTCTACTGTAGGAGTTGTTCCTATGCACGAAGTTTTAGTACTGTGGGCAAAGATTAAATGTGATTATGCATCAATCATGCTGCAATTTTTAACTACATTTCAAAGTCCACAAATTTATGGATGAAGCATCTTCTTGGATATTTTAGACTTTGATATTGTTGTGCATTTTGCTACCAACATTTGGAAGTAGGCGTCTCACCATGATTTCTTAAACAGAGAATGCTTCACAATACTCCAAAATGCAACAACAAATCCCAGCACCATACATATAACCAAAACGTTCAATAATCGGTTTGTTGGTTGGTTTTATCGACAGGAATAAATCACGGCCTCTGGAACAAGCCCCAGTGCCATACTCATATCGTCTCAGATCTTACCCAACAAACAATTTATTAGTCCAAAAGGTCCATGGTTCTATGCTTGTCACAAGTAGAAGGGTGCTATTGCATTCAAGCAATATTCCCTTGATGACCACTAGAGTTGTCTCTATTGGGTTCTTGAAATGACCAAAATAATAAGAAAGTAATTCACTTGAGTTCCTTTTACTGACCATGGCATTGAAATTATTGAAACATTCAGGTATCTTTCACGACAAGTTGTTATATTCCAGGACTAAAATTGTAAGAGAACTAAGAGCACAGAGGTCTTATTTTGACCACTAAGCAAGACAAACTTTAATGATATGAAATGTACCTTTTAAATATATGTTATAATGCAGTAAATGTTAGGGGAAAAAGTAAAAATGGTTGAGCGGGACTTAAATATGGGTCATATGAGATTTATAAAAAGACACAAACCTCTAAATTAATTTAAATAATTTAATAAAAAATGAAAACATTTTAAATATATTTAAAGTATAGTTAAATCAAGATTTAAAATGAAAATAATTTTATGATTTTTTAATTTTAAATTAAATTAAAATTTTTCACATTTATTTTAATAGTTATATATATAATATTGAATCGAGTTCGTTAATTTAAATTAAGTTTTAAAAAACATATTTTGAATTAGTTCACGTCTCTCCATTTCCTCTCAAATTGGAGTGATTTGTTTTACACATAATGATAGAAAATGAACACATTAAAAAAATTGTTTCTCTATCTATTTTTTCTCCACTCCTTTCATCCTGTAATTTTTCACTCAACCAAATAGATTACATTCTTATCAACATCCAATTTGTTAAGGTCAAGGGTTTGAATAATGACATTGTGAATGAAAAAATTTGGTTGGACGATCGCCCTTATAATGACCCTCAATAAAACCTGATCTGGATTAGTTGGGCTGGAAACCAGTCGTTAAAAAAAATAAATAAATCACCTTGTTTGTTGTTTAAACTCGAGGAATTCATTTTCCATGACAAGATTTGAAAACCATTGTAACTGTGGTAAAGAGATTCATCAAGAAGAAAATTAGCCTCATCATTCAAGCATCAACTGAAAATACAATTAATCAAATACAAATAAAAACATGTGGAAGATTACCAGGAACCTAATTCTGTCCCGTTTTCTAGTGGAAAGAAGAACATAATTCTGTCCCATTTTTCTAGAGGAAATAATATTTCATGAGATAATTTGCAATCTAGGAAATCTGAATTCAATTCTGATTCTTCATAATCTTGATCAATAATATCATATTTGGATGCAAGTCCAAGTCTTACCTGCAAAGCTTTTGAACTTGCATGTAGGGATGGACTGAGGGGTTGGAGGGGACAGTCGCCTCTCTGAAAAATTTGAAATTTGTATATGATTTAGAAATTTTAGATAAATTTTCTATTCAAAATCTATTTTCGCTCTCATAAAATTTATAAGTTTGCCTCTCTCAAATTTTATGGGTTCTCCCCCTTAAAAATAAATTCGAGGTCTATCCCCGCTTGCATGGAAGAAGATAATTAGGAGAAATTAATAAATAGCCCTTCTCTACTCTATATAAGCTTGTCGCTGCTTAAAACATTAGATCAGAAAGGCAAAGCAAACATATATTCTTCTCTAGAGAGGCTGGGGTCTCCCCTGTCCTATATTTCCATGTTTCCTACTACCAGTGTTGGAAAATGGTAACTTTGAGCCATATTTCGAATGGGTAAATGTGGAGATTCGAATAATGATTTTATTAGATTTTATTCTACTCTATGAGACCTTTACAACGATATCTCATATGCTCAAAACAGTTGAGTGATGAATAAGAAATTGATGCTCAAAGTGTGGTAGTTGTGAATTGAATAAGGAAGTGAAAACCCCCTATCCCACATTGATGGGATAGATTGAATGTGAAGTGTTTATATAAACTTACCCACTTGGTGGTCATTGAATGACTTGAATGAAAACTGTGCCTCACACGCAGGCGTAGGGGGTGCGAATCGAAGCTTGTCAAACCCATTCGGGTTGGGGCGCACATACATGACGTGGGCAACGCGAATGTCCAGACCGATTGGGCCCTACGTGGGAGAAGTAGTTACTAAGTATTATCCAAGTGTTGGAGGATATGCTGCGGTGTTGCATCATTGATTTCTATCCAAGTGTTGGAGGATATGCTGCGGTGTTGCATCATTGATTTCTATCCAAGTGTTGGAGGATATGCTGCGGTGTTGCATCATTGATTTCCAAGGATCTTGGAAGAATCAGTTACCGTTGGTAGGAGTTTGCCCTAGTATCCAGATGGCACCGTATGAGGCTTCGTATGGTAGAAGGTGTCGTACGCCACTTTGTTGGGCGGAGGTAGGAGAAAAGTATGTTTCTTTACAGGACATGTTAAAGGATACCAATGAGAAGGTGAAGCTTATTAGTGACTGGTTGAAGGCAGCTTCGGATCGGCAAAAGACATATGCTGACTTAAAGCGAAGGGAGATTGAGTATGCAGTCGGTGACTGTGTGTTCTTTAAGGTTTTGCCTTGGAAGAAAGTGATGAGGTTTGGTCAGAAGGGCAAGATAAGTCCAAGGTTTATTGGACCTTATGAGGTGTTCGGGCGTGTTGGTCCATTTTCTTATAGGTTGAGGTTGTCGGCAGAGTTGGAGAAGATATATGATGTTTTCCATGTATCGATGCTTCGGAGGTATAGATCAGATCCTTCGCATGTGATGCCTGTTGAGGAAATTGAATTGAATTCGAATTTAACCTATGATGAGGAGCCGGTGAGAATTTTGGATTTGAGCAGCAAAGTTCTTTGTGGTAAGACCATTGAGTTGGTAAAGGTGTTGTGGAGGCATCGTAGTGTTGAGGAAGCCACTTAGGAAAGCATGGAGGACATGTTGAAGCAGTTCCCTCATCTTTTTTGTTAGGTAAATTTTGAGAGGGAAAGTTGTAACGCCCTGAAACTGGGCCTAGATGTTTGTCGGATCGGGTAGGCGGCTCGAAAGAACCGATTTAGGCAATTCGAGTTAGTTTCAAGAATTAAATCTTATAAAATTGATTTTGGCTAAAATAAAATATGGAAAAATGCTAGAAGAATACTTAATTAATATTTTAAGTATTTCGGTAAATTCAATTTGAGGTAATTAAATCTGATTTTGGGACATTTTGGAATAGTGACTAAAATGAAAAGTTTTCAAAACTGTTTTTGGTGACTAAATCGTAAAAGGGTCAAAACTTAGAATCTTTAAGGAGCTATTTGACCAATATTTTTCATCAGATTTTTCCCTTAATTTAGGCTATTTTAAAGTGTTTTTAATTATTTTATTATTAAAATAAAATAGGTTTTACCAAATCACTTTCTTATATAACTACTTTTCTTCCAACTTTTTCTCTCAACTTTCCCAGCAGCCAAATTAATATTTTCACTCCAAAATTCTTAGGAATTAATTCCTATTGATTTCCTTTTTGTTTCCTAATTGATTTCTTTAATTCCTATTGCAAGATCTACTTGGATATCAACCAAGCTTTGCCAATTGAGGGAGAAATCAACATTTAGAGGTGATTTTCATTTCTCTCCTCTAATCAAAGGTTCTTTAATGAAATTCCCAAGTTCTTGATCCTTTGTTATTGATTTATGTTATAGAATTATGGTTTAAACACGAATTTGATGATTAAATTGAGTTTTATATGGAAAATTTGATACACACTGTTTTGGATCTGTTATGGATTGATTCTAATGAGTTAGATCTATTATAAGCTGTATTTTAATGTTGAAAGAAGTGATTAATCAATGAAATCCCGAAACTATGTGAATTGCTAGTTTTCTAGGTTGTTTATAGTTAGATTTTGGTGTGATCTTGATGCTGTAGCAGTGCTGGAGGTATAAGGACGTAATTAAGATGTTTTTGGATGTTAATTGATGTTGTTAAGATGTTAGAATCAATAGGTTTTGGTTGGGCTTTGATTAGATGAGGTTTGGTGATGATTTCGGTTGTTTTAGAGAGGTATTTGATGGTTTCTTGAGAGGCGAAGTTGTGTTTGTTGGTTGTTGGAAGTTAAAGATGCAAAGATGTGTTTTAATCCTCTGTTTTTGACTTGGTAAAACAGGGGAGTTGAATCCTTTAGCTTTTGGGGAAGGCGTGGAAGCTTGATTCGCGCAATGGTAAGCTAGCTTTGGATTGTTGGTGAGTGCAAATGTGTTTTGGTACTATAAAGAGGTTTGAATTATGGCTTTGGGAGTTTTGTTAAAGCCTAGCAAGCTTAGCTAAGCTCAAAAGTAAGTTTTCCCTATTTTGCCTTTTGAATATCGGTTTGATATGAGACTTAAATTTCATGTTTTGGTTTAAAAGCATGAATTGATTTACTTACTATTTTATGTATCTTTTAAATGATATACAATGATTTATCAAGTATGTGAACACTTAAGTGCATTGAGAAATGGTTCCTAAATGGAATGTGGTTGTTGCATTTGGCAATGTGGTTTTGCATATGGAATATTTTGTTAAATGTTGTTACCTCTCCAAAAGTATTGTTTTTAATGCCAATCTTACAATGCTTTTGCTTGTTTTTAGGTACATTTAGTTGCATAAGGTTGTTAAAATCATGCATTTGCATAAGGAGTTTAGAATTCTATCTATTCCAGTGTGAATGGTTGTTTTGTTGGCAATTTTGCAGGTTTGGCATAGTATTTGGCCCAGAAATGAAACACATGAAAGAATGCCAAAGAGAATGCCGAGTTGCTGTTGGCATCAAAGGACCATAAGAGAAATGCCAAGCACCATTGGCAATAGGATGCCAGAAGAGTTATGCCAAGAACCCTTGGCAATGCTAGCCCGAAAAAATAGGACCAGATCAGGCTGCGAAAAAATAGTATTTGATCAAACTCCAAAAAAATAGGATGCCAAGTCCGTCTGGCATAGATGGATCAAACGATGCCAAGCGCGACTGCCAAAGGATCGACGACATATGACGTCAGCCCTAGTGAAAACCTGATCAGCTTATCACTTCAAATATGGATAAGATGATCACATATCTTATCCCTTGCGCATTCAAATCTCAAATGCAAAGCTTATCCTAGGGTTTCCTACGCCTATTTAAAGGAAGAAAAGAGATCGATCAACACAACTAACAAATGAGGAACTTGGAGAGGATTTCATTGACGATCGAAGAGGAAGGCCGCGTGGTTCGACCAGCTAGACCGAGGGCTTGGAGCCATTGAAGGGATACATCGATAGACCCCTTCTTGCCTATTCTCTTTGTTTAGTTATTTTTATTTTTTAATGATGATGTATTTTGAAAACGTTTATGGTTTTTCAGTTAAATCCCTCACCATGAACTAATTCAATAGTTGGTGGGGAATGTTTGCGTTGAAACGCTGTTTTCATGTTTAGTTTTTAATAATAAATCTACCTTGGTAATGTTTTATCTATTCGACATACTTTAATGTTTTGTAAATACAATGCCAAGCGAGAGCTGGCACTGTTGGCCTATTGCGCCTCAATATCTTAACAGACTTGGGGTGGCAACGATTAAGTTGTTGAATACTGAGGAGAGAAGCTTCGAGAGAAGTCGTTCAAGTAGATGAACTTACTTCGGGAGTGAAATCTACCCCTTAGGAGTATAGATTGAATCTTAATCAAATTGGTTTATTTAAAAGCATGCACTATAGAGATATAGGGGTTTTTATATGATCAATTTAGTGCAATGACCATCGAGAGAGGCTTTGCTAATTTTGAATCTGCTTGACAAACAATGCCAAGACAGGTTGTTATTAAAGGTTGGCACGACATGAATAGCGTGAAAACCAGGCATTCCCTGCCAACACTCATCATTCATTAAAAAACCTTCCTTGCCAATGTCTTGCTTTACTTTCATTTATTTCTTTTCTTTTCAATTATTTTCCAAAACCAACTTCAAAACAAATCAACTTTTTTTAAGGCAAGTAACAATTAAAGCAATTAAATTCCAAGTCAATCTCTGTGGGATCGATACTCAGCTTACCAGCTGTATTACTTGCAGACCGTGTATACTTGTACGCAAAAGACTCATTTTGGCATTGTTTATTATTTTTCCAACACACATCATTTGACACTCTTGCTAGCATTCACTTAGAGAGTCTACAAATGCATATAAAAAACAGTGAGTAAACGTGTTTAAAAATATATATTGTAGTGACAAAGAAATAAATGTTATCGGATATAGTTGGCATACCATGGGGGTTTAAAGTGTACTATAATAAGTTGCCTCATGTGTGTCGAGGTGGGTAAAGGTTCCGTTGGCTCCACCATGAGAACCGCAGCAGTCGAGGTGGGTAAATGTTCCTTTTTCTCCTGCTGGTGGATTTATACATCAAAACCGTTGAAGTGGGTAATTGTTTCGTTGCTCCGGTTTGAACCGTTAAGGTGGGTAAGTGTTTTGTTGCTCCAGTTCGAGGATGCATGTGAAGTGGTCGTAGGAACCACTTGGGAGATCCGTGTATCTGATGTATTTTATAAAATGAAATGTTGATGGTTTTGAGTCACTTGGAAGCTAATATATGAGATAATGTATCTTGAGAAATGGATTATATTTGTATAATGAGATTTATACATGAGATTGCTTTTTAAGCTTGTTATAAAGATTGTAGCATATGAAGCTTAAATTGAGGTAGAGATAGAATCCATGATACATGTGTTGTAAATGATTTAAATGTGCGTACTTGAAGAGATTGTTGAAGCATGAGATGTTTTTCCATGAGACATTTACACTTGGTTTGAATCAAATGATTTTAATTGCATTAATGAGTGTTTTGAGCTGAGCTTATAGCTTACGCTCTCCTTTCTCATCAATGCAGAGAAATAGACCATATCAGACAGCGAGTGAGCAAGGGAGGGTCCAAGGGTTGAGACTTTCAAAATATGGTTTTATAAGTACTAAGTAGTAATAAGAGGCAATGTGACCAAGTTGTTTTTGGGAGATGTATTTTGGTTACTCCCTGTTTGTATAAGTTTGACTTGATGTTTTGAACTTGTTTGATACTAAATGCTTGATATTGAGGGGTTGGGAAACATTATGCATGCTTGGGTAGAAATAATATCTATAGGAGTTTGCTACGAATATGCCATGATGTGTATGATTTTCTACCATGTTGCTGTGTTTGAGGATTTGACGTATATGAAGTTATATGGTGATTAGATGTTGATTGGTGTATGCTAGATTGAGCCAAAGTGACATATGTTAGACTAAGAGGTCATTACAGGTCTGTCCCTACCGGTACTGGTCCTAAGGAATTGGTACGCGAGGATCTATCTTGACTCAATCTGGGCAAAATAGCCTTGCCGTATCGATACGCCTAGGGACCGTATCGGTATGCGTGGATGGGAAATTGGCCTAGTATCAGTACACGGGCAGCTGTATCGGTATGCCCTTTGGCCACTAAAATTCTAATTTTTGAAATATACATGCCCGTAATGATACGAGTGAGGCCTATACCGGTACACCAGTAATTATTTTAGTTAAGATGCTTCTGAATGTTTGTAATCTTTGTTATTTAGTCCCTATTTCATAACTATGCAATTAAATTAGTTTGGATGGTTATTTTAAGTTGAGATTTAACCTAAAGGCATGTAATATGACTAATTAAGGATTGGTAACTTTAATTTTATGTTTGACCTTATAATTATTGGAAATTATGTTTTAGTCCTTATTATGCGAATTTGAGCAATTGGATGTCGAATTGACGCCCGATTGGGATGTAACTTTCACCATAACCAGCATGAACACCTTAGGACTTAAATATGCATTTAGATAAGATAAAAGAAAAAATGGACCATTTCTAATGTAATTCTTTTGGATTTTTCTTGGCAAACCCTAATATAGCTCACTCGATTCGGTCTTACGATTAGACCGGGTCAAGGGGGTTACATTTGGTGGTATCAGAGCCAGGTTATGATTGTTGGGAGGTAGGTTACGGTTGTTTGATTGTTTAATAAAACATGAATATGTTGTTTGAAATGTACGGTGTTTGAATTTGTTAGTTTATGTTCGAAATGTGGAATGTTTGGGTGTTTAACTTGGGGACACATTGCCTTATTACTACTTTAGTTAAATGACTTTGTTTTTCAACAAGAGTGACTTGGATTCTGGCTGCAAGTTGGCCTATTTGTTTTGTTTTATTGCATTATCATGTTTTAGACTCATATTTTTGCGTATGAGACTGAGACGAAAGACTAGAGCTTATATGGGGAGTATGGTAGATAGACAGGATAATGAGTTGCCTCCTCTTCCACCGATTCCTCCTACTGGTGTTGAGGTAGAGGACGATGCGCCTTAGGCACCACAATGGCCTATTTTCGAGGATATGATACTGTTAATCCAAGCGATGACATGAGTTTTCTAGGTGGCCATGGTTAGAGTGCATGTACCTGCACCGGTGCTTGTAGCTGTTAATACTAGATTACCTTTAGAGCTTCTACGTAGCTTGAGTGGTACCGAGTTTAGAGATTTAGCTCTTGAAGCAGCCGACGAATGGTTTGCTAGTACAGAAAGGATCCTTGGCCAGATAGAGTGTACAGATGTTTGTAAGCTGGGTTGCATTGTATCGTTGTTCCATGGTGATGCTTACAGTTGGTGGACAACTGTGATCGCGGGTATGACACCTGTTGATGTAACTTGGGAATTATTTTGTGCTGCCTTCCGAAAGAAGTATTTGGGATCTCGATATCAAGATGAGAAAAAGAGGGAGTTTATGGCTTTAGAGCAAGGAAATAAGTCTATTTCCGAGTATGAAATCCAGTTTGTCCAATTAAGCCAATATACTCTTAAATTGGTTTTGGATGAGCGATAATAATGTGACCGATTCTGTTATAGATTGATCAATAAGGTAAAGACATACATGTTGGCTACAGACTATACAGAGTTTGATGTCATGGTTTCTCTAGCCAAGGATATAGAATAGAATTTGAGGTTGACTGCTCATTCTAGAAGTTTTTCACCAAGAAAAAAGAGTGCTGAATCAGATGTTGGTTGAGATCGTTACAAGAAGCACAAAGATAGGAGGTACCGACCAGATTAGAGGCACAGAGAAAATAGTGATGGTCGTGGATATCATGGTCATAATACCTATGCTTGAGTTCTCGAGTGTATGAGATATGGTAGGAGGCATTCTGGGGGGTGTTTGGGTACTCTGAGTACGTGTTGGAACTGTAGATCGCGGGATCATCTTAGGCGTAATTGTCCACAGTTAGCCAGAGAGGGTTAGGCTCATGCCTCTGCAGCTGTACCGTAGAAAGGTCGTGGGCACAGCAGTGGACATTTCCAGCGTAAGGATGATAGACAAAGAGTGGTGGCACATACCGTAGTAGTTCAGCTAGAGGGCAGTGGACCGAAAAAGGTATTTGCGTACCGTGTAGGGAGGAATGATAGTACGTGATTGCAGGTACCTTTACCTTACAGTCTATACCTTTGCTATCTTTGATTAATTTTGGTTTTACTCATTCGTATATCCTGCACGAGCATGCTTGCTTGCTTAACATACCTGTAGAGGTGTTAGATGTTGGTATGTGGGTAACCAGTTCCTTTGGTGAAACAATCGTATCTAGGAGGTTGTATAGGAGTTATCCCTTAGAGGTTCAAGGGCACGTTTTTGTGGCCGACCTGATGGAGTTGCCATTTCACAGTTTTGATATGATTTGGGGGATGGAATGGTTGTCTCAACATAGAGCTATAGTTGATTTTGAGACCAAGCGAGTTTCGTTGAAACTTGCAGAGGATTACGAAGTAGTGGTTATGGGTGAGAATGGCAAGTTCTTGTCAAATATGGTTTCAGCTTTGGAAGCACGAAAGTTGCTGGAAAGTGAGGGTCAAGCATACCTAGCCTATGTTATGAACCCTAGTGTGAAAGAAGTGCGTGCCCAGGATATTTGCATAGTTTGCGATTTTTCTAGAGTGTTTTCGAAAGAGTTTTCTGGGTTACCGCTTTTGTATTGAGCCGTACGTGATACGGCTCTTGTGTCAATTGCACCGTATCATATGGCACCTAAAGAGCTGAAGGAGTTGAAGACGCAGTTATAGAAGTTGTTGGATCGTGGTTTCATTCAACCAAGTGTGTCACCGTAGGGAGCATCGATGTTGTTCGTAAAAAAGAAAGATGGCACGATGAGAATGTACATTGATTATCGGCAACTAAACTAGTTGACGATTAAGAACAAGTATCTTTTGCCAAGGATTGATGATTTGTTTGATCAGTTTCGGGGTGCTACAATGTTTTCTAAGATTGATCTAAGGTCCGAGTATTATCAGTTGAATGTGAAGGATAAAGACATAACGAAGACAGCTTTTTGTACGCATTATGGGCATTATGAATTCTTAGTGATGCCATTTGGGTTAACAAATGCATCGACAACATTCATGGATATGATGAATCAGGGTTTCATGAATTATTGGATCAATTTGTGGTAGTGTTCATTGATGACATTCTTGTGTACTCTCATACCGAGAAAGATCACGATCAATATCTAGGGATTGTGTTGCAAGTTCTGTTGGACAACAAGCTTTATGCCAAACTGAGTAAGCGTGAGTTTCAGATCAAGCATGTGGTTTTCCTTGGTCATGTTGTTTCGGCCAAGGGTATTCGTGTGGATCCACAAAAAATTAAAGCTGTTGTGAATTGGGAACAACTGAAGTCGGTGTCAGAAGTTCATAGTTTCCTTAGGTTGGCAGGATATTACCGACACTTTGTAGATGGTTTTTTAAGGATTGCTGCTCCTTTGACAAAAATGCTGCAAAAGGATGTGAGTTTTGAGTGCAAAGAGGGTAGACAACAAGCCTTTGATAAGTTGAAGGAAGCTTTGACGCAAGCTCCAATCTTGATTCAACCTGAGTCAGGGAATGAGTTTGTTGTGTATAGCGATACATCTTACGTGGGTTTGGGATGTGTGTTGATGCAAGAAGGAAGGGTTGTAGCTTATGTATCTAAACAATTAAAGGTGCATGAGCGCAATTATCTTACGTACGACATTGAGTTGGCTGCGATGGTGTTTGCGTTAAAGATTTGACAACATTATCTTTACGGTGAGAAGTGTATTGTATACACGGATCACAAGAGTTTGAAGTATTTGATGTTGCAAAATGAGTTGAATCTTAGGCAACAAATATGGTTGGAATTGCTTAAGGATTACGATTTGACAATTGAGTATCATCCGGGGAAAGCTAATGTTGTGGCTGATGCTTTGAGTAGAAAGGTTGCGGTTGAGTTGAGGGTGATGTTTTCTTAGTTGAGTGTAACGCGTGATGGTGTTTGCATCAGGGAATGAGTTTGTTGTGTATATGAGGCTTTGTATGGTAGAAGGTGTCGTACGCCACTTTGTTGGGCGAAGGCAGGAGAAAAGTATGTTTCTTTGCCGGATGTGTTGAAGGATACTTGTTATGACTCTGTGAGTGATTGACAAAAGGGTAGAAAATGCGTTGGAAATGTATGAAACAGTTCCAAGACTAAGTCTTTTGCTTGCAAGTATACACGGTCTACAAGTAATACAACAGTAAGCTGAGTTATCAATCCCACAAGGATTGGTCAAGAGTTTAATTGCTTCGCTTGTTACTTATCAAGGAAAAGTTTGTTTGATTTGAAGTTGGTTTTGAAAACAATTTAAAAGAAAAGAAAGGAAAACAACGTTGGCACAAGGAAAGTTTAAATGAGTGATGAGTGTTGGCAAGGGAAGCCTAGTTTTCACTCTATTCATGCCATGCCAGCCTTTAATAAAATCTGTCTTGGCATTGTTTGCCGAGAAGATTCAAGTTAGCATTGCCTCTCTCGATGGAAAAGCCCTAAATTAACCATGTAAAAACTCCTATATATCTATAGTGTAGTTTTTCATAAATCAATTTGAATAAGTTCCAATCTATACTTCTAAGGGGTAGACTCACTCCCGAAGTAAGTTTATCTACTTGAACATCTTCTATCGAAGTATCTCGCCTTAGTATCTGGCAACAATCATTGTCCCCTAAGTCTGTTAAGATATTAAGGTACAATGGGCTATTAATGCCAGCATTCGCTTGGCACAACGTTTGTAAAATCAAGAACATGCCAGATAGGGAAAACAATGACGAGGCAATTTAATTATTAAAGACAAAACATAAAAACAACATTCAACCCAAACATCCCTCATCAACTATTAAATTAGTTCATGGTGAGGGTATCAAACCAAAAACCTTCATCGGTTTTAACAAACATCATCATTTAAAAGAAATAAAAATAAAATCGACAAAGAGAATGGGCTAGAAAAGGATACTGTGATCAGTGAAGCTCTCTCCAATCTTTTTCCCCTCAAGTGTTTGCTTGAGTTCTTTAAATAGGCGTACAAGGATGAGCTAGGATAAGCCTTGAATTTGAATTTGAATGCTCAAGGATAAAGAATGTGATCATCTTATCCATCGTTTGAATCCTAATGCTGACATCATCAATGGTTCACCGTCCAATTGACTGGGCATCAAACACGTCTTCTCTGCCAACCGATGCTTTGATAATTTTTGGTCATTTGCTGTCAATAGCTACTCGGCATCCTCCTTGGCATCGTTCCCTTCCTGCGCTGATCTGCTCTGCCGTTCCTGCAATACTGCCAACAAGCAACCCTTCACACTAGCATAGTCCATTCTAAACTCCTTATGAAAATGCATGTAATTAACAGCTAAATGCAGCTAAATATGCTCAAAGACAAGCAAAGATATTGTAAAATAGGCATGAAAATCAGTACTTTTAAGGAGGTAACACTCCCCCAAACCTAACTCATTGCTTGTCCTCAAGTAATGCATGTAAGCTAAGGAAAACAAAAATTACAAAAATAGTACCTCGACAAAGTTTTGGTCGAAATGGCAACAAATGCTGCAAGCATAATTAAACTCTAGCTCTGTCCTCAGTTATCTTCGTACAGTAATGACAAGCAAATAGCAAATTCAAGTGCAACAATATAGATATAGTCTAAGGTCATTAAGTGTGAAAAAGTGTAGGTGATATGCATCAAATTTACTTAACTCACTTAGTCAATTTTTACTACCAAAACTCAGAAATTATTATTATTATTATTCTACCGAAGGTATTTTTTATTATTATCGCATGCATTAGATTAGAGTAGCGTCATGCACTGTTTGGCATGAAACATAAGAGGGAGCAAACCGCGAATACCCACATTAGTCAAGATTACATCACTGACTAACCTATTACACTCATACCCTAATTCATGTTGGCTTGAGAACTAAGAGGGATCAAACCACAAAGACCCAAGTTAATAATTTTCCCTAAGGAGAAGGAGTGCTCTAAAGTTCTTCAGTATTTGGCAAACATTGTTGCCTTATTCCCTTTTTTTCTTTGACATTTCTGTCTTTTTTTTCTAAGTTCAATTTCAAGAGAGCCTGAGTTCATTAAGCAGACTAGATGCATACCTCGTGTAAAGTGCAACCAAAGTTCCCTAAACTATAGTTCATTTGCCAAGCAGCCTTGGCATTACTACTCTGCTGGCATCAGGAAACTAAAGATTTAAAATTTCTTCATCAGACAGCTTATTCTAAAACTAATAGAACTTGCCTAACAAAGTGTTAGCATTCTTCAAAATTTGGCCGAGACAAAATTTTCTTTTTCTTTTTTCTATTAGTTCATTATGCATGGCTAAAATCTAATCTATATGGCATACATGGCATGACAAAAAAATGTAAACATGAATGCATGGCATGGCATAAATGGGAGGCAACACACACCCCCAAACCAAAGATGTGCATTGTCCTTAATGCTTTGAAACAACACATATAAACAATTAAACAAAAAAATAAAATGCATGAACATGGGAAATGCAATGACATGAAAAATATGCAAAAATAGTTTTAGGAAGATGAGGACTCCCCTTCGGATGGTTTTTGTCTTGTGACGCGGGTCTTTCTTTTCACAAAGGTCCTATGATCAGGGGCCATGTGCTTCTTTCTTTTGAGGCTGGGCTTTGAGGCAGCGGTGGAAGCACCAGCTTCCTTAACGATCTGCACCGGCTCTGATGTGGCAGGAGTGACAGCAGACGAGGCAAGGGCAGCAGATTTCTTCTAAACTTTTTTTTAGATTCTAGTGGTGTTTTGAACTTATCAGATTCTACTTGAACATGAGAGACTGGTACTTTGGAATTAGAGGGTGTTGGAGTATGAAAGGATCGGGGACTGGCTGGCATGGCACCATCGTTGGCAAAGATTTCCACAAAAAATCTGGGAAGGCTGGCATAGAGTCCCGGGATAATCTTTCAAGGATTTCCCTGATGGTAATATCCCTGGGTAATGTCATAGCTTGCTGCTCTGTTCCTCGGCTAGAAAATGATCTATCGATGCAGTCCTTCTTGGTCCAGGCTCTCGGTCAAGCTTGGTTGAACTACATCTCCTTGGTGCAATCGACTGTGATCAGTGAAGCTCTCTCCAATCTTCTTCCCCTCAAGTGTTTGCTTGAGTTCTTTAAATAGGCGTGCTAGTATGACCTAGGATAAGCCTTGTATTTTGAATTTGAATGCTCAAGGATAAGGAATGTGATCATCTTATCCATCATTTGAATCCTAGGGCTGACGTCATCAATGGTTCACCGTTCACTCGATCGGGCATCAAACACCTCTTCTCTGCCAACCGGTGCTTCGGCAATTTTTGGTCCTTCGCTGCCAACAGCTACTCGGCATCCTCCTTGGCATTGTTCCCTTCCTGCGCTTGTAACCCCCTCGACCAGGCCTAGATGCCAGACCGAACCGAGTGAGCTATATTAGGTTTGCTGAAGCAAATCAGAGAAAGATTACAGAAATCGATCTTTTTTTCCTTTTATCTTATCTAGATGCGTATTATTAATCCTAAGTGATCATGCTCGCAGCGGATGAGATTACAAAGGAAACGAACCACAGAATGACAACCAATTCCATAACGTACAATTTAAGGACCAAAATGCAAATCCGATAGAATACAAGACCACTGGTGAAATTAGGGTTAGCAATCCTCAATTAATCAGTTTACATGCTTACATGTCAATTTTCTTTTCAAACTAACCATTCAAGCTTACACAATTGTCAAAACAAGATTCAAGGACTAAAACAAAGGAAAACAAAACCTTTTTTCAATGACATTAATAGTTTTAATGACCACCCATATTGATACGTGGGTAACCGTATCGATATGGTGCTCAAAACCCCACAGCCTCGTTTTGATACGCTATGTACTATACTGGTATGCCACGTCAGATTAAAAACCTCGTTTGAAAATTGCTAAAACTGTACTAATACGAACTCTATGTGTTTCGATACACGGGTTTTTCCTCAAAAAGTAACTTTCCAATAGCTCAAATATGTATCGGTACACCTGGACACGTACCGATACTTGAAACTTAATCTTGCCTAGCCGTACCAATATGGTCCATTGCGTATTTGTACGTCTGGGCCTGTAATGTCATTTTTAGCTGGTTTTACACTCGAATCTAGATACACTTGGATCCTAGCAACCCACAAACAAGCATGCAATCAACCATCCAGTCATACACCAACATTTGCACCAAGATCTAGCAACCTTAACAGTCATATGCTTCCAAAAGATTCAACCTATAGGCATGCTCCCTAAACCAATTGCCAACACACCAAAACACTCAAATGGACATTTTTCAGCATATACACCATTTCAACACAATTCCAAAACCATAATCAACATGGTAGATTCATCCAAGCATAGCAATCAATCAAAGCTATATAGATGCATACCTAACATCAACATAAGCAAAAACCATTAACAAGTTCATCAACAACATTCCAAGTACAAAACTCAGCATCAAACACGCTCAAAACAAGGGAGAAAAATAGAATTACATATCCCAATAACATGGCGAACACAATGCCTTATTAACCAAAAACTTAAACCGAGTTCATGCTCAAAAGGAGTCTTGCCCTTGGATCACTTTAAACCTTGCCTTGCTGCCCGAACTTTAATCTCTGCATCATTAGGAAAAAGAGAGCGCAAGCAAACATGCTTAGTGAGGATTATAATAAAACAATGATACATTTGAAAGTCCTTTGAAAAATAAACACTTGTTTTCAAACCATGCTTACGACCAAAGCATTTTCATTGATCCCAAATCAAAACCAACATATCGACCATATGCCAAAAATATTTACAAACCACATGCTTAAATCCCAAAGCATTAAATCATCTCATTCCATGATTAAATCCCAAACATTAAATCATCACATAAGCTTTCATATATTGGCAATTATAGTGACCCCGGATAGTCGACCATTATCCTTGATTAGTCGACCGCTAATCATTGGTTAACTGACCTTTAACCTTACACATCGGATACACGGATCTCCGCTTAAATCCCTTGATTAGTCGACCGCTAATCATTGCTCAAATATGTAGTGACCCCTCTACATATTTTAAAAAAATAAAATATTATTGTATTTTAAAATTTTTAAATAATTTCAATTAAATCCCTTTATATTTTTTTTAAAAAAAGGTCTTGATAAGTTTCGATTTTTCTGAAAATTTTAGTTAAACTCCTACTTTTTTATGAAAATTTTAAATTAAACCATTTAAAATCTTTAGAAACTTTAATTTAAGTCTCCAAAATTTTCAAAACCTTTAAATAGGCCCCTCCAAATTAGATTGTCAAGATTTGCTCATGAAAAAAGAGACCCTTGTTTATATTTTGCTTGCACCGGCTAGCAATATCCTTAAAAGGTTCAGGGCACATAGAGAAGGTGTTAAGACATGGAGCGCGAGTCATGCTTCCCGAAGTCAAGATCTCAAAAAGAGAAATTAACCGTTACCTGTAATTCATTTTTCGCTTCTTGAGATCAAATATCTTTTACGATTAAACGAAAGTCTCTCTAAGGACTGTTTGAGAATTAACATCTTCATTCGCATTCATCATCATAGTTTTATTGTGTTTGTTATCGTTTTTTCTTCACATTTGTTTTGCATTGCATTCTCATGGCATAAAACGAGGTATCAATTTTCGCAAGTGACCGTCGCTATAAAGGGCAATCATAATGAATAAAAGGTCTCGTGATCAGAGATAACGAATAACAACTCCCGAGAATTGTCATAATGAAATAAGGGTGCAAATCAAACATAGTACGTGATGCTCGCGATAATGATGATCGACATGAGATACAAGAACTGAAGAAGCAGATAGAGGAGATGAAAGACCCGATGACAGCTATGAGTCAAAATATGAAACGCGATGGTCAGAAGTCTACCCCGAGCAAGGTAGTTCCAAGCAATACAATAGTTCAAATCCATTTGTGATCCGCACAAATCAATAAGATGTGCATCTGAGTCGAGTTCCAAGAAATATGAGGTAGGTCAAAAAAACCCGAGAAATCAAATGACATCAACAGATTCTCTAGGTGAAATGCTGGCAAAAGCGGCAAAAGATATGTGTTGGAAAGTATAAAAACATGCCAAGATTAGTCTTTTGCGTGCAAGTATACACGGTCTGCAAGTAATACATCTGGTAAGCTGAGTATCGATCCCACAGAGATTGACTTGGAATTCAATTGCCTTGATTGTTACTTGCCTTAAGAAAAAGTTGATTTGATTTGAAGTTGGTTTTGAAAACAAAAAAAAAGAAAATGAATGAAAGTAAAGTAAAGACGTTGGAAAGGGAGGTGCTTTAATGAATGATGAGCATTGGCAGGTAATGCCTGGTTTTCACGCTATTCATGCCATGCCAGCCTTTAATAACAACCTGTCTTAGCATTGTTTGCCGAGCAGATTCAAAATTGGCAAAGCCTCTCTCGATGGTCATTGCCCTAAATTGATCATGTAAAAACCCCTATATCTCTATAGTGCTTGCTTTTAAATAAACCAATTTGATTAAGATCCAATCTATACTCCTAAGGGGTAGATTTCACTCCCGAAGTAAGTTCATCTACTTGAACGACTTCTCTCGAAGCTTCTCTCCTTAATATTCAACAACTTATTCGTTGCCACTCCAAGTCTGTTAAGATATTGAGGCACAATAGGCCAACAATGCCAGCTCTCGCTTGGCATAGTATTTAGGAAATATTAAAGTATGCCGAATAGTGAAAACATTGCCAAGGCAGATTTATTATTAAAAACTAAAACATAAAAATAACGTTCAACGCAAACATCCCCCACCAACTATTAAATTAGTTCATGGTGAGGGATTTAACCAACAACCCATAAACTTTTTTACAATACATCATCATTAAAAACAAATAAATAACTTAAAAGAGAGAATGGGCTAGAATGGGTCTCTCGATGCAGCCCTTCAAGTTCCAGGCTTCTTGGCCAAGCTGGTCGGACCACCCTTCCTAGGTGCAGCCGGTTGTCAATCATCACACACCAACTCCTCACTTCGATCTTCTTCGCTCTCCCAAATGCTAGCTTGGTTGGTGTTTAAATAGGCGTGCGAGGAAGGGATAGGATTATCTCTTCAAATTTTGAACTTCAACTGCCCAAGGGATAAGGGATTATCATCTTATCCAAATTTGAATGAGAGCTGATCAGGTTAGGGTTGACGTCATACTGCCGACGCTGCCTTGGCGTCCAAGCTTGGCATGAATCTGCCAACAAGTCTTTGCACCACCTTATCCATTATTTTTTCGGAGATTGTTCCAATTGCTATTTTTTGGAGCCTGATCATGTCCTATTTTTTTGGGGTCCAACAGCTTCTTGGCGTAGCATCAAGTTCACTTCTCTGCCAACCGGTGCTTGGCACTGTCTGGTCCATCTGTGCCAACAATACTCGGTATTCTCTCTGGCGCTTCTTCCTGTGTTACTTTTCTGGGCCAAATCCTATGCCAAACCTGCAAAATTGCCAACAAAACAACCCTTCACACTGGCATAGACAAAATTCTAAACTCCTTATGCAAATGCATGGTTTTATCATCCTAACGTGACTAAATGCACCTAAAAACAAGCAAAAGTATTGTAAGATTGGCATTAAAAACAATACTTTTGGAGAGGTAACACTCCTCCAAACCTAACTCATTACTTGTCATCAAGTAATGCAAACAAAATAAAAACAAAAACTGTGAAAAAGTTACCTCGACAAAATTTTGGTTGAATGCCAACACGTGCTGGCAAGCAGAATTTGGCTCTATTTCTGTCCTCGGTATCTCAGTGCAATAATGCCAAGCAGGTAGTAATTCAAGTGCAGCAATATAACTCTAGTCGAAGTTTATGAAGAGTGCATAATGTGTAGGCAATATGCATCAAGTATCATTTCACTCCCTTTGCCAATTTTACTACCTAAACTCAGATTTTTATCATTTTTTCTTCTTGCCAAGGGTTTCTGTTGGCATTAATTTAAGTTTGCTTCGTGACACTATTTAGCGTGAGAGATAAGAGGGAGCATACCACGAATCCCCACCTTAATCTAGACATCACTTGGCTTTCTCTTCAACTCATACTCTAAGGTTTTGGACTTGAGAACTAAGAGGGAGCAAACCACGAAGCCCCAAGTAACTTATTATCCCTAGGTAGAGGATAGTTCATTTTTTCATCGCCCTGGCAGAACATTGCTGCCTTATTAGTTTCTTTTACCCTGGCATAATTTGTTCTTTTTTTTTCAAATTTGAGCATAGTTTCAAAAAGTCTAAGTTTGCTAGGGAACTAGATACATACTACGTGTTAAGTGGAATTTCAGTTCCCTAAACTAGAGATCAATTGCCAAGCTAACCTGGCATACTATTCTGCTGGCATGGCATGACAACTAAAGATTAAAATTTACTCATTGGATAGACACCTAGATCAAATTAAACTTGCCTAACAAGTGTTAACATTTTTCAAAATTAAAGCGAGGCAAAATTTTCTTTTTCTTTTTCTTTTTTTAGTGGTTCGGTATGCATCTATCCTAAATGACCTAAATGGCATGGCAATAGAAAATTAAACATGAAATTCATGGCATAAATGTGAAGAAATGCACACCCCCAAACCCAAGATATGCATGTCCCCAATGCATGAAACAACACATATATACAAGAAAAACATAAAAAATTAAAAATGCATGATCATGTAAATGCAATGGAATGAAATGTAAAGGAGTTTAGGAAGAAGAGGAATCCCCTTTGGAGACTATTTGCCGTGCGGCACGGGTTTTTCTTCTCACAAATGGCCCACGATTAGGGGCCATGTGCTTCTTTCTTTTCAGGCTCGGTTTTGAAGTGGCAGTGGAGGCTCTAACTTCCTCATTTTCCTTGAAGGTTCCGATGCAGCAGGTGCATCAGTGGCATCAGATGGCGTATGTATAGCAAGTGTCACTGGCGACTTGGCTTGGGTTTCCTTTGATTCAGATGAAGAATCAAAACTGGCAGACTCGACTTGAATCGGAGACAACGAGACTGTGGCATCGGACGGGGTATGAACTGGACTAGTTGGCATGGCATTATCGCTAGCAGAGAGCTTGGCAGGGAAGTCTGGAAACTCTGGCACAAAATCAGTTGATAATTTTGTAAGAGCCTCTCTAATCACAACATCCCTGGCCTAGATGTAGTGTCGCATCTTGACATTGAGCTCCTCAGCCTTTTCCAGCTTTTGGAGAATAATTTCCTGGCATTGGTGAATTTGGGACAGCATTGCCATTGAACTGTTTGGCACAGTTTCTGGCATGGTTGCTGGCGCGGCCCTTGACTCATTGGGCTTTAGCGTGGGTGCCCTTACCTTTCCCTTCCCCTTTTCATTGGGCTCGACAGCTACTAGATTCCTCCATATAGCAACAATAATTTTTTTTCCTTTGATCATTTGCCCTTTATCCGTATCAAGCCTTGGCACATCATGGAGCATGCAAATGTTAGAAATCAACAAAGGGAAAAACAAACTGCCAGTACCTTTCGCTGCGCACTTGTAAGTTTCCTCAACAATAAGCTTGCTAACATTGATCTTGCGCCCCATAACAAAGGAGTGCAACATGATCATCCTTTCTTCCGACATGGTCTCGTTATGGGATGTGGGCATCAGATTCGCCTTGAGAAAGTGATTCCATCCTCTCAATTGGGGTTTCAATGCCAGCCTCTTCACCGTACGGTGCCCCTTGGATGACACTGTCTATGTCGTGCCAGGCTCGCATAGATCTGCCTGCAGTCTTTTTCTCTTGGCCGCGTTCATTGATTCACTGTACTTGAAATACTCATCCTCTGCACCATCTAACTCAAACATATTGTTAATATATCCTTCATCAAAACAAACACATTTACCTCTAATCATCAAGAAGGGTGAATCCTTGGTCACAAGGTGCGCATAGAATTCTTGGACGATAGTGGCATAAATCTCCCATTTTTGCTGGCAGAACTGAGTCTATTTGTGCAAGTTAATCGTAGACATGACTTCTGAAGGGAAGCCATTGTTCGCCTTTGTTTTGAGGTCGAAGTGCTTCTCATAGCAAAAATTCCTTGAGGCAAAATTGGATTTGAACTTTTTTTGAATCTTCTCGTTAAAGAATCACTTGAAGAAAGTCGAAGAGGAAGCCATTGAAAGATCTTGGACGATGTTGAACAAAGATGAAGAAGAAGCAGCAGCTTAGGTTTTGGTACTTGCTTGTCGAAAAAGAAAGTAAAAAGTGAGATAGAGTTTTGGTTATTTAACCGGTTAGGGTAAGAAAGTGAAAGGTTTTGGGTCGGTTTAGTGTTTTAATGGGAGGAGTAATTAGGGATAATGATGAAAAATAAAAAGAATTAAATTAAAAGAGGTGATGTGATAAGGATGAAGTGATAAGGTGATATGTGATAAGATAGGGTAAGGAATGGAGTGATAAGGTGTTTGGTTTGAATTTTAAATTTTAACCCAAATTTTGGGCGGCTAGGGTTTAAGGTTAAAAGAAAAATACTCTCTCTCCTATTGAATGGGCCGGTCAAGCTAGGGTTTTTCTCATTCTTCTAAATTTAGCACCATCGCATGCCAAGCTGTTATGGCACTATGTCTGGTAGACTTCGCTATTGGGACATCAGCTCCTGCCAAATAATCTCGGCATTGTTCCTGGCATGCTTTCTGGCATGGTTCATGGTATAACAAATCTGCGCAACTCAAAGGAAACCTTTCAACACAATAAAAGAATAAAACTTAAAATATAAAAAGAAAGAAAAAACAAATAAAAACCTTGAAACCTAAAAACAAAGAAAACATATGTCCTAATATTTACAAAGGTTCAAACCTGATGGTGTTTTCATGTTACCTCTGCCAAGAGGATCGCCTCTTTGGTATTGTTCTGGTCACCTTCCATGTAATGATTTAAACGTTGGCCATTCACCTTAAAGATTTCTCTTGTCTTCAAGTTCTTAATGTCCACAGCTCCATGAGCATAGGGCTTCACAACTTCATAAAAGGCCCGTCCATCTCGATCTGAGTTTCTCTGGAAACAACTTAAGCCGTGAGTTGAATAACAAAACACGTTGGCCTACCTCAAACTGTCTTGGCATTATCCTACTGTCGTGCCATCGTTTTGCCTTCTCCTTGTAGATCCTGGCGTTCTCATGGGCGTGTGTTCTGAATTCTTCCAATTCATTTAGGTCTAGCAACCTTTTTTCTCCAGCAGCTCTCCATGCCATGCCAAGTGTTTTGATGGCCCAGTAGGCTTTATGCTCAAGCTCACTGGTAGATGGCATGGTTTTCCGAAAACGAGTCAAAATGGTGACGTACCCAAAGGAGTTTTAAATACAGTCATGTAAGCCCACAAGGACTCATCTAGTATCAAGGACCAGTCTTTCCTTGATGGATTAGCAGTCTTCTCTAGAATGTTTTTAATCTCCTTATTTGAAATCTCGGCTTGCCCGTTTGTTTGTTGATGATATGTCGTGGCAATTCTCTGCTGTATACCATACCTGCACAAAGCTTTAGAGATTAGATTACATTTAAAATGGGTGCCCTCATCGTGAATAATCACCCTAGGGGCACCAAATCTAGTAAAAATGTGTTTGTGCAAGAACTTGGCAACTGCCTCTACCCATTTAGATACATAGTCAACAGCCACAAGAATATATACATTACCGAATGAAGGTGGAAAATGACCCATAAAGTCTATCCCCCATACATCAAATAAATCCAAATGCATAATGTTTGGGAGTGGTAGTTGGTGACTGCCAGAGATGTTTCATGTCCGTTAGCATCGATCACATGCCTTGGCATACTCATGGGCATCCTTATATAGTGTGGGCCAAAAGAATCCTGACTGCAGTACCTTGGCAGCAGTCTTTACCCCAGCAAAGTAACCTCCATATGGTGCAGCATGGCATATATACAATATGTTATGCTGTTCATCCTCAGGCACACACCGGCGGATCACTTGGTCTGCACATTGCTTGAAAAATATTGGCTCGTCCCAATAGTATTGCCTAAATTCCTGCAAGAACCTCTTCTTGGCATTGTATGCCAAGTCTAGTGGCAGAATGTTACTTACCAAGTAGTGACAATGTCAGCATACCATGGCACGTCATTAACTGCAAGCAAATACTCGTCAGGAAATTCATCTCTTATAAAATTGGTCTTACCATCTTCAAGATGATGCTCTAAACGTGAGAAATGGTCAGCTACTAGGATTTCACTGCCCTTCTTGTCCCGAATCTCAAGGTCGAATTCTTGAAGTAGGAGCGTCTATTGGCTTAGTCTGGGCTTGGCATCCTTCTTTGCCAAGAGATACTTCAATGCCAAATGATCTATAAACACCACAACATTGTTACCAATTAAGTAAGATCTAAATTTGTCAAAAGTAAATACAACAACAATAAATTCTTTCTCGGTCGTAGAGTAGTTCAGTTATGTTTCGTTCAAGGTTCGGCTGGTATAAGTGTTCAAAAGTACTATTTTTATTACCCTTTTTACTCATATTATTGTTAGACTTAGGCTCATATTAGTTGCATAATTAGTCATTCATGCATTAATTCATGTTTCTTTCCACCGTTGAGCTTGATTACATAAAATGGTGATTTTTGTGGAAAAAGATGCTGCTTTGGTGTGTTTTTGTGTGTGTGTAGAATCACTTGCCTAAACAAGGCTAGAACCAGTTGCCAGGGCAGTGCATGAAGGAGATGTCGACGCAGTTGCCAGGGCAATGCATGAAGGAGATGTCGAGCTAGTTGCCAAGGCAATTTTCGATAAGGGATAAGATGATATGGTAGTCGAAATTGATGACTAGATAAGCCCAAGATGACGTGGAGCAAAGTTAAATCCCAAAGGAGTTTGATTTCCATGAAGAGGTTAAAGAGAAATTAAATCCCAAGAAGATAGGAGAAGTTCTAGAAGGAATTTAAATATAATAAAGAATTATATTCTTTTAAAGTATTTAATTCTAACTTAACTTCCTCCTCAAGAAGGATTTTAACCTAGCCATCTCCTATTTAAAGGAGACCAAGCCGTCAAAGAGGAAAAGAGATGAGAGATTTCGACAAGAAGGGAGAAGCTTGGAGAGAGTTCGATTGGGAGATAATTCAATGGGGCCAATCGATTTCTTCTTCTTCTTCTTTGCTTCCATTAGATTCATGGTTTGGGGATTATTCTATGTATATCTTTTGAACCCAAACATGAACTAACTTGATTGGTTGGGGTTATTGTGGTTTTGTGGTTGTGAAATATTTTGGATTTTGTTTAGGTTTTTGAGTTGCAATTCAATTTTCAAAGTTTGTTCGTTCTTGGTTCTCAATCTTGTTTGCGAGTGAATTGGGAGAGGATCTCGTAACTTCATCTATTTATCTAATATCGGGAGAGTTAGATTCAAGAAACGAATGAGCATGGTCTTTATTCAATCAATTGATGGTGAAGACTAATCTGGCTTAGGAATAAGTTTAGGATTTCAATGGCTAAGTGGAGCGCAAGATTGATTGTTGTTCACCCTTGATTCACGCAGGGATGTATTACTCAAGGCATGCACAAATAGCTAGAGTTTCGACTTAGGGATAAGAAAAAACCATTGAAGATCACTTCGCCGAACTTTGGAAGTGAATGCTCAATTGCCCAGGCAATCGACCCATCCTTAATTGCCCAGGCAATCGCGGGAGCATTGCCTAGGCAATCTGATCAGACAATGAGGGGGAATTGCCCTGGCAACCGACCAGGCAACACGGCAGAATTGCCCTGGCAATAAACCAGGAAATTGCAACCAAATTTCCCTGGCAATCGACTAGGCAATCGTAACAGAATTGCCCTGGCAATCCGGCTGCTACTCAATCACCACGACGAACCATTCGATCATCACTCCACAACTCACGATAACATGGCCTATCCCCTTTCTTTTGATTTCATCTATTCTTTTAGTTTATTGCTCTTAGTTTACTCATTAGTTATAATTCCTACAATCACCTACTTGTATTTTTCTTTCCCAACGCAGTAACTTATGCAAAGTAGCCCAAACCAATCCCTGTGGAGACGATACTCGATACTCAGATCACTTTATTACTTGCGACGTGTATACTTGCACAATTGCGTAGGACTTATTATGTGCAACAGTTGGCATAGTAGATGTCATGAAAAACCTTTCAATGCCTTTATCCCAAGACTGCTCCAACGACATAGTCGTTGGCATCGCACATGAGCTCAAAGGGCTCACCCTAGTCTGGTGCCACAACTATAGGGGCATTTATCAACTTCTCTTTAAGCTCATGAAATGCTCTCAAACAAGTATTGTTAAATGCAAAAGTGGCATTATGTTCTAACAGCAAGCATAAAGGTTTAGCAATTTTTGAAAATTCTTTAATAAAACGCCGATAAAAACTGGCATGTCCTAAAAAACTCCTTATACCTTTAACACTCGTTGGAGGTGGTAGCTGCTTAATTACCTTAACTTTTGCTTGATCCACTTCTAACCCTCTCTCAGTTACCTTGTGCCCGAGAATAATGCCCTCCTTCACCATGAAGTGGCATTTTTTCCAATTCAACACTAGGTTTGTCTATATGCATCTCTTCAAGACTTGCTCCAAACTCAGAAGGCATTCCTCAAATGTTTTTCCAAACACTGAGAAATCATCCATGAATACTTCCATGTTATGCTCGATCATA
Source organism: Hibiscus mutabilis (assembly GCA_019671005.1). Taxonomy (NCBI): domain Eukaryota; kingdom Viridiplantae; phylum Streptophyta; class Magnoliopsida; order Malvales; family Malvaceae; genus Hibiscus; species Hibiscus mutabilis. Next base: position 3,623,717 of record CM033737.1, on the reverse strand, counting down.
TAAAAAAATGGACATCATGCAACGTTGAAACGTTGCTGGTGCATTACATAGGCCGAATGACATCCTTCTAAACGCAACCGTCCCATAAGGGCACGTGAACGTGGTCTTCTCTTGATCATTAGGAGCGATGGCAATCTGATTATAACCTGAATAACCATCCAAAAAACAATAGAAAGCTTTACCTGCCAACCTGTCTAGCATCTGATCAATGAATGGCAATGGGAAGTGGTCCTTCCTCGTGGCATTGTTCAGCCTCCTATAGTCTATGCACACTCTCCATCTTGTGATAGTTCTGGAGGGGATTAACTCAGCTTCACTGTTTTGTACCACGGTCATGCCACCCTTCTTTGGCACGCATTGCACCGGGCTAACCCAAGAGCTATCGGAAATGTGATATATAATCTTGGCATCAAGACATTTTATGATCTCTTTTTTCACTACCTCTTTCATGCTTGGGTTTAGCCTTCTTTAGCCTTCAATGGTCTTGCCATGGTACTCCTCCAAGATAATCTTGTGCATACAAATGGTTGGGCTAATACCTTTGATGTCTGCCAAGGCCCACCCTAATGCCTGCTTATAATCGCGTAATATTACTGTAGCGATCTCTTTTTCACTAAAAAAATGGTTTCGAGGTGTTTGTGGTTTTTCTGGGTATTTTAAAAATATGTCTCCCGGGGGTTTTATAAAAATCGTGTTTTATTTTAAAAATAGAGTCGCCACCCGGCCACTAAGGTAGGCCGGACACCATAAAACCAGAGATTTTTAAACTGTTGGGTTCAGGAGTCGGTTACGGATGAGGAAGGATTAGCATCCCCACACCGCCCAAAATTGGTACTTTAAAAATTACCGCTTTATTAATATTAAATTTTCTAGATTACAGTGACGATTAAATTAAAATTTGGCTATAAGTGCGAGTAAATTTTAAGGGCCCTGCTATTCGAGAATAAACTGATAGACCACCATCACTGCGCTTGATAATGGCCACGTTTACGCTCGAATAAAAGGGCACCGTATTGACAAATAATATTCCATTATGCAATCTTAGGAAACAATTAAAAAAAGGAACATACATTCTCATCTACAAGGTACTAAAACATAAAAATGAATATTACAAAAATAATATGAATAAAAAACATAACATGTAGTAATAAAAAACAGAGTATAAACATGAACAAGAAAAACATGCTTCCAAAACTAAATTAATTAATTCTAACATGCTTAAACACATTAATACGAACCACAACTATAACACATGCATGACATATACACATGACAAAGTATAATACTAAATTAACAAATCAACGTGTAAACATAAAAACTAAGACTTAATATGTGACACAATATATATACATACACGGTAAAAATATGTCATAGCAAAATTAACAAACTTCCATACTAACATATAACCTAAGAAACAAAGCAAACATAACGAAGCTAACACTTACTTATCGTGACCAAACAAAGTTAAACATATGATAATGCAAATAAAAGAAAACATGCATGAATAAACATGATCAAGATAATACACATATAAAAACGTAAAGAACGAAATGGACATGAAAAAAAACTAAACATGCTATAAATTAACATGTAACATAACGCACGAAATAAACAAACGAAAAGCATGCCAACATGGGCATGAACATACAAATTAAACTAAGACATAACATGTAAAAAAAGACACATAATATGAACAAATAAATTAAAATATAAAACATGATAACACAAACTAAACATGTATCATAAAAACACACTAAAAACAAAGCAAACATGCTAAAAAACAGAATAAGAAGTAAATGATATAAATACTTAAAACAAATAAAAAAGGGACTGAAATGGAAAAAAAAAAATCAGAAAACAGAAATTAAACAAATAAAAAAACATATTTGAGGACTTAATTAAAAACTGAAACAAACTGGAAAGGACCTATCGTGTAATATAACCAAAGGGCATGCTTGAAGTGCAAAATTCAAAAACGCGGAGTGGCTTAGTGGGTAATTTCCCCTTTAAAACTGATTTCGGTTTAATTTAGTGACTAAATTAAAAGATTTCAAAAAGCCATAGGGACCAGACTTACAAATTGACCAAGGGGCGAGACAGTTTTGAAAATACCCAAAACATGGGGGGATTTATGATGTTATTAACCCCAAAATAATTTATTTTCAGTCTATTTAACACCTATCAACCCCCATTTTTTACCCTTATTCTCTCTATTCCATTTTTTTACCCTTTGAATAAAGCACCCTTATTCTCTTTGTTTTCAGAAACCACAGCCCCCTCAAAACCTCCCTAGGCCGTCGTTGCTTCCGCTGCCGGCTGCCACTAGTCAGCGCCGGAAAGACTAAAAAAATACTAAAACAAACCACTCTTCATCTGAAACTTAAATCCAACTGCACATTTTTTTGAAAAAAGCTATTCCCCCCTCAAATCCTAGAAAGAACCGAAACGAAAATCATTTTTCTTTGAAAAACTAAGACAAGAAAAACCCTCCTTTGACCGGCTCACCACACAGAGCTTATCGCCGGTGAGGAAGAGACCAAACAACCCCGGTAAACCCTAAACCCATTTTGTCTTTTTATTTTTGTTGTTTTTTTTCTCGAAAAACCAACATGCATGCCTGTAAAGAAGAGAAAAAAGGGAGAAGATTACCACTGGAATTATGTTTTTGGGTTTTTTTTATTTTCTTCGAATCCGATTTCCTGGTACAAAAATGATAGATCTTATTACATATATCCTCTTTTTTTGATCTGGTTTGGTAGAAATAAATTATAATACATGTTTTGGTTCGATTTGGTACTGACAGTCCATCGTTTTCTGTCTTTTGCACGTTCTGAACGTGGTGGTTGAGGGCGACATGGTGGAGGCAACATGGTGGTGATGTCCCCTTGGTCAGACATGTTCTTGGCCGTTGGATCAGATCTGATCAAACGACTAAGATTGCTTAAAAATCAACAGCCTGGATTTGATCTGGTAAAAACGACGTGGCACCATCAGATGCAGCCACGTGGCACGTGGGAGCTGAATAGCCTTACCCTACACGCGCACGTGAAAAGCCGAGTGGTCTAAGCGTGCACCACACGCGGTAGATGGAGAGTCTCTCTTGGAGGCATCTAGACCGTTGGATCAAATCTGATCCAACGGCCAGATGTTGTGGCGGCTACAAAAATAAGAACAAAATAGGATTAGGTTATCAGATATGTTACTAGGGTTTTTAGGGTTATTGGGTTTAGGCTAACAGAATGGGCCTATGTAAACATACTTGGGTTTTATATTTGTATAAGGACTGGACCCTAATAATATTTGGGTTTTTATATTTTATGTTGGATTTATTTTAACCCATTTAACATGTTAACGAAATAATAATAATAATATATATGCATACACGTACAAACATACATACAAATGAACATTATATGCACATATATAAACACATATATATTAACATACTAACGGCCTATACACATATAATGTATATATATATATATATAATTATGCACATATTAACACATACATACGAACATATATACATGCATACATTACATAAAATGCAATATTAATTCACACATAATATATATACATGCAATAATATAATTACCATAATACGTACACATATACTAACACATGCACAAACACACATACATATATTTAAATATACATTACCATACGTACTTATATACATACTAATACATATATAATAATTATTATAACTAATTAATATTATTATAATATTTACAACCCGGAAAAAATGAGTGATTATAGCTGCCCCTCTTTGCTTGTTCTAGTGAAACGAGAACAAAGCAAAGATCAAAAAGCACTTATTTTTGTCATACTTTCCTATTCTCAACTCTAGAATCATGGGTTCTTCTGGAACTTTCCGCTCTTCCTCGGCCAACTCTTCAAGCTTTATTCTCTACAATGCCCCGATTTGTACTCGTCTCGACATTCAAAAATAAAAGCTTGACATATTTGACATCATGCCCGAAGGTCTTACTGATGGCCCGAAGGTCTTATCACCATGCTCGAAAGACTTACTGGTGGCCTGAAGGACTTATCATCATGCCCGAAGGACTTACCGATGGCCCGAAGGACTTAATATCTGGCTTTACGCTACTATGGCTACCGTTATTTGGCCTCACACTACTATGGCTGTCGTATCATGCTCGAAGGACTTATTGATGGCCCAAAGGACTTATCACCATGCTCGAAAGACTTACTGGTGGCCCGAAGGACTTATCATCATGCCCGAAGGACTTACTAATGGCCTGAAGAACTTAATTATCTGGCTACCGTCATCTAGCCTCACGCTACTATGGCTACCATCATCTAGCCTCACGCTACTATGGCTGCCGCATCATGCCCGAAGGACTTATCACCATGCTTGAAAGACTTACTGGTGGCCCGAAGAACTTATCATCATACCCGAAGGACTTACTAATGGCCCGAAGGACGTAATTATCTGGCTTCACGCTACTATGGCTACCGTCATCTGCCTACTTCTTAAAACTCTTTGATAATTGTTCAAATACCTGTCTAAAACAAGCAAAAATTGGCATGCCTCTACCTATATGAAGTATGCAATGTAATGCCCTTTTTTCGCTCTCTTTTTTTTTTTTCTTTTTCTTCTTCTTTTTCTTTCTTTGTTCTTTTTTCCTTCTTCTCTTATTTCTTTTCTCTTTTTCCTTCTCTCTTTTTTCCTCTTTTTTATTCTTTTTCTGTTTTTTCTTCTCTCTTTTAAATATGTTTTAAAATTTAATGCCCTAAAAAGTTATTTTCCGAATTTCTCCATTCCCTTTCTTTTTGCAATATGCTCAGTTTTGATCTTCATTTTAATCAATCTTTCCTTTATCAATTGAATACTCGTTCTTGCTCTCTTGCACAAGCAACTGTCTTTCTTCTTCGGGGTCTCTACCCATTTCACAAATAAGCTCATTCTAACTCTCTAGATCATTCTTGTGTAGGGATTCTTATCATTCTCCATGTTCTGCATTGCCCCACTCGATCATGAGCTCAGCTATCTTCCAATTGTTTAACCCAACATTTAGAGTATTTGTTAGTTTCATCATCGGGGCGAGCAAAATGTTTCCATGCTTTGAACTTGATTTCCAAATTCAATCTTCTTGCTGCTTTTTAACGGGAACCATCTCTCGATCCCTGTGCTCTAACTCTTTGGAGAACCAATGTTTATCTCTTACCTTCCCCCGTATTTTGTGACCTTATTCTCATCCCAGTTCGTTCTTTATTTCCTTGAACCAATCAAGGCATCATAGCTGAAACCCACTTCCTGCTCTTGAGCTATCTGAAACATACGTTCTCGTCATCATCCTTATCTTATACATCAAGGGGTCATTTCTCTGATTAGGTGCCCAATAATATCCGCGACCTTATGTTCTGGATCTTATCTCTAAAGCAATACATGAAAATCTTTGTTACTTTAAATTGGCAATTTGTTGATTGGCATTCCACTGTAGAATGTCATTTAGATTAACATACGGGATTTTGAAATCAAAATCTTAGTATAAAAAACAACAGAATATGAACTCTGGATATTAAGTGCAAGAGCGTCTTAGATTCAACCGTTCAGTGATCATTTCAAGCATAGCTTGAGTCCATAAGGATTTCGAATGTTGCAGCAATTCAAGTCTGTGAAGTCTTCCCAGATGACTTGATTCATCCTCATGATTACCGCATTGCTGCAGAATACTACTCTTTCTCAGTTCTCATTATTTGCTCCGCCCTAAAAATGGTGGACTTGTTTAACTACTCGAACGCAGAAATATCATTCTAAGAATAAAGCTCTAGGTGGATGTGTGTGTTTTTAATTATACTTATGCTCTTGTTCATTTTTCTTTTCCCTTTTTTCTTTCTTTTTTTTATTTTTTCTCTCTTTTTTTTCTTATTTTCTTTTTTTTCATGCATTTACCATTATTTTTTAGGAAATCAACTCGTCACAGTCCTTTGTCTTGAGGACAATGATGGAGCAAACAACATTACCCCAAGTTACTCGGCATAGTCACGATTTGAAAATATTACCATCACTCATGAAGCTAAGGTTTCTTGACTTGGATGGTGTATTGCAACCTTACTACTTCACCGGAGTGCCCCAAAATTTCCACACTCTTATCCGAACAATCCTATTACCAGGCTTCGAACATAGGAGTCCTTTTTATTTAATCCACCTAATATTGTTATTTTCTTTTATTCCACACATATGTCATATTTTGATTGTTAACTCTTTAGTGCATAGAAGATTACGCTTAGAGTTCCAATTTCAAGCAACTCTACATGGTTAACATTTGGATCTTTTTTGTCCTTGAACCTCATCGAAAGAGTAGTAGTCTTGCTTTGCTGACCAGAGTCTATTAGAGAGATCACACCTCATCGTTATCACGACATCCAACTAATGTCACATCTTGCAATTGATATCCAGTGACCTACTACTGCGAGAAAAGATACACATCTATGTGCTTTCAAGAACATTGTATGTTAAGCAAAATAGGTTCTTCATTGGAATGAAAATCAACAAACATGACGCATGCCCCTTCACAAAAGATCTTTACCACATGTGTGCCATAGGTAGTAAAGTTGGTCCCTTGTATTACTTCAAGAAAGTCTTCTAATGCAGAGACATCTCTAGCTTTCTTGGCACTATATAAACTTGCCTCTCATCCTTGGTTCTCCATTGTTGGATCAGTTCTCGTGTCAAGGTCCCATTATTGATCAGCTTCTTGATCTCCTCGAGCAAAGGTCTACACTTCCTGGTAGGATACCCTGGTGCCCCCATGTGGAATTTACATGTGCTACTCGAATCAAAGCTATGGGTCGATGGATCAAGTGTAATCTTCATTGGTTTGGGAGAAAGATAGTGACCTTCTACCAAATAAGGCCATATGTCTGAGATGGATACTTTGAACACTTCCAAATTTGCACTCATCCGAGGAATTTTTCTTGATGACCCCGAAGTGTCAGTTTGTCTTCTTCTTTTAAGGCCACGAGAACCTTGGAGGGGACACTCATTTATTTTTTTGTCTTCATCTGCCTTCTCTTCAGTTTAGTCCTTAGACCCTAATTTTCCTTCTTGTATTACGTATTCTATCCTCTCTCCAATCGTCATAAAATCCTTGAATCTACTTCTTGATTTCTCTAACATCATATTGAAGAAAGGAGTGGGAAGCGTTGCTTGGAACAGGGGAGTCAACTCTTCTTCTGCTATAGAAGGCTGGACTTAGGTGGCCAAACATCGCCACCTTATGCATATTCCCTGAAGCTTTCATCTGGTCTCATTTTCTCGTTTTGAAGAAACTATCGATAGGGCGTTAAGTCCAAAGCATATTTGTACTGACTCAAGAAGGCATTAGCAAGGTCACCCCATGACCGAACTTGGTTTCTACTCAAACGGTTATATCACACTGCTGCAGGCCTCGTCAGGTTATCGTGGAAGTAGTGGATCAAGAACTCTTCATTCTTCATGTATCCCTCCATTTTTCTGCAAAACATGGTCAAGTGAACCTTCGGGAAGCTAGTTCCGTCATACTGCGCAAATCTGGGAATCTTGAAATCCAGAGGAATGACCAAATTAGGGACTAGGCAGAGTTCCCTAATATTGAAAACATCTATGTTTTCTTTATTCTTTAGCTCCTTCTCGATTCTTTCTACTAGCAGGTCAAGCCTCGATTCTTTAGTTCGTTCCATTTTCTCAACTAGTTCTGCCACCGAACCCTAGAAATTAAATGATGATGTGCCATGCAATGATAAAATCATTAAACAATGCAAAGGATGTGATGCAAACGCAATGCATGAATGCAATAAGGTATTGATTCCGCAAGTGATTTGTCCCCATAGAACATCTTTCATTCAGACCAAAAGCTTTCATTACATCAGGTATTAGGATTTCACAGATAGCGGTGAGCTCTAGCTCCTAATTTCTTGACCTCATTCAATAGTCCCGTCAGTTTTCCTTCGCGGTCAAACGCTGATCCATATTTTGGCTTATCGGTATTGCTGCATCAGCTAAGTCTGCTACGTGTTGGGCCACTTGTCGCGCTTGAGTTATAACAATCTTCATGTCTTGGTCTTTCTCATGTATTTTCTGCTTGACCTTTTTTAGCTTGATAGTTACTTCTTTGAAACTTTCATACCCGGCCCGCTTGTATTCTTCGACAAGAATTTTGCTGGTACGTAAAGAAGTCTTGAGCATTTCTATCTGTTCTTTGAGTGCTGCGTTTTCCATTTGAAAGGCTTGAGATTCCTCCCCTTTCTACTGCAGACTTGATTTCAGGATCTCGTCTATAGCCAGGCTGTTTTCCAACTCATCTTGGAGGATGTCACGTTAGCTTCTTTCAGCTTTTGTGACAAAGATATGGCTTTATTTTTACTAGTCTTGCATTTCTGATTCCAACGTTCCAAATCGTTCTTCAACTGAATCATGCCATTAACCCATTCTTCAGAGGTGTCACCCAGACCGGCATTCTTGAATTCAAAGTGCAACTTCTGGTACTCGTCTTGTATACTTTTCGGTTTTGTGCTCAGATCATACCTCTCCTGCTTGATCTGGCCGTACTCGAATGCAAGTTCATCTTCTGAGATGCTTTTACTCTCAATTCCTGAATCTGTCTCACTTGAGTGACCCACTTCTGTGTTACCCGAACCTTGAACTGGGTATTGACCCTTCTTCGACTTTGCCCCTCGGGAAATGGTTGACTCATATAGAATCGAGGTTGTCCGTCTTTGGAACCCAAAACTCCCATTTTGATAAGATCTTGAACTCTATTCTTCAGGGCTCCGCAGTTCTCAAAGTGATGACCCGAACCCCCTATGTGGTAGCTGCACTAGATGCGACTGTTGTAACCCTTCGGATAAGGAGGCCTCTTTGGTACAGACTTCACCAGTATGATAAGATTCCTTTCAATGAGCAACAGAAGCAGCTCGGTGTATCTCATAGGTATAGGACAATGCCTCTTTACGTCATTTGATTCTCGGTCTTCTCCTAGTCTTACCTCTATTTCCTGGGTATTTGCCCCAGATATGCCATATGTATGTTTCTTGAGAATGATCACAAAAAGATTCAACTTGTCGTACTTAACGGTGTTGTCTATCTTGACATTGTGACCATTCTCTTCTACATTCTGATCTTTGATCGATTCTTCTCTAAGTTCGGTAGGATGCTTACCTTTCATCATAGCATTTATCTAGTTCATTATCTCTATCATTTGCTTCTTTAACTCTTGTACTCCATCTCGCTCGTTACTAGGACTGACACTGCTTGCCAAATCTAACCTGAAGTTTCTGAAAGATCCTTCTTCTACTGTCCTCGATCTAGCCTCGGGATGGAACTTTAGAACTGAACCCCCTATCGTCAGGTCAAAGAACCCTTGGTCCATCATGAACAATATCTATTATGGGAGAAACCGCTCGGGAATCAATACCCTATGTAATGCGAATACGATGATATATGTAAAAACAAAGCAAAAACAAAAAAAGAAAACAAGTCAGTACCGGTTAAAATCAATAAATACATAAATAAAAGGGCAAATTAAATATGATAAACAAACAAAACAACCATGTTTACATCCGGTCTAAAACACTTAGGTTATCCACATGGCTCTAAAAAGGTGGGTTATTTATGTTCTCTATATGCAGTGTGGGTGCTAGGAGGTACCCGAATTGTCCTTGTTGTCCCTTACTAATTGTAGCAAGGCCCCTGATCATCACCCATTATAGGCTCTTTTCAACCGGGTTCAATTCAGGAGGGACCCATTCGCTTATGCACCTACGAAGGAACGATATCCTCACGAAAGCATAAGGTACTCGAGCCCTGAAGGTACTTTGCTAGGCCCATACGGAGGAATGATATCCTCACGAAAGCACTAGCGTTTCCCCCCACTTAAAAAGGACGGGTTTATATGCAAAATTTTAAATACGTTAAAATAAACGCGCAATTACAACCGAATGTTAATTTAATAGTCACTTTAATTCAGAATTTCCGATATTAATAAAGACGTAATTATTTAAAAAACTTGACTCTCATTTGTTTTTGAAAAACAAAGAATTATCCTCAGCGGAGTCGCCATCTGTAGTGATCTCTTTTTCTCTAAAAAAAACTGGTTTCGAGGTGTTTTTGGTTTTTCCGGGTATTTTAAAAATAAGTCTTCCGTGGGGTTTTAGAAAAACCGTGTTTTATTTTAAAAATAGAGTCGCCACCAGCCACTAAGGTAGGTCGGACACCATAAAACCAGAGATTTTTAAACTGTTGGGTTCGAGAGTCGGTTACGGATGGAGAAGGATTAGCACCCCCACACTGCCCAAAATTGGAACTTTAATAATTACTGATTTATTAATATTAAATTTTCTGGATTACAGTAACGATTAAATTAAAATTTGGCTATAAGTGCGAGTAAATTTTAAGGGCCCCGTTATTCGAGAATAAACTGATAGACCGCCATCACTGAACTTGATACTGGCTACGTTTACGCTCGAATAAAAGGGCACCGTATTGACAAATAATATTTCATTATGCAATCTTAGGAAACAATTTAAAAAAGGAACATACATTCACATCTACAAGGTACTAAAACATAAAAATGAATATTACAAAAATAATATGAATAAAAAACATAACATATAGTAATAAAAAACAGAGTATAAACATGAACAAGAAAAACATGCTTCCAAAACTAAATTAATTAATTCTAACATGCTTAAACACATTAATATGAACCACAACTATAACACATGCATGACATATACACATGACAAAGTATAATACTAAATTAACAAACCAACATGTAAACATAAAAACTAAAACTTAATATGTGACACAATATATATACATACACGGTATAAATATGTCATAGCAAAATTAACAAACTTCCACACTAACATATAACCTAAGAAACAAAGCAAACATAACGAAGCTAACACTTACTTATCGTGACCAAACAAAGTTAAACATATGATAATGCACATAAAAGAAAACATGCATGAATAAACACAACCAAGATAATACACATATAAAAACGTAAAGAACGAAATGGACATGAAGAAAAACTAAACATGCTATAAATTAACATGTAACATAACATACGAAATAAACAAACGAAAAGCATGCTAACATGGACATGAACATACAAATTAAACTAAGACATTACATGTAAAAAAAAGACATATAATATGAACAAATAAATTAAAACATAAAACATGATAACACAAACTAAACATGTATCATAAAAACATAAAAAAACACACTAAAAACAAAGCAAACATGGTAAAAACAGAATAAGAAGTAAATGATATAAAGACTTAAAACAAATAAAAAAGGGACTGAAGTGGAAAAAAAGAAAAACAGAAAACAGAAATTAAACAAAAAACATATTTGAGGACTTAATTAAAAACTGAAACAAACTGGAAAGGACCTATCATGTAATATAACCAAGGGGCAAGCTCGAAGTGCAAAATTCAAAAATGCGGGGTGGCTTAGTGAGTAATTTCCCTTTCAAAAACTGATTTCGGTATAATTTAGTGACTAAATTAAAATATTTCGAAAATCCAAAGGGACCAGACTTACAAATTGACCAAGGGGCGAGACAGTTTTGAAAATACCCAAAACGCGGGGGGATTTATGATGTTATTAACCCCAAAAGAATTTATTTTCAGTCTATTTAACACCTATCAGCCCCCTTATCTCTTTTCCATTTTTCTACCGTTTGAATAAAACACCGTATTCTCTCTGTTTCCAGAAACCACACCCCCCCAAAACCTCCCTAGGCCGTCGTTGCTTCCGCTGCCGGCCGCCGCTAGTCGGCACCGGTAAGACAAAAAAACCCTAAAACAAACCACTCTTCAACTGAAACTTAAATCCAACCTCCCATTTTTTTAAAAAAAAGCTATTCCCCCCTCAAATCCAGGAAAGAACCGAAACGAAAATCATTTGTCTTTGAAAAACCGAGACAAGAAAAACCTCATTTGACCAGCTCACCACATGGAGCTTATCACCGGAGAAGAAGAGACCAAACAACCCTGGTCAACCCTAAACCCGTTTTGTCTTTTTATTTTTGTTGTTTTAGGAAAAACCAACATGCATGCCTGTAAAGAAGAGAAAAAAAGGAGAAGATTACCACTGGAATTCTGTTTTTGGGGTTTTTTTATTTTCTTCGAATCCGGTTGCCTGGTACAAAAATGATAGATCTTATTACATATATCTTTTTTTTTATTTGGTTTGGTAGAAATATAATATAATATATGTTTTGGTTCGATTTGGTACTGACAATCCATTATTTTCTGTCTTTTGCACGTTCTGAACGCGATGGTTGAGGGCGGCATGGTGGTGATGTCCCCTTGGTCAGACATGTTCTTGGCCGTTGGATCAGATCAGATCTAAAGACTGAGATTGCTTGAAAATCAACGGCCTGGATTTGATCTGGTAAAAATGACGTGGCACCACCAGATGCAACCGCATGGCACGTGAGAGCCGAATAGCCTGACGCATACCTTATACGCGCGAGTGGAAAGCCGAGTGGTCCGAGCGTGCACCACACGCGGTAGATAGGGAGTCTCTCTTGGAGGCATCTAAACCGTTGGATCAGATCTGATCCAATAGCCAGATGTTGAGGCGGCTACAAAAATAAGAACAAAATAGGATTAGGTTATCAGATATGTTACTAGGGTTTTTAGGGTTATTGGGTTTAGGCTAACAAATTGGGCCTATGTAAACATACTTGGGTTTTATATTTGTATAAGGACTGGACCCTAATAATATTTGGGTTTTTATATTTTATGTTGGATTTATTTTAACCCATTTAGCATGTTAAAATAATAATAACAATAATAATAATAATATATGCGTACACGTACAAATGAACATTATATGCACATATACAAACACACATATATATTAACATACTAACGGCCTATACACATATATTGTATATATATAATTATGCACATATTAACGCATACATACGAACATATCACATATACATGCATACATTATGTAAAATGCAATATTAATTCACACATAATATATATACATGCAATAATATAATTACCATAATATGTACACATATACTAACACATGCACACACACATATGTTTAAATATACATTACCATACGTACTTATATACATACTAATACATATATAATAATTACTATAACTAATTAATATTATTATAATATTTACAACTCGGACAAAAATGAGTGATTACAATTGCCAACAATCTTTCCTCATGATCATTAGTGAGACCAGTGGCAATGATCACTGGCAGAGTTGAGTGTTCACCTAAATAAGCATACTTCAAGTGATCTGGCAATGGTTTCAGTTCCAACGCTGGTGGATCCTCAATTGATGGTCTAGGTGCCTTGATTTCTCTGTCGACCAACTGAAGTGGCTCAAAATAACTAGCCTCTTCAGCCTCCAAGACTGGTTCTTCTAGTTCCTCAAACAGATCAACTATGCCATCTAAACTGTTGGCATCAAATTCTGTATCCTGGCATAACTGTGTCATGTCCAAAGTATAAATAGACTCCATCATCTCCTCTGCTTGGCACTCATCAGGTTCATCTGCACATTTCAAAGCTTGAAACACATTAAATGTAACTTGTTGGTCATTCATGCGCATCGTTAGTTCCTCTTTATGAACATCAATCAAAGCCCTACCCGTGGTAAGAAAAGGTCTCCCCAAAATAATCAGGACATTAATATCAGCCTCATAATCCAAAATGATAAAGTCAGCTAGAAAAATAAATTTGTCTACCTTTACCAACACATCCTCAATCTTACCCTTGGGATGTGCATAGGATCGGTCTGCCAGCTCAAGTGTCACCGTCGTAGGTCTTGCTTCTATGCCAATCTTCCGAAAAACTGATATTGGCATCAAGTTGATGATGGCTCCTAGGTCACACAGTGTCTTGTCCATGAATTTGTTGCCAATGGTATAGGGAATAGTGAAACTTCCCAGATCTTTCAGCTTTGGTGGTAATCGGTTTAGGATCATAGCAATGCATCCTTCGGTTAGAGCAACAGTTCCCAACTTTCTCTTTTTGGACAGAATGTCTTTCATAAATTTGACATAGTTAGGTATTTTTTAAGAGCTTCTACCAATGGAATGTTGATTTGCAATTGCTTACGAACCTCCAAGAATCTCTTGAATTGTTGGTCTTGCTTATGCTTTTGAAGTCTTGCTGGAAATGGTGGTGGCAGATAAACATATATTGTCTCTACTGGCTTTGCCAAGGTAGTGCTAGCATCAGTCTGTTTGGCATCGGTGCTGACATCGGTATGTTGTCTGGCATCGATGATGGCATCATCTGCTTTTGGTTTCTTTTTGGCTACTTTACTGGGATTATCTGTTGGCACTGGCTTCTCGATTTGGTAGTTAACTGGCTGCTTGGCAGCCTTCTCCATCTTACACTGCTTACCGCTCCGAAGAGTTATGGCTTTACATTACTCATTTTCTTTGTGTCGAGCATTTTCTATGTCACTTGGCAATGTTCCTTGGGGTTGATTACTGAGTGCATTGGCAATCTGCCCTATTTGGACTTCCAAGTTTCTCATTGATGCTGCCAAACTCTAGACTGTGGCATCATTCCTCTCCATGTACTCTGTGAGTATGACACCTTGGTTGAGTCTCTGCCCTTGCTGAAAATTGTTTTGGGATTTCTGTGGCATGGCATTGTTATTCTGCCTTTGGGTATTCTGGTGCTAGGCTTTGAACTGGTTATCTCCTTGATTTCCCCATGCTAAACTAGGGTGTTGTCTCCAACCTGTATAATAAGTATTGGAGTTAGGATTATAGTAACGATTAACATTGCCAACAAAGTTTACCGATTCAGGGTTGGCAGGGCATTCATCCACATGATGATTCTCTCCACAAATTGTACAGAAAGGATCTAATGCTTTAACTTCCTAGGACTCATTGTTCTTTTGCAACGTTCTTACCATGCTAGTAAGGTTGGAAATCTCGGCATGAATGGATGTTAGCTCGTCAACTTGAAATTTCCCATTGTTTTAGTTCCAGTCCCAAGTCTCGTAACATGATATTCAAAATCATTGATTGCAATCCTCTCTAAAATGTCAGCAACCTCAGTATATGTCTTGTCAAGCAATGAGCCAGCTGCTGAAGCATCAACAACAGTCCTCCTTTGTGCATTCAATACATTCTAAAAGGTTTGGAGCTGGGTCCAATTCGGGAATCCATGCATAGGACACATCCTCAATAGGTCTTTAAATCATTCTCATGCATCACATGATGTCTCATCCTCAGCCTGCCTGAATGTAATGATCTCACCTCGCAGCTTGGCAGTGAGTGTTGGCAGTTGGAATCTTGTTAAAAACTTTTGGCATAGGTCTGCCCATAAAGTAACTGAGCCAGATGGCAAGGAGTTAAACCAAGCCTTTGCCTTGTCTCTCAAAGAGAAAGTAAATAACTTCAGCTTCACGGTATCTTCAGGTACTCTATTTTGTTGGAATTGCTGGCAAATCTCCATGAACTGTTTCAGATATTACCTCAAATCTCCAGTGAGTGCTCCATCAAACTACCTAATTCAAAAGAGTTTGAATCATTATCGGCTTAATTTCGAAATTGACAGCGCTTACCTATGTGCCAACAAGTCTTGGCATCAAATTGTCAATGGTTGGTGTCGAATGTTCTCTAATAGGTCTCTCATTAACAACTAGAACAATAGGTGGTGGTGGTATCTTATTATTAAGTGGAGTTCTTCCATTGTTCACCATATTATTCCCTCTATTACCTTGGTTTTGCATCTCTCGAAATCTTCTTTTAACCTTCGCAAGGTTTTCTCAATTTTTGGATTTTATGGCCACTCGCCCACCACATGATGGCTTCTGGTCATACACCGACCAAAATAAAAGATAAAAACAAAAACAAAAAAAAAAATAAAAGAAAAGAAGTGAGAATTTAAAAACAATCAATTATGTTGCAATCCCCGGCAACGGCTCTCTAGGTGAAATGCTGGAAAAATGGCAAAAGATATGTGTTGGAAAGTATAAAAACATGCCAAGATGAGTCTTTTGCGTGCAAGTATACATGGTCTGCAAGTAATACAGCTGGTAAACTGAGTATCGATCCCACAAAGATTGAGTTGGAATTCAATTGCCTTGATTGTTACTTGTCTTAAGAAAAAGTTGATTTGATTTGAAGTTGGTTTTGAAAAAAAAAAAAAAAGAAAAGGAATGAAAGTAAAGTAAAGACGTTGGCAAGAGAGGTGCTTTAATGAATGATGAGCGTTGGCAGGGAATGCCCGATTTTCACGCTATTCATGATGTGCCAGCCTTTAATAACAATCTGTCTTGGCATTGTTTTTCGAGCAGACTCAAAATTGGCAAAGCCTCTCTCGATGGTCATTACCTAAATTGATCATGTAAAACCCTATATCTCTATAGTGCTTGCTTTTAAATAAACCAATTTGATTAAGATCCAACCTATACTCCTAAGGGGTAGATTTCACTCCTGAAGAAAGTTCAACTACTTGAACGACTTCTCTCGAAGCTTCTCTCCTTAGTATTCAACAACTTATTCGTTACCACCCCAAGTCTGTTAAGATATTGAGGCACAATAGGCCAACAGTGCCAGCTCTCACTTGGCATAGTATTTAGGAAATATTAAAGTATGCCGAATAGTGAAAACATTGCCAAGGTAGATTTATTATTAAAAACTAAAACATAAAAATAGTGTTCAACGCAAACATCCCCTACCAACTATTAAATTAGTTCAAGCTGAGGGATTTAACCAAAAACCCACAAACGTTTTCGTAATACATCATCATTAAAAACAAATAAATAACTTGAAAGAGAGAATGGGCTAGAAGGGGTCTCTCGATGCAGCCCTTCAAGTTCTAGCCTTCTCAGCCAAGCTAGTCGAACCACCCTTCCTAGGTACAGCCAGTTGTCAATCATCACACACTAACTCCTCGCTCTAATCTTCTTCACTCTCCCAAATGCTGGCTTGGTTGGTGTTTAAATAGGCGTGCAAAGAAGGGATAGGATTAGCTCTTCAAATTTTGAACTTCAACTGCCCAAGGGATAAGGGGTTATCATCTTATCCAAATTTGAATGAGAGCTGATCAGGCTAGGGCTGACGTCATACTGTCGACGCTGCCTTGGCGTCCAAGCTTGGCATGAATCTGCCAACAAGTCTTGGCACCACCTTATCCGCTATTTTTTTGGAGATTGTTCCAATTGCTATTTTTTGGAGCCTGATCATGTCCTATTTTTCGGGGTCCAACAGCTTTTTGGCATGGCATCAAGTTCACTTCTCTGCCAACCAGTGCTTGGCATTGTCTGGTCCATCTATGCCAACAGCACTCGCCATTCTCTCTGGCGCTCTTTCATGTGTTACTTTTCTGGGCCAAATTCTATGCCGAAACTGCAAAATTGCCAACAAAATAACCCTTCACACTGGCATAGACAGAATTCTAAACTCCTTATGCAAATGCATTGTTTTATCATCCTAACGTGACTAAATGCACCTAAAAAAGCAAAAGCATTTTAAGATTGGCATTAAAAATAGTACTTTTGGAGAGGTAACAGCAAGTGGAGGACTTGGCCAACCCAATGATGCCGTTAAGTTACAATATTGATCCGACATTGGACTAGGAAGGAAAAACTTGTTCAGTTGTTGGATGAAGTTAAGAAGTTAGGACTCATCAGTATCTCTAAGGCTTAGAAAAGCAATATCAGATGTAACAAGCCTTTTTGTCCAGTAAAAGTCTTTCTATGATGAGCACTTTACGATCAATACCTCATTGCATTCATTTCAAATCATAGGTGTTGATTCAAAAATTATTCCATATTAGGAGATCTTTATAATAAAATAGATGTCTTGTAGTATAGAGTTTGATAATGCTACGGTCTAGGATGATTCGACCAAAAGCAAATAGAGAAGAGACAGAGTTGGAGCACCAAGTACGCGCTTTACTCCAGGAAATTAAAATACTAAGAAGAATGATTAATAGCAATCTTTTGTAAACAGACATATTCTCTTGATAAAAGTCTTCCTAAAAAAATTATTTGTGAGTCAACACTTCATTTGCATTCGTCCTTACATTTTTATTATTGTTAATAATTATGTATACATTGCATTACCTAATACGTTCTTACATCATGGCATCTTTTTTTCATAAAACATTCGTAGCAGTTGCATCTTTGCATCACCTTGAAAACATGCACATACATCTCATTTGCATAAAATCACTTAAAAAAAACTCTTTCACAATTTTCTTAAGGAAAGATAAACCCTTTCATAAGGATATTTTTCAAGAATGAACATTTATATCCTTTCATCCAAATTTCTAAACCCAGTCCTTTCATAGGGGCAATTTTTTTTTAAATGAACATTTTAATTTGTTTTAACAAGATTTTTTAGTCCCTTCACAAGGACATTTTTGAGTTTTTGTTCCATTATCCCATGAGAATAAATATTTCTTAAGCAAGGTTTTCTCAATCTTTTCACAAATACGCTTGTTCAGTCCTGTCGTAAGGATATTATTTCAAAAGTAATAATAAGAGTTTCTTCTTCAATCCTTTCACAAGGATATTTTTTTATATGAGCCTTTTTATTCAATCCCTTCATAAGGACATTTTTCAAAGAAAATATTTCTTAATTCAATCATTTCATAAGGATATTGTTAAAAAAAGAGAGAGAAAATGGATTTCTAAATCCTACCCTTTTTTCGGCATTTTTTTATATTACCAATTCTTAAGAATGTTTTTTAGTTCTTAAGAAGATTTTTCTCAAAACAAAAAGAATTTCTTATTTCTTACAGGTCGTTTTTCTCTAAACAAAAAGAATTTTTCAATTCTTTCTTTTCTTAAGATTTTTTTCTCTTTTTCTCAAAAAAAAAGAAGAATTTCTCAATTGTTTTTCTCAAAAACAAATTTTTTTCAAAGGATCGTTTTTATCTCAAATTTTTTTAAAAGATGTTTTAATCCTACCAGTCTTAAGGATGTTTCGATTCTATCCTTTCTTAAGGATTATTTTTTTGAAAATAAGAGAATTCCTTAATTCTTCCTTTTTTAAGGATGAAAGAAGAAAAAATATTTTTTATTATTCTTTCCTGCATGTAAAATTTTACATACATCAATCCATAAAGTTGATGGCGGGTTTTCGTGCTCACGAAGCTAGAAAGAGTCCAAGGTAAGAGAGTGTATTGACGCCTCGGATGCAAGGGAGCTCTACTTGGTTTTTTACCCTTTTTTCATGGGGGCACCGGGGCATGCCACCAAGAGGTATAAGTCGTTATTAGAAGAAATTAAGAGGTTGGTTGGCAATGGAGTCCTGAAAAGAGTTAATCCAGCGATGAAAGGCAAAAGAAATGGGGCAGGTTTACATTGCTCTGAAGAATCCAGAATGAGTTGGCACCCTAAGGATGATTCGAAAGTCCCTATGCTTGGGCTCATATCTTTTCATTTTAAGACTCATTTGTACTTTGGTTTCTCCTTTTTGAAGAAAAAACAAATCTTACCGTTTAATTTTTGAAATAGTAAGAATATTTTGTAAAGAAACTTGTAATTATTTTTGAAAATGTTGGAGTTTAGCAAGTCCAACAGAAATTTTGGCATAACGTGCTTAAACACGGTAAAGTTTAAGACAATGGATAATTCAAATGTCCATCAAAAATCTATTTTTACGAATGGTTAAAGGAAAATAAATTCTTTAGAAAAATCCAATGTCGTAATTGGTATAAATTTATTGTACCCAGGGGAATAGTGCAGCTAGCTCAGAGCAAACGGTTACCAGTAAAGGCATTTCAAAACCGTTGATCCCCATGCATTTGGGAAAAATGCAAAAGAAATCTATAAGCTAAGCTATAGATTTTCTTTGAAAAAGAAAAATTTCACTTTGCTATTTAGAGAACAGTTTTTGCATCTTTGCATTCATTAATTCTTTAAACATTTCATTCATTGTTATGGGGCAGTTTTTGTTCTCTCATATGCATACACACATTTTTTGAATGGACATATGTATATATCATTTTTATCAGGTCCTCTAATTTTAAATGCAAGAGTACCTTTAGTTCATATCCAAAGGTCAATTCTAAGTTGTTTACGTTTAGAGAAAATTGAACGTTGTGAATATATTGCAAATGTGAGTATCCCCAGTCCTTTTAGGCCGACAAAGGAACAAAACAAGTGTTTAGATAATGGATAGATCCCATTTAGTAAATTCCTCTCTCGGGCACTTGTCGTTTAAGATCCTTGAGTCGAGTGTTAACCCTAAACTTCTATCCCCTGAAGACTCTCTCTCATTATCTATGAATGGGACGACGAATGGCATTCTATCACTTTTTAAGGAGAAAGAAATGAGACTATATATATTTGATAAGAAGGCCATAGAATCACTAGAGGGAAGCGATTGAAGACAGTATTAAGTTCAACAAGCAAACAAAGCAAAGAAGGAAATGCCAGGCAGAGAACTGAAGCAATAAAGTGTGAGCGCATTAAATTGAACAGTAAGGTGGCAACCGGTTCCGGGATAGCGGAATCTCTTTTTCCATCCTCAGATCCAACTTCAGTGAAGGCAGACTTCTTTCACTGTATGTTTAGGAGATAGCATCCGTAAAAAGAAGACATGAAGAAATCACTAGTCAATAAGCATTAATTTGAGAGAATCATGGAGAATTGACTACTTCCAAGCTGAAATAAACATCAAGGGTTAATAAAGATACAAAAAAGAAAAGAAATTCAAGACCGAAAATCCCAAAATAGTCAGAGATAAAAAAAGAGAGAGAATAAAAGAAAAAGAGAAAAAAAGAAAAAGAAAAACAAAAGGAAAAGGAAAAGGAAAAGGAAAAAAAGAAAGAAGGAAAAAGAAAAAAGAAAAAAAAGAAAAAAGAAGAACAAAAGAGAAAATACATGAATGAACCTAGATCCAGCAGTGCAAGGATGAAGCTCTAACTGAAAGATGAGTAAGAGATTTTGACGTAATCACCCCTTCAAGAAATCTCGAGTTTTGAAGAACCTTGGAAGACCAGCCACTTTGAACAGAGAGCAAGCATTAATGCCGACCAGAATACAAGTCAGTCAGAAGATACAGGAAATGACCTCTAGGGTGAAAACCTGAAAAAGGGCAGTCTAGAGTGATCCCAAAAATAAAGAGAAAAAATTAATCTACCCGAGCATGTTAGCGTCAATGTTCGACCAAGAATACATCGATCCGAAGATATAAAA
This sequence comes from Hibiscus mutabilis, assembly GCA_019671005.1. Lineage (NCBI taxonomy): Eukaryota > Viridiplantae > Streptophyta > Magnoliopsida > Malvales > Malvaceae > Hibiscus > Hibiscus mutabilis. Next base: position 3,602,538 of record CM033737.1, on the reverse strand, counting down.
GATGGAAATGAACTCTAGGGTGAAAACCCAAAAGTGGGCAGTCTGAAGTGATCCTGAAAATAAAGAGAAAAAAGAATTCAGTCTGAGCAAGTTAAGCACAAGGTTGAGGCTTTGATCAGAAGAAAAATCCCAAAGAATTTACATGAAATCCTTCATTCAAGTAAATATCAGTTTTGAAAAATTGTAGAGGATCAACCACCGTGATTAGAAAGTGAGCAACCGTGCCGACCAAAATACAAGTCAGCCTACAGATACAGAAGAAGAAAATGAACTCTATGGTGAAAACTCAAAAATGGGCAGTCTAGAGCGATCCAAAGAGTGAAAGAGAAAAGAATGTTTCATAAGAACATATCCAGGACGTAAGAGTACAGAAATGCAGTTTCACTTAACCATGAACCCAGGGTCTACATTATAAGCCTCCAAAGACCATTCTGATCATCCATAGATATCTAAATTGGACAAGATTGTCTTCATATTACATTCCGCCTATAAGGGTTAACCTTTCTTCAAGGAACGTCAAACTTTGAAGTGCTTGATCGACACCCAAACGAGGGAAGGATGGGGGCATAATGAGTAGGTGAGATTAAGAGAGCCACCTTAAATAGGTTAGAATTTAGGAATGAGAATTGCTCATCTTAAAAGCCTAATAGACTAGAAGAGACTATATATTTGCATATATCTCCACAATAGTCAAGATCTTTTAAATATACGCTTCATTTGGGTTGATCTTTGTCAATTTGAAGTAAATGTGCTATTGCATTTGATATTTGGGGGGGACATGTTTTTAAAGTGATTGGCATTTTCTCCCCAAATTTTTATGTTTACCGTTTCTCCCAAGCACTAGTTTTTAAAGTGTTTGGCAATATACTCCAAATTTTGTTTACCATCCTCCAAACATCACTTTTCAAAATGTTTGGCTCCTTTTTAAATATTGATTTTTAGATGATTATAGTTTTCTCCCGAACACTAGTTTTTAAAATGTCTGGTATTTTCTCCTAGTTTTTATTTTCAAAGTGACTGACTTTTTTATTTGATGAGAATTAAATCATAGGCCCCGATGTTGAGATAGATGAAGACTTCAATTGTTGGGTCAAAGATGAAAAAAGTAGTTGAGCCTAGAGATTGATTGGGGCAATGAGAAGAATGATGAAAGTACCTACCTAAGGGTAGAATAGGGACTAGAAGAAAGATCTGCAAATACGGGTAGAGACTTCGAAAAAGAATAAGAGAGTTACTTGCGCAAGATAGGGTATTTGATGACAAATAAAGACTTTGATCTGTAGCTTCATGTTGAAAAGATTTCAAGATTTCTGATTGGTAGCCATGTTGGCGTGAATCCAGATTTCAATATTTTTGATTGGTAGTCATGTTAGCGTGAATCCATATTTCAAGATTTCTGATTGGTAGCCATGTTGGCGTGAATCCAGAGTTTAAGATTTTCGATTGGTAGCCATGTTAGCGTGAATCCAGATTTCAAGATTTTCGATTGGTAGCCATGTTGGCGTGAATCCAGATTTTAAGATTTCCAATTGGTAGCCATTTTGGTGTGAATCCAGATCTTAAGTTCTTCGGGCATGATGGTAAGCCTTTGTTGATGTCAAGATGGTCAAAAACCGGGGCATCATTCAAAGATTTCCAGTCTTCAGCCTTTTGGGAAGCAGTGGAAATTTTTTGGTACTCACGTTATAGGAAACATGGTACCATTTTCGAAGATAAAGGTTCTATATAGGAAGAATCCGTATTTTCAAGATTTTAAAGTAAAAGGTTCTATATAGGAAGAGCCCGTAACTTCAAGATTTCAGAGCAAAAGGTTCTATATAGGAAGAACCCGTCAAGTTCTATATAGGAAGAACTTGTAGTTCAAAGATTCAAAGCAACATGCTCTATATAGAAAGAGCCTGTAGCTTTAAGGTTTCAGAGCAAAAGGTTATATATAGGAATAACTCGTTGCTCCACCATTGCAGAGTGAACAGTTCTATATAGGAAGAACCAGTTACTCTAAGAATGAGAGGTTCTATATAGGAAGAACCAACAACTATAACACTTCAAGGCGAAATGTTCTATATAGGAAGAACTTATAGCTCAAAGACTTCAAAATGGGGAGTTTATATAGGAAAGACTCACTGCTCTAGATTTCAGGAAAAAGAAAGAGAAGTAAAAAAGAAAAAGAGAAGAAGAAAAAACAAAAAAAAAAAAAAAAAAGAAAAAAGAGAGAAAAAAGGAAAAAAAGACAGAGAGAGAACCAAAGTAAAAATTTGAAAGGGCAATGAGATGATCAAAGTTGATCGACCAGAAATATGTATACGAAGACCAAAAAAGATTTTGATCTACAACCTCACATTTTGGAGAAATATATCCCATCCAAGATTTCAATCTGCAACTTCACCTGTGAAGAGGTAGACCTTAGCAAAGAACCAAGAGTCTTTTGTACTCGTCTAATATTTTATTGTTGTTGATGCCAAGACGATCAGAAATCAGGGCATCATCTCGAGAATTTCCATTTCTTCAGCCTTTTGGGAAGAACAAGGATTCTTTGTGCTCACGCCATTAGAAAATGGGAGCCATATTTGAAGACAAAGGTTCTATATAGGAAGAACGCGCAGCTTCAAAATTCCAAGACGGAAGTTCTATATAGGAAGAGCTAGTAGTCCTAAGATTTCAGAGTAAGAGGTTCCGTATAGGAGGAACTCATGACTCTAAACGAAAGGTTCTATATAGGAAAAACCTGTAGCTCAAAAGACTTTGAAGCAAAGAGTTTTATATAGGAGAAATTAATGCTTCAAAATTTCAAGATTAGAAGTTCTATATAGAGAGAACTCTCAGTTTGAAAAATCCAAGACGCAAAAAGTTCTCTATAGGGAGAACCCACAGCGTTGATAGTTGAAGGCGAAAAGTTCTATATAGGAAGGACTTGCAGCCCAAAGACTTTACCAAGGACAAGTTAAAATTTTATATAGGGAGAATTTGTTTTCCCAAGAAACCAGTCAAAAAAAGAGAGAACAATTCTATATAGAAAGAACTCGTGACCTTGACTTTTTGATTCCAAGATTTTGTCATCCCCAACAGATCATCCATTTAGAAGACTGAAGCAGGAAGAGTTGGCCGAGGAAGAACAGAAAGTTCCAGAAGAACCTATGATTTCGAAGCCAAGGACAAGGAAATGGGACAAAATGAGTGCTTGTGATCTTTGCTTCGTTCTCGTTTCACAAAAACAAGCAAAGAGGGGCAGCTGTCATCACTCATTTTTGTTCGGGTTATATTAGTACTATTTTAATAGTAATAAAAATCAATAAAAATTCCAAAAAAATAAATATATAATAAAAAAGGGTAAAAATAATTTATTAAAAAAAGAAAAGGCAAAAAATAATAAAAAAAGAAAAATAATAATAAAGTAAAAAAAGGAAAATTGCGTGGAGCTCAATGCTCCACGTCATCCAACCCCCACCCAAATTGCCTATAAAAGGCATTGGGAGGGGCAGCCAATTCACACACCAATCAGCCAAGCATGAATTGGCTCCCAAAATATTTGGGAGCTATGGCCGGCCAAACAAGGTTGGTCGGGATTGGGGCAGTGCCCTCGGCCCCAGTTGGTTCGATCTAACATTCGATCGGGGTCCCTCTTTGTGACATGATCTAGTTAAATTTTTTGGCCGTGATGAGATGGCACGGAGGTCTCGGTGGGGTCGGTTGAAGTTCTTCATTCGAGCTTCTAGTGGGTAAAAATTCGATCCTTATCTTTGTATTTATTTTTATTTAATATTAGTTTAGAAATAGGGTAATATATAGTTTTATATTTATTTAATATTGGTATGTTTTTATATTAAATATATATAGTATGTTAGATTTAGTTTTTAGGGTCTCGATACTTAGTTAGGAGTGACATCCTGGTCTCCGGGTGTTATCTCTTTTAGTATCGTAGACCGTGAGTTTTTCATTCTAATTAATGCCATGTTCATACATTTTATTTTGTTGCATATAGTATTAGGCCTTTATCCCGGTATTCTAGTGGGGGTGTCATCCCGGTCTCCGGGTGTCATCTCCTTCGGTACTGTAGATATAAAGGCAAATTTAATATTGCCATGCATACATGCATTTTTAGGAATTAAAATTAAATTAGATTAAATTTTTAGTTTTCTTAATAATTACGATATGAACCCTTAGGTACCAGTTTTGGGCGTAGCGGGGGTGCTAACCCTTCCCCGTACGTAACCGACTATCGAACTTAGAATCTCTGGTTTTATTTTCGGTGTCCGGTCTACCTTATCCAAGTGACCGGTGGTGACTTCAAAATGTATTAAAAAGATACGAGTTTTCATAAATTTTCTTTTTTAAATAATTTTTCCATAAAAACAAAAAATCCCCATAAACGATTTCTTAATTTTTCATAGCGACATCGGACAAAATAATCGCTACACATATGAAGCTTAAATTGAGGTAGAGATAGAATCCATGATACATGTGTTGTAAATGATTTAAACATGCGTACTTGAAGAGATTGTTGAAGCATGAGATGTTTTGCCATGAGACATTTACACTTGGTTTGAATTAAATAATTTTAATTGCATTGATGAGTGTTTTGAGATTCTCTCACTAAGCTTATAGCTTACGCTCTCCTTTCTCATCAATGCAGAGAAATAGACCATATTGGATAGCGAGTGAGCAAGGGAGGATCTAAGGGTTGAGACTTTCAAAGTATGGTTTTATAAGTACTAAGTAGTAATAAGAGACAATGTGACCAAGTTATTTTTGGGAGATGTATTTTTGGTTACTCCCTGTTTGTATAAGTTTGGTTTGATGTTTTGAACTTGTTTGATACTAAATGTTTGATGTTGAGGGGTTGGGAAACATTATGCATGCTTTGGTAAAAATCATGTCTATAAGAGTTTGCTATGAATATACCATGATGTGTATGATCTTCTACCATGTTGTTGTGTTTGAGGACTTGATGTATGTCAAGTTATATGGTGATTAGATGTTGATTGGTGTATGCTAGATTGAGCCAAAGTGTCATATGTTAGACCAAGAAGTCATTACAGGTCTGTCCGTACCGGTACGAGTCCTAAGGGGTCGGTACGCGGGGATCTGTCTCGACTCAATCTAGGCAAAATAGCCTTATTGTTTCGATACGCCTCGAGACCGTATCAGTATGCGTGGATGGGAAATAGGCCTGGTGTCGGTACATGGGCAACCGTATCGGTACGCCCTTTAACCACTAGAATTCTGATTTTTAAAATATACATGCACGTACCGATACGAGTGAGGATCGTATCGGTACGAATTTGTTATTTTCACCCTTTGCGATACGGTAATGGCCTGTACTGGTACGCCAGTCGTTATTTCAGTTAAGATGCTTCTGAATGTTTGTAATCTTTGCAATTTAGTCCATGTTTCATAATTATGCAATTAAATGGGTTTGGATGGTTATTTTAAGTAGAGATTTAATCTGAATGCATATAATATGACTAATTAAGGATTGGTAACTTTAATTTCATGTTTGACCTTATAATTATTGGAAATTACATTTTAGTCCTTGTTATGCAAATTCGAGCAATTGGATGTCGAATCAATGCCCGATTGGGATGTAACTTTCACCATAACCAGCATGAACAACTTAGGACTTAAATATGCATTTAGATAAGATTAAAAAATAGACCATTTCTAATCTAATTCTTTCGGGTTTGTCTCGGCAAACCCTAATGTAGCTCGCTCGGTTCGGTCTTGCGATTAGATCGGGTCAAGGGGTTACAGGAAAAATGTGAGAAAATGGTAACTTTGAGCTATATTTCGAATGGGTAAAGGTAGAGATTCAAATAATGATTTTATTGGATCTTATTCTACTCGATGAGATCTTTACAATGGTATCTCATATGCTAAAAACGGTTCAGTGATGAATGAGAAATTGATGCTCAAAGTACGGTAGTTGTGAATTGAATAAGGAAGTGAAAACCCCCTACCCCACATTGATGGGATAAATTGAATGGGAAGTGTTTATATGCACTTACCCACTTGGTGGTCAATGAATGACTTGAATGGAAATTGTGCCTCACGCGCAAGCACAGGGGGTGCGGATCGAAGCTCGTCAAGCCCATTCGGGTTGGGGCGTACTCCCACGACGTGGGCGATGCGAATGTTCAGGTCGATCGGGCCCTACATGGACTTGCGGATATTTTACCCACTTCGAATAAATTTTTTCCTTATTATTGGCATATCTTTTTAAATATTCCGAATTTAAAAGAATAATTTATGGTTTCCTTTAAATTTGGATATTAAAACGTAATAAGTGCAATTCACGAGAATATTTTGTTTTAATATGGTATTAACAGATTGTTACCGATTTAATTTGGTTAAATGGTTACTAACCACTAATTCAGAATATTATAATTTCCACATTTAACCTAGGTCACTCCCCTATAAATAGCATGCCATTCATTTAATTTCAACACAACAAAAATAACAGAACTTTTCTTGGGTTTTACTTTGTGGGTTTTTCAAAAGTTGTTTTCGGTGGTAGCGAAGGCAAGAGTAAGTTTGTGATCTCTACAACAGTGCAACTGTGTTTGATCTGTTGTTGTATCCTAGGAGACAGACGACCAACAAACTCGAGCACCATAGGCGTGGCCGAAAATATGTCTTAAGGAAACGTAATAAGTGCAATTCGGATATTAAAAGAATAATTTATGGTTTCCTTTAAATTCAGATATTAAAACGTAATAAGTTCAATTCACGGGAATATTTTGTTTTAATATGGTATTAACATATTGTTATCGATTTAATTCGGTTAAATGGTTAATAACCATTAATTCAGAATATTTTAATTTCCACGTTTAACCTAGCTCACTCCCCTATAAATAGCATGCCATTCATTTAATTTCAACACAACGAAAATAACAGAACTTTTCTTGGGTTTTACTTTGTGGATTTTTCAAAAGTTGTTTTCGGTGGTAGGCGAAGGCAAGAGTAAGTTCGTGATCTCTATGGCAGTGCAACTGTGTCTGATCTGTTGTTGTATCCTGGGAGACAGGCGACCAACAAACTCGAGCACCATAGGAGTGGCCGAAAATATGTATTAAGGAAACTGCGTTCGTGTAGGTCTCAACATGTTTCCTTTCGATTTTTGTTCTAAATCGATTTGGTTTAAATAAGTTGTATTTATTCTGTTTGATTCAATATTTCAATACAAGATTTATATTTTATTGTTTATTTTCGTCTTGGATTAATTCTATTTTTCTAACAACCAGTACTCTCAATGTGGATAAAGGGTGCAGAAGGAGAGCGGATTGCCCGCCTAACCATGCACCTGTCAACCAATTGAGGACGACATTAAGAGACTTCGACCACGATCACGATGGTCGCCTCGGTAAGGAAGAGCTCAAGCCAGCCTTCAGCAGCATTGGTTCACGTTTCCCAGCATTGCGAGCTCTTCATGCAGTCGTAAACTACGACGGGCATATAAATGAGCAGGAGTTCGAAGCTCTGGTTAAATGTAACAAAACAAGGCTGTACAATTAAGATGTAGCAAGCTTAAGTTTCTATATGCGTATTATCAACTTCATGGTATGGTTTAAGTTTACTCTGTATACATATATGTGAAAGCCTCAAAGCTTCAAAATTTGGACTAAAACTTGTAATCCAAGTATGAGCTCATGAGAGCTCTACTTGAAATATCAACATCTGAATTAAACAAGGTACGGAGTTCTCGAGTTCAAATCTTGAAAACCGTTTTTACTTAACTACACTTGCAGTACAAGCAAAATCCAGCCGGAAGAAAGAAAGAAAATGCACTTAAGAAATACAACCCTGGAAGAAACGAATCTCAGTTTCCCCATCTTGGAAGAAAAGTAAGATTTCTCTTCAGAATTCGCTTTGTATTTTAGCCTAATTTCCCTGCTTATACTGCTTCTAAAATATATCAAATTCTTAGTATTTCCTTTTCGATTTTTTGTTTTAGCTTGGAGAAGGATGAGAAATCGCGGGGAAGAACACATTCAAATCGCCGTCCAAGACTTGATATCGTCTTATGAAACAATGGCGTCCGATGATTTCATCATGTCTAGCAAGTGTTGCATCTTCAAAACCCCAATCATACTTCACAGGCATAATAGACAGGCTTATGTTCCTGATGCATTCTCCATAGGGCCCTGGCACTATGGCCAGACACACTCAAAAGGCACACAAAAACTCAAACTGAAGTATCTTGAAGGCCTCATTCATCGTTCCCCTGATCCGACGACTCGACTGGCAGAGCTGGAAGAAGCTATCAGAGAGATCCAGCAGGAGGCTCGTGAATGTTACGGCGGTCCGGTTGAATTCAGCGACGAAGAATTTGTAAAGATTTTGGTGCTTGATGGTTGCTTTATTATTGAGCTGTTCCGGAAAGATGCTGATGAAATCGAACGAGACGAAGATGATCCCATTTTCACCATGTCTTGTATGCTTCAGTTTCTATTTCATGATCTGATTTTGCTAGAAAATCAAGTGCCATGGATGGTGCTCGAAAGCTTGTTCAATCTAACCAGGGCCGCTAATGAAACCATGTCCTTGGCTCAACTTGCAATCAAATTCTTCGGGAACATGTTTTCATCAGATGCACCTTCCGTGGACCGAAACATGTTCTTCGGGAAAGAGATCAAACATATCATAGATCTCTTACGGATGTCGTTGGTCAAACCGTCCGAAAAAGGCGACGAGAGTGACAATCTAGGATGGCAGCCAATCCCTTCTGTAACTAAACTAAAAGAAGCCGGAGTTAGCTTCAAGAAAGTCGAGTCGAAAAGCATCTTGGACATAAAATTCAACAATGGTGTCCTCGAAATCCCTTCTTTGCTAATCCAAGAGACCACGGAAACCGTGCTCCGCAACCTCATCTGTTTCGAGCAATGTTATCCAAATTGCTCCCCGAGACTCACTTCTTATGCAATACTCCTCGACCTCATTGACACCACCGGTGACATGGAGGTCCTGTGCAAGAAAGACATCATAGATAACTGGTTGAACCCGGACGACGCAACGAGGTTCTTCAACAAGCTTTATTTCGATGCGTATGTCAAGGAATTCCATTACCATGACCTTTGCAACCAAGTGAATAGTTATTGCCGCCATTGGTGGCCTAGATGGCATGCTTTCTACATGCATAACTATTTTGGCAAGCCTTGGGCTATTGTTTCTCAAGTGTTTGCCATTATTATTTTGGCTCTCACGGCTTTACAAGCTGTATACTCCATCATCAAATAAGAACTTCCCCTCTAGTACTTGTTTATATCATTTGTTTGTTTGTTTTTCGTTATGTAACCAAAGAATTAGTGTCTTGCTATGATTTTGATTCATATATCTTTGCATTCGTGGTTAAATGCTTGCCTTAGTAATAATAACCGAAGATCTTGTTGGAAAAAATATGATAAAGTAGAAACTTTGAAACATATTTTCTATAGGTAAAGGTGAAGATTTGAATAATGAAATTACGTTTTCGTATTCTACTCCATAAAACCTTTACAACAATATCTTATATGTTCAAAACGAGTGAGTGATGAATGAGAAACTGATACTCAAAGTAGGCTTGTGAATTGAGTTAAGGAAAAAGGAAAAGCTTATATCCCATATTGATGGGTTACCAACCGTGGAATATGTTTATATACAAGATTCTACTTGATAGTTATTGAATTATTTAAGTCATATGATATAGGCAACATGAATGTTTAGAGTAATTTGGCCCTTTTTGGGTTTACTTTTAACCCATTACAAGATAATTTAAAATTTAGATAATTCACAAGTTTTATTTCTAATGAAACTCTTACCCCTACTAATTTATGTTTTAAATTACTTTATTTGATTCCATTATTTTTCCTTTAATTTCGTGGCAATTTATTGTAGTTAAGGAAACATGGGAGAAGCCGTATAAACATATTCAATTATAGCAGCAGCGAAGGGATGATCCAAATGTACATGTTTTTATTGATTCTTTTATTTGATTTTCTATTTTAACTTCATATTTATTTGTAATTAATTTTGTTTTGCTTGATCTAATAATAAAATTCAATATTTAATTTTATTATTTTATATTTTTTTGGATTATTAATGCTCATTGTCTAACATATCTCTATGGAGCACCACAACTTTTTTTTTAACTTTGTTTAGCCGACGATGGCAACGACTTTAATACTGGTCGTTGACCACTGATTCTTTTTTTTATTTTTTTAGTTTTTAATAAGAATAATTTTGCTTTTGTGACACGTTTTTTCTTGCATTTATGGCATGTTTATTTCTATTTTTTGTCACGTTCATCTATGCATTTTTTGATCGTTTTGCCATTCTTTTTATTTTATGTTTTCTTAGGGTTAAATTTGATATTTCATGCTCTGGACCCTAAAATTAAATTTGGGTACGCGGTTTGCGTCTGTAGATAATTTATCACGATGCTCGGCTGTGATTTACGATTCTCAATGGTCTTTCAATATATGTTCCTTGTATGATCTAAAATGTCTAATTATTGTTTTAATATTATAAAAAAATGTCCAAATTATATATTATTTAATTTACGATAATAATTGTAAATTCTTATCCTAATTTAACGCTTCTATTAAAATTATAATAATAACCGAAGTTAAGGTGATTGCTCTATCATTAACTCACCCAGCTTGCATAATTCATGATTTCTTTTAGTTTATCCTCTGGTCAGGAGCTCTACCAACCAATCAGATAAAAGTTTTGGGGGAAATATAAATAGTTTATGTTTAAGTAGAATTAAATTCACATCATTCTATATATTTTTTTAACATCATTCTATATATTATACTCCATATAACTTGGTCGATTGTGATTTTTGGAGTTATCCAGGTCTACAGCAGATGATACTTTGATTGGAGGTTAGGTAACTATAAAAAAGCCAGCTAAGATACTACTTATCTTCAAACTAAGGGCAGTTCTTGCCTTGGCCAAACTTTCACTTATCTGACAGTGAAGGTGGAGAAACAAGCATGGCAAAAATCATGGACTCCGGAGCCTTCATGGAGAAATTTATTCTCCAATCAAATCCCTCCTCTCACCAACTTCTCCTTAGTGGTCTCACTTTTGCTGTTAAAGAAATGTAAGTCATCCTCTTTTATAATCTTCTTGTTATGCTTGTTGCAAACAAGTTTTACAACAATGGTTACTGCATAATTCAAAGCATGCTTCTTGTTTCGATGTATATCTACTTGCTGAAAGTCTGCCGAAAAGTGCATATTTGCAAACTTATACATCAATTTATGCTTTCAAGTATTATTGCTTCCTTTTTTCCCTTCTTTTTTATGCTCTCTGGGTAATTTTAGAACTTAAAACTTGGGAATAGATTTGATGTGGACGGATATGTCACTGGCTTTGGAAACCCTGACTGGATAAGGACTCATTCGGCTGCGGTATCGACTGCACCGGCTGTTGTCGATGTCTTAGAGGGAGGTGCCATTTGTGTTGGTAAGACTGTCATGGATGAAATGGCATACAGGTTAGCATTGAAATCTCTTTACATGTTTTCACCAAATGTGACTAATTGTTTCCTTTTTCCAGTATAAATGGGGAAAATATACATTATGGCACTCCCACAAATCCATGTGCACCGGATAGAGTACCTGGAGGATCTTCCAGTGGCTCTGCCGTTGCGGTAGGAGCAGGGCTCGTCGACTTCTCCCTAGGTGTGTATTCTTCTTAAGCAGGGATTGTTTTTCTTTATGTTCTCCAGTCCACAGCTGTTCTTTTAAGTGGTTTTGATCTCTAACATAGGAACTGACACTGGAGGAAGTGTGAGAGTTCCTGCATCATATTGTGGGATTCTCGGTTTTAGGCCTTCACGTGATGCCATTAGTACTTCCGGTGTTATTCCGATGTCCTAGAGTTTCGATACTGTCGGTAATTATCTGATCAAAGTGTCTTAATGTCTTGTCTTTCTGATTTTGTGAATCGTTCTTCTAACATCAGTTCTTATGTAGGATGGTTTGCTAGAGATCCTGCTGTTTTAAATCGAGTCGGGCGTGTGCTCCTGCATTTACCTAATATGGACCCTGTTGCACCTAGTCAGATTATTATTCCCGAAGATTGCTTCAGCTTGTCGAGCATTCCTAGCGATCGAACGAATCAAGTTCTCGTAAGATCGATGAAGAAGCATTTTGGAGGTAATAACTAAACTACTGCCTTCTGTTATCGGTGAAGGAAAAAGTCCCAAGTTTTCAGCATTTCATGCCTAAGGATAATGAAGATCAAACGTATAATATACCGTCGTTGGCTGCCCTTTCAAGCTCGATGCGACTGCTTCAAAGGTGCAAAGCATCCCGGAACTTTTAATCTATTCATTCAACCCAAATGCTAATCCCTGTATCGTTCTGGATCATGCTAGATGAATAACGTTGTCTGTATCGACTCTTGAACTTAGTTTCTATCTCATAGGTATGAATTCAAGAACAACGATGCTGAATGGGTCACAACAGTGAATCCTAAATTAGGTCCCGGACTATATGAGCGTATATGGGATGCCATTAGAACATCGGACGAAAACATCGATGTCTGCCACTCCGTACAAACTGAATTACGCGCTGCTCTTACAGATCTTCTTAAGGTACATGCAACAACTTGCCAAAAGAGCAACAAAGATTGTTTTTTTCATACAATTTTGTATGAAAGTACTCATATTAGGTCCTTATATTAGATGGTTGAATCCATTTCAGGATGAAGGCATCCTTGTTCTCCCTACAGTTCCAGGTGATCCACCTAAGCTACAATCAGATCCGGCCTCACTCGAAGTGTTTCGTGCTAGAGCTTTCAGCTTGCTATCCATTGCCAGAGTAGCCGGATTCTGTCAGGTCCTCTTTCCATCTCACTCTCCCCTCTCAACCACATACACTCGCAAAACAAAACAAAAAACTACAAATCCACTATAAAATAACAAAAATTATCATTGTTTTTTAACAGGTGAGTATTCCATTGGGAATGTATAACCATCTGCCTATATCGATCTCCTTGGTGGCGAAACATGGTTCGGATGGTTTTCTGCTGAATCTAGTTGAGACTTTATACGACACCATTCAACAAGAGACTGGAGTTGCTCAGAGAATTACCAACTGAACTGAACTTTCATTGCCTCTTTCTTCTACATAATTTCTGACTATCTGTTTGATTTTGTATGACATAAAAGAATGTTTCACTTGGCAGCTCAGAATTCAAACACAATGAAAGGTTATCGATTCGCATGTTAAGGTTCGAATCTCATATATTCGACTTAAAAACTTAAAGATTTAATTGTTAGAATGTTTGGAGCTCCCTTGAGGACAAACCATGAGAACTAGATTTTTTCCCCTCACTAACCTAAACATGTTTAAGCATCTCAAAGTTGACTATTACACCAGTTAACTTTAGAATTACGATACGAATTTCAACGACAGCAACCCTGTTTTTGAGTTTGTTGCCGGAGAAGGAAATGACCTGAAATGAATGGTGGATTCAGGCCTTTCCAAGGTGCAATAGGCTAACGTGCAACCACCAAGTTATTAGCAATGGAATCCCTTAAATATGCTGCACTTGTTCATGTGTGGAAGATATAAAGGGTTTATACTGTGTTCTTTGTTTTGTTAATTAAGCAAATAGCGGGATGTTAATTCGATACGATATGATGTTTAAGGATCTATACAAAACATCATTGACCTATAAATTTCGTTTTTTTTTATTTAACTATCAGTATTCAACTTATTGACAAATTAATTTAGATTGAATTTTACAGAGATCTAATATAAGAACGAATCTCGATTTTTTAGTTCTCAAACCACTCGTTTTTCTTAAACAATTTCTACCGATGGCTAGTCATTGTTTTTGTAGTTTCCATACCAAGGCCGCCATCAAATGAGCAACTAAGATACAGTTTTGTTTTCATAACCTCATTTGTCGTTTTATTAGTTTAAAACGTCAAAATCATAAAATAAATGTTTATTTTTTCCTTCCTACCCCGTTGTCGCGACGATATTTATCTTGTACCAGTTGCCGACGGGTGGCAATTTTTTATTTTTACAATTTTAATTTTCAATAAAAATCCCTTATCTCCTTTAATTTGGATTTCTTTTTTGTAGGCCCGTTTTTAAGAGTGGACAATTAGGACTAATGTCCAGGGCCCATTAGCAGTAATTAGAGGACTCCAATCTTAATGATAATTTAGTTTTTGTTGTATTCATTATTATGGTACAATTTTTAGGGTAAACTACCTAAATGGCCACCATACTATGGATAAAATCGCGATTTGACTATAATAATATTTTTCGAAGCTATTAAGCCACCATACTATTAATTTGAACTCAATGTGGCCACCTGCCGTTAAAACCTAACGGCAGGGTGATGTAGCACTTAAAAAGAGGTATATTTACATATTTAGTCCTTATTATTTATATATTCAATTTAGTTTTAATTTTAAATTAATAAAATAAATTGATTATTTAATTAGGTGATGACACATGTCTAGTTGGATAAAGATCGGTGATTTTAATTACAGTTGTTGAGTTTCTATAAAAGATAAAATCATATTTAATATGGTGTGTATTTTGTTGTAACTTCTGGTATTTTTAATAAAATTTATTTTTTTATTAAAATAAAGTCAAAGTCATACTTGATTAATCATTTTCTTGTTTACCAAGGTTGTTTTCGGGGGAGAGTCGCGATTCTTTCTATAAGTGTTTTGGAGGATAAATTATTGGGTAAACTACATCACATATTATTCACTATAATCGTTAACTCAAAAATGTCATCAAACTTTAAAAAAGTTTAAAATTAACATTGAACTTTAGTTTGTGACTCAAAAATATCACTCCGCCATTAACCCTTAACACCTCGTTAAGTCAAAACGACGCCGTTTTGGTGCCGGTTGTTTTGAAGCCTAATTTAGCCCAAAACGACGTCGTTTTGTTAACAGAAAAATATTAAAATCATGTGCTTAGAGGGGTTTGAACCCCAAAACCTTCAAATGAAAAGGTTAAACCTTAACCGTTAAACCAACTTGAAATTATATAATATTTTACCACAAATATTATATATCTCAAACTACATGAGATAATTCAAATTATTTTTATAAAATAAATAAAACTATAAAATATATTATTTGTATGTATATATATATATCGATATATATAAATAAAAGTGTATTGTTTTTATTTTTTATAAAATGTTTATAGTATAAATATATTATTTAAAAAATAATATATTTATATTATAAATAATATATAAAAACTATAAACCATAAATCCTAAAACTTGAAGTACAAAGCTCAAACCTCAAATCATAAATCTTATGATTTAAGTTTTAGGGTTTGTGGTTTTTTATATATTATTTATAATATAAATATATTATTTTAATAAATATTTTATAAAAATAATATATTTATATTATAAATAATATATAAAAATAATATATTTTTATTAATATATATGTAAAAATATATTTTATATTATTTATATATTAATATTATTTATAGTATTATTTTTTCATAAAATAATTTAGTTAAACCAAATGATAAGTTTATATAATTTAAATAAAATATATTATTTTAAAAAAAACCCAAAATATTCATAACATTAATATATAAAAAACCCTTAAACCCTAAATTCTAAACTCTAAGGTTTAAGATTTAAGTTTGAGGGTTGAGGGTTTGTGGGTTAATAGTTTAGGATTTAGGGGTTCTTTTATTTATTATTAATAATATAAATATATTATTTTTATGGATATTTTGGGTTTTTTAAAAATAATATATTTTTATATATTAATATCATTTATCTCAAGTAGTTTGAGATATATAATATTTCTGATAAAATATTATATAATATTATGTTGGTTTAGTGGTTAAGGTTTAATTTTTATATTTGAAGGTTTTGGGTTCAAACACTTCCAAGCACAAAGTTTTAATATTTTTTTCTCTTACAAAACGATGTCGGCTTCAAAACAACCGCACCAAAACGATATCGTTTTGACTTAACGGGAGTGTTAATAGTTAACGACATAATGGTATTTTTGAGTCGTATACTAAAATTCAGCGTTAGTTTTGAACTTTTTTTTAAAGTTCAGTGATATTTTTGAGTCAGCGACTATAATTAAATAGTACGTGGTGTATTTATCAATTTAGTGCGAATGTCACCTGAACGTATTACAAACGCCATAGACGCAGAAACGACAGGGCCTTGAAATTGTTTAAAGTCATCGACAGGTCAATAATAAGGTCATAATTAGAACCGTTCAACCCTTGAGAAGTTTTGTTCAATAAAATTTAAGATTTCGAAGAAAATAATAAACTCGAAAATGAGTTTAAAGTTATATTCATTTTAAGTTATCCGGAATAAAACAATAAGTTCAATAAAAATAAAAATAAAAATATATACAATTATTAAATACGAATCATATATATATATATATGGAGAATTTACACCAATATTGTTGGTGCTTTTTTTATTTCTAAAAATATAGTTTCCTTCAAAATATTTCTCAATATTGTAGTTTACTGTTTAAATCAGTAAACCAAGGGATTTCAATCCGTTTTTGAACAGTGTTTTACCAAAAAAATAAAAAAAAATCAAACAAAGGCATAGGGTTTACAATCCGGC
The DNA here is from genome assembly GCA_019671005.1 of Hibiscus mutabilis. NCBI lineage: Eukaryota > Viridiplantae > Streptophyta > Magnoliopsida > Malvales > Malvaceae > Hibiscus > Hibiscus mutabilis. The sequence continues at coordinate 3,585,946 of CM033737.1, read as the reverse complement.
TATGAACAATGCATTGTGACACGTGGCAAGCTGGGAGGGCGGCTCGCACTGTTCAAAGGCGGACTGCCCTCCCCCCGTCTTTGAACAGTAACGGGATAGGGGTTGCAGGCTGCAGGCGCGCAGGGCAGGGTGGCAGGGCCTCGGTAAGTGTTTTTTTTTATCTAATTGGGTAAAATGGTAGATGGGTTGGATGGTTGAAATTTAAAGTAGTTGGGGTTAAATATGGGTTGAAGGTTGGTATTTTTGTGTGAAATTTTGGAGAAGATAAATTAAAGAAGAATAATAAGATTTAGAAGATATTTTGTAAGTATAAGATATGTATTTTATTTTAGAAAAGTTTTTGTATGAATATTTTTTTGTAGTTACGAATTTTTATTATTTTCTCAGTAAAATTTTTGAATTTTTAAACTAATAAGTTGATTTAGTTATGTAATTTAAACGTATTAGAGTTAAAATTTAATATTCGTAAAATTTTAGCATGTAAATTAGTTTGTAAAAATTAGTTACTAGTTTTGTTAAGGTTTTTTTAAATTGCATGTAGCAAATTAGTAAATTAGTGACCAGTTTTGTTAAGGTTTTTTAAATTGCATGTAGTAAAAAATATGGATGTGATTAGTTTGTAAAAATCTTAAAATTGAAGGGTTGTGAAGGAAAAATAGTAAATTAGTGACTAGTTTAGGGAAAACGGCAAAATTGACTAATTTTGAAGGCAAATTAGTTAATTAGTGACTAGTTTGTAAAAATCTTAAAATTGAAGGGTTATGAAGGAAAATTAGTAAATTGGTGACTAGTTTGGAAAAAACGGCAAAATTGACTAATTTTGAAGGCAAATTAGTTAATTAGTGACTAGTTTGTAAAAATCTTAAAATTGAAGGGTTATGAAGGCAAATTAGTAAATTAGTGACTAGTTTGGAAAAAACGGCAAAATTGACTAATTTTGAAGGCAAATTAGTTCATCAATGACTAGTTTGTAAAAATCTTAAAATTGAAGGGTTATGAAGGAATATTAGTAAATTAGTGACTAGTTTGGGAAAATGGCAAAATTGACTAATTTTGAAGGCAGATTAGTTAATTAGTGACTAGTTTGTAAAAATCTTAAAATTGAAGGGTTATGAAGGCAAATTAGTTAATTAGTTAGTGACTAGTTTGTAAAAATCTTAAAATTGAAGGGTTATGAAGGCAAATTAGTAAATTAGTGACTAGTTTGGAAAAAACGGCAAAATTGACTAATTTTGAAGGCAAATTGGTTAATTAGTGACTAGTTTGTAAAAATCTTAAAATTGAAGGGTTATGAAGGAAAATTAGTAAATTAGTGAATAGTTTGGAAAAAACGGCAAAATTGACTAATTTTGAAGGCAAATTAGTTAATTAGTGACTAGTTTGTAAAATTCTTAAAATTGAAGGGTTATGAAGGCAAATTAGTAAATTTGTGACTACTTTGTAAAAATATTTAAATTGATGGGTTTTTTAAATTTCGTAGAATTTTAACAAATTAAAAAACTAAACTAAAGATATTATAAAATTTGTTTGTAAACTTTAGTTGATTATGTTTATTAGCAAATTATTTTTTAATTAATGTAGTAGATTTAGTCCCGGGTTGTAATATATTCTTACTTGTCCTGTAGGATGGTTGAGCAAGCTCCTCTATTGCGGTTACAGGATCAATACATCAGTAGTTTGCCGGTTCCTGAGATGGTACAAATTTGTTAATAATTTATTTATTAGAAATTCAATTATGTTAATAATATTTGGTTTATTTATTAATGTGTTAATTACAGGATTTTGAGGATACATTTAAGCATCATCTGACCATGGCCAAAAATCCTCCAGACGATCGAATCATTGAATGGTTGCAAGCTTTCGGATTTTATTATGCGACCTTCATTCGGGGGTACAAGTTGGTACTCAGGTTGATAGCCGCTCTGATTGAGCGTTGGAGGCCGAAAACCCATACGTTCCATATGTCGTGTGGGGAATGCACGATCACGCTTGAAGACGTGGTCATGCTTATCGGACTCCCAACAAATGAGGCACCATTGATCGGGGAACCATTGACCGGGGACCCGTTGATCGACACGACGAAAGCTACACCTGAAACACTTTGCTCATTTTACCTTGGGAAGGTGCCAAATAAATCAAATTTGAAAGGATCTCGTGTGAAATTGAATTGGTTGGAAAGTAATTTTAAACTCGGTGAATATAGCTTGGTTGCTGCGATTTATAATGCCAGTCGAGCTTATATTTTGCAACTCATTGGAGGTATATTGATGCCAGATAAATCTGGCAATGTTGTTCATACACGGTATCTATGTTTCTTTTAGGTATCCGTGAGAAGCTGTTAAATATAGTTGGGGATCGGCCGTATTAGCGTTCTTCTATCGTGAGTTGTGCAAGGGCGCTACAAAAGAAAATGGTCATAAGGTTCGGGGTATCGGTGGATGTTTGTTGTTGCTGCAAGCGTGGGCTTGGCAGCAATTTCCCTTTTGGACACCGATTACGCGAACATCGATTCAGTTCCCTCTTGTCTCCAGGTAATTCTCTTGATTTTGAGTTGAATTTTTAAATTTAATTTTACTTTGCTTAAAAAAATCTTATTGTGATTTGTATATAGATGGTGCGGGAAAAAACGCACACGTAGAGCTCAGATTGATTTGTACGCTCAGGAGAAGGTATCTGGTTAAATACATTGTTTGCATTTTAGTTAAATATTTACAATTCATTATTTATGTTATAATTAGATGTCTTATTAAAAGAGCCGTTATTTTTTAGTTTATTTGGATGCCATACAACAACGATGATCGCATTTTTGTACCGAAAGATCTGATAGAGGAATCTCTTCTGTGGTGTTTTGTTACACCGTTGATCCACTTCGCGGTTTTCGAGTTCCAGTTTGCCGATAGGGTGCTAAGGCAGTTTGGCTTCCACCAGCCGATTTCGTATATTCCACTTAATCATGACTTTCTGCATGATTTTGATAGACGCGACAGGGCAGACATAAATTGGGAAATCGTACATGCTGACTACATTAATGCGTGGAACAACAGAGCTCTAAATTTACCGTTTCGTGCTCCAATCCAAGAGGATGATTTTGATTTTCAGAGGTCAGAGTACCTGATCTATTTTCTTAGTAATGGAATATCGTACTTAACTTTGGTCGATGGGCGGGAAGAATGTCGAATATATAAGAAGAAATATGGTGGTAAGGGTGAATCCTCTAAGAGTGCAGCAGCAGGCGCATCTTAAAATCCCGCTGAGAGTAGAAACCCCGAAGGTTGGCAACTACTTGGGAACAACCAGAAGTGGAGCCAGTTATATGGGAAAAGGAACTGGCTCCTACATATGTACAATCAGAAGTGGGCCCGAGCTCCTCAGATACTCACGGGTTTGATGATGTTATTTTGTACACACCCGAGTTTATTCCTCCATAGTCACCTCGTTACTCGAACTTTGGAAAGTGTATGGATTTTCAGGAAATACAGAATTTCCTGAATTTACTAGAGATTATGGGAGGGCAGAGCGGTTACGTGGACATGTTCACAACACCGTCTCCTATGCCCTCGGCGACTGAGGAGGTGAGCATCACTGAAGAGGATGTTCAAGAGGACGCTGAAGAAGATGTTGAAGACGATCCCGAGGCAGAACATAGGCAACAACGTAATAGGAAGAAAAAATACACTTATTTTTCGACCATATCTGCTCATTGTCAGAAATTATGTAAGAGGATGTAGAAGAAAAAATGATTTTATGTATTTTGTGTAATACATTAGAGGAATTTGGGTTTGAATTTGAATGTTATTGTTTTTTATTTTTCACTATGTTATGTTTTTATTATTCAGTTTAATATTTATAAAACTAATAATTATCATGAATTTGGAAAATCTCAAAAGGTTTTAAAAAATTAAAAGTTAAACTTAAAATTTAAAATTGAAATCAAAATTTAAAATTAGAGATTCATTGAATTTGAAAAAAAAAATCACGGATGATGCAAATTGGTCCCTAATTATTAAATCAAACTTAAGCATCGAATATGATAGTAGTACAAACATAACATTACTGATGATGCAAATTGGAATATTTTTGAATATGAGTACATAATATTTTCAAATAAAAACATAATAAATCACTGAGGCATAGGCACATATCTGGGTTCATTTGGACAGTTTGATTTCGAATGGCCTTCAGCCCTACATATCGTACATCTCTTTCGTTGTCTCTTCTCTCTGTGATGGAGATCCATACTGGTATAGATGTGAGTCGATCTAGGTCGGCCATTTGGAGTTCTACGGAGTGCAGGATCCGGTAACCATTTTTCATGCTCCACTGACGGATAATACTTTGCATTCGCGATCGGTGGGAACTCAATTTTGTAAATATTGACCATCTATTTGATATCGAAGCATTGGTCAACATAGCTGTACGGGTCAACCCCACATACATACATGCTACAACTGCATGAGCACGTGGATATCGTCACGCCTGGAACTGGCCACAATCACACCACATACGTCTGAAATCGACTCGAAATACATTTGAGTGGGCTACTTCGTTGTTGCGTCTGGAACCAACAATATCGAAAGTCTGATTATTTCGGTCGAATGCGTGAACGGTCAGCGACATTACATTCTTAATATTATTTTTCATTTTTGTCACAATATCCGGAGCATAACGTTGCCCCCTATTTATTAAGGCCTCAATATGCTTCCCTTTAACGGACCAAACCTTAGCCAACCGGTAGTACGTCTCTTTCACCAAGCTTTCTATTGGGAGATGACGTGATCCTTTCAGTACTCCGTTTATGCACTCCACAAGGTTAGTTGTCATTTGCCCGTATCGTCTACCACCTTCGTCATACGATTGGGCCCATCTTTCCCTCTCGATATTGTTCGCCCAAATCCAAACACACTCGCCGTATTTTTGTAAATTCGTCATCTTCCTCTCAAATTCTGGCCGTACCAGTTGATATCTTGTGTCATAATATATGTTGTTAGCATCTAGAAAATCAAAGCACATAATTGGATGGGCATATGTAAAAAAGTTTGAAAAATGGTACTTACCCATGCTTAAAATCTCACTACGAAGGTATGGATTTTTGAACTGCTCATAGTTGTTCTTACCGACGTGACGAACACAATATGCAGGGTATGCGTGCGGAGGTGTCCAACAACTTCCCTCTCGATTAATTACTGCTTTGATACATGTCCCTCAATCAAATATGATGCAGACCCCATCTTGTAGGACAACATGGTCACGTAAATTGATCAAAAAGAAATTCCAAGCTTCTCTCCCCTTCAACAATTGCAATTGCAATCGAAATGACATTGCTCTCACCATCTTGCGCAACGACAATCAACAGTATGTGAGAGTATCTCCCATACAGCCACGTGCCATCGACTTGGATCATACGTTTACAATATGGAAAGCCTTCAATGTATGGCTTGAACGCCCAAGATAGTCGATGAAAAAATTTTGTACCTTCAACCAGTTGGCCTTGTCGGTCGTATGCATCCTTTGTTTCACGCCTCGCGATGGTACCTGGGATGAAACGGGTCATTGCTACCAATAAAGTTGGTAGCTCATTGTACAACTTATCGTAATCACTGTACACCAAATGTAATGCCTTCTCCCTTGCAAGCCACCCTTTCTTGTATTTTATTTGATATTCAAATTGTTGCGCAATGATTGCATGAATTGCTGAAACGGGAACCCTTGGATTCGCTTCGACCAACTTTATCACGTGATGGCTTATTACATTTGAGTCCAATTTGGTGTGGTCCTAGTCGATGGGTATTCGTAAACACGTGTGATCGTCGTTGTACTATATGACCTCCCAACGATCTATCTTCTTACCATACGACACTCGAATCTTCCAATTGCACCATTGTCCATATTTCACACACTTCGCAAAGAAAGTCCTCGGGGTGGATTCTGCAACCACGTAGTCCACATGTTGCATGATGCTATACTCTTTAATTGCCAACAAATAATTCACCATGCTGACTCGAAGTTAATTGAGGCATATCTGGGAATTGTGGTGCCCTCATCGCATCGAAATCCACTGAGTTCATGTGAGCATAAGGTTCATAGAATGTAATGTCACCCCCGGTCGGAACAACTTCTCCAACACCAAAATTAGGGGCTTCACCAACGTCATCGGGGAACAAATCAGGATCCCCAATATCTTCATCTTCGCTGGAATCTTCAAGTGATTCTCCCCCATCGACCTCGTAGGTTCTCAACATTAGCACCAGCAGTCGGATCAAAAGTCAGCCCGTGTGATGTTGCATATGTCGACGACCCACCTTGATGAAATCCACTAGATGTCCCAGTTGCCATCATTGTAACAAAATTGCCTCCAGATATATCAAATTTGTTACCGAAACCCATTTGACTAGTTTCCCCAACTGCGTTTCTAGATGGGCCAGGAATATCACGCACCTCAGTAAACAACTCAACATTCCGAATATCCATAGAGTCATGCTCTGCGATCATTATTTCCACATCTGTATTATCTTCGAGAGCTATTGCGGAATATCTGACTGGATTGTCACATAGCCACCGATATCGCAAACCATGAATCTGAGCTCCAATTTTCTCTGATATCTTCTCCTTCAATACTCGAAGCGTGATATCTTTTTTAAATCTCATCTTCGTAAGGCTTTCACATTCAAATACAATACCGACATCAGTTTTCACCATTTGTCCATTGTAATGAACATTTGCCACAAAGCTGTTGTTGCTCATTTTCTCTGCAATTTAATTATAAAAATATTTTCAATAATAATACACAAATCAAAATGAACAACTACAATGTCACTAAACCTAATTTTAAACTACAAATAACAATAATTTTAGAACATACAACATATTTACAGAAGTATTTCGAATATATATTCGAACACACTTTAAAAAACTATACTAATTTCTCAAAAATAATAATTATGATTTTTTCGCACTACTATATCCTAAACAAAAATAAAATGTTCATCGTTCGTTCTAACATAACAATTAAATTTCAAACAACATCAAACTTATACGGATAAAAAAATCAAAATTTCAAACTGACTTACAATATTTTCCCCCACAACTTTCTTCTTCTGCTTCTTCTTCTCCCTCTTTACTCAAATTTTTACTCAATTTTTTTCTAACAAATTACCTTCAACATCAACATAATATATTTAAATAAAAACAACTACAATTTTCCCTTACATACCCCTACACGAAATTTAATATTCACTAATAGGTTTCAAATCAAAAAAATTACACTACCCCTATATAATTTAAAATTAATATAACAATTAAAAAAAATTAAAAGCACCACCATACACCTACACCATTTTACCCAATCAGATAAAAAAACCCTTACCTGAGGCATGCATGCCTGCCACCCTGCCCGCCTGCAGCCGGCACCCATGTGTGCCCCATCCCGGCACTGTTCAAATACGGGGGGAGGGCAGTCCGCCTTTGAACAGTGTGCGTTGCCCTCCCAGTGTGCCATGTGTCTATGGGTACTGTACAAAGTCGGATTGTAAACCTTATGCCTTTGGTCGATTTTTTTTATTTTTTGGTAAAACACTGTTTAAAGACGGATTGAAATCCCTTGGTTTTCTGATTTGAACAGTAAACTACAATATTGTGGAAAATATTTTGAAGGAAACCATATTTTTGAAATTAAAAAAATTCTCCACAATATTGGTGTAAATTATCCATATATATATATATATATATGAATCAAGTAAGAGTTTTAAAAGAATTTAACAAATGACATTTCAAATTAATTTTTAAAATCTAATTTCTTTAAAAAGAGTTAGGGATGGACAATTTTTTTTTATAAATTTAAGCCACTTTTTAGTTTTTTTATGTCTCAACACTAAAAAAAATAAATTTTGCGCCATAATTCTAAAATTTAAATCATGAACCTTTAAACCCTAAAATACACCTTACCCCTAATTCTTAAAACTCTAACCCTACCATTAAATATTAACACTTAACCCTAAACCTAGTTTTTTAGTGTGAGACATAAATAGGGGCATTGAAAAGGTTCATATTTAGGATACAATACTTTTTTCCCTTTTCGGTGTTCCTTTCCATGTCCAACATTAAAAAATTAAATTCAAAGCTCTAACCCTAAAGCCTAAACCCTAAAAATATACCCTACCCTACTTCTCTAACCTTAACCCTAAACTTAATTTTTTAGTGTAGAATATAAATGGAGGCACCGAAAAGGGACAGAAAATTTTTATTTATATTTGGGACAAAAAAATTTGCCCTTTTTGGTATTCATTTCTATGTCCAACACTAAAAAGTTAAATTCTAAGCCCTAACCCTAAATTCTAAATTATAAAACCAAAAAAATACACCATGCTCCTAATTTTCTAATCTTAACCCTTAATCTTAAACTTAATTTTTTAGTGTAGAATATAAATAGAGACACCGAAAAAGAGAATGCGATTTTTATTCGTATATTTAAATCAACCTTAAATATGTATGAAATATATTAATCTTATGCATAAACACAGCTCTTTCCGACACAAATACTTCAGGTCTAAATTTCCAATTCGACTGAAAATGAAAGAAGTTCCATTGTCATAATTTCGTGAACTTGACGCATTAATGACTTTTCGTCAAATAATTTATTTTTATTATTAGGAGAATCACATTTTGCCCCGTATAACACTCCTTCGCTCACCATTCCCCCTCCCCCGCTTCTTTCCCTGTATAAACACACCCATGCATTTAATTGAAGAATCAAAAGGAACAAGACAACAATGCTTTCGTTTGTAGCTTCCGGCATCCAATGGCTTCTGTCCGGTGAACTTGCGGTAGGATCCAACGGTACTTCATCGAAGTCGATCACAAACATGAATGGGTTGAAGAAGTGGTGATACACAACAATCAAGCGAAAGAGTTCCTCCGATGATTCGATTCCGATTACGAAGCCATTGCTGGAAGTTAATGATCGGAGGGACATCGAGAGAAGTCGCGGTGGTTTCGATTCGAAAGAAAGTACCATAAGAGTAAAAGTAACGATGACAAAGCAAGAACCTGCACGGTTGCTTTCGAAATGCAAAGATGGAGGGGTTCTTGAACTCAGAGATGTAGCTGCTGAACTTGTGAACCTCCCGGTAAACCGAGTCAATATTGTGAGCTCAGATAGCATGGCGGAGTACTCACTGTAGGGCTAAATCTGGACTATTAGCCATTGTTTTGTGATTGCATATTGAACTTACGTTTATTATCTAATATTTAGGCCACTGTTTTGGGCTAAATTATTTCACTCTACTAACGATTATTGAATAAATTTTTAAAAATAATTTTATAAAATTAAAAAAAAAATCCACTTCATGTCTTTGTGAAAAAGTCGATTTTCTTTGTTTTTATAGAAATATATCGATTTTTAAATTAATTACGAAAATAACATCTATCTAATATTATTTAACATTTAGAGAGTATTTTTGGTTTGCAGAAAAGATTGTTATTGATAATATTCTTTTTCTAACAGTAACGCTTTATTTGATTGTTTGATTTTAAAATTTTTTATTTTTATTTGACCATTTTGAATTTATGTTTGAACTCAATTAAACAAAATGTTTATTATTTCAAACTTTGTTAATGTATTTTTTAATATACTGATGTGATTACAAGATAATATATGTTTATATTTTTTTATCTCTTTGATAACATACACACACTTTGTCCACAAATACTTAAATTCAAATCTCTTAAAATAAATATCATTCTCTTTTGCACTAGAGTCGCTAGTTAAAAAATGCAATATCCCTAAAATTAATTGCTTTAAAAATAAGTATCTTCAAATGCATCATTGAATATATGGTATTCTAAATTAACGTTAGAAAATAGCTGATACTTATGATCATAACATGATAAGTTTATATTTATGAATCATCATGTAAATCACTTTTTAAGATTTAAAGGCTTAAGAGTTAATTTAGACATCAATAATTACAATTTGTTACTGTTGATTAATAAGATGACATTTGACATAATATAAAAGTGTAATTAGTTGTGATTTCTCCTCCTTTTTCCTTTGAACATTAACGATTTATATTTTTATTCGTTTTTTGCCTAATCAACGGCGGCGACACTAATTTTGATGTTGGTTATCAACTGTCGGTGATTTTTTTCATATATGTTATTTTTTTTCTTCTGTCTTTATAACACGATTTTTCTACTTTTATGGCACGTCTCTATTTTATGGTACGCCTATACCTTATGGCATTTTTAATGGTCACTTTGTAGGTTTTTAGTGTTCGTACGATGACCCTTACATCGTTTCTTTCTGATTCGTTTTTGTTGGTAATCACGTAGAGTTTGATCTCTTTTTAGGTTGTTTGCCGATATAATTTATAGCGAATTGTCGTTTTTGAGAATATGCGTAAAAGATAATTGCTGTCAATTTTAAAGATTTTATCTAGTTTTTGTTTTGACAACTCCCCAATGACCTTTCGTACAATGGACCGTAAAAATTATTTTTAGTGCAAAGAGAAAATATCTGATCTAACCAGTGCAACACTTAATTTTTATTTTTAGATTTATCACTTTCTTTTTTGTTGTTTTTTAATGTTCTAAAAATTTTTAAACTATATTATGTTTTTGTTTTTGTTTAATTTCTAAAGTTATGTTTTTATTTTTGTTTACTGTCTAATTAACGTGTCAAAAAAATATAATTAGTTCATAAAAATTTTAACAGTAAAATCACAAAGAAATCAATCATAAAACCGTAAATCTTTTATTCAAAAAAGTAACAAATAGTATAGTTAATGTTGCAACATACTTAACCATTTTATTATATGATGGTGACTGATTTGTGGCATAAAGGCAAGAAGTTTAGACCTCGTTAGGAATAGAAAAATGGAAAAGAAGAGGAATAAAAAATTAATTATTTGATTAAGATAATTTTTCACATTTTTTTCGGTTAAAATTAATATATTTTTTAAAATCTTTTAATAATTTTCTAAATTTTAAGATCTTTTAAAAAATAATTCTCTATTTTTCTATTTTTATAATTTTTAATATTTTTGTAACACTTTCAAGATATGTCGTGTAAGCTTAATTGTTTTTTTAATTTTGTTAAGGACTAAATTGACACTTTAATTTTTTTTAATATTTTTAGGGACTAAATTAACCTTTAATTTCTTTTAATTATATAAACTAGTTTTAAAAATATAATAGAAGATTTTAAAATTTATAAAAAAAATAACACAGTTGTTGGCTCAAAATAAAAAAGATTTTTTTATAGTAGGCTCAAAATGGATTTTTTCTATAAATATTGTTTTAGGATTTGTTTTTTTCCCAAAGTATGGTCATTTTTATTTTATTTCTCGAGTTAGGACATTTGTTACAGTTCCTTAAAGTCGGGTGTAGAAGACTCCGACTTTAGGCTTTAAAGTACAAAAATGCCCCTAAAAGACAAGTTCAGGAGACTCCGACTTTGAGTATTTTTTGAGATTTTTTGGAGAAAATATTGTTCATAGTCGGATTCAGCTAAATCTAACTTCTAATGTACTGTAAAAATTGTAATATTTCGAAAATCAAAATAAAAATAGCCATATTTTTGGGGGAAAAAATCCTACAACTATATTTGAGTGAAAATTCCGGCTCAAAATATTAGATTCAGCCTTAAATAAGCACGATGCTTCGATACGATAAACTTATACATACGTAGACTCGCAGATGAAGAAAGATATCAGCTTCAGATATGAGAAAAAGTAAACATTTGATCTTTATTTAGTGAAGTCCCCTGGTTTCTTCTCAGAGATCCCCAGGACCATAGGTGTTTACTATGCAAACATCATCGAGCTCAGTTTAGAGAGCTATGGCCATATATATCAAGCATTCACTACGGTACCGCCATTCGGATGAAGGACTTGACCAGTTATGTAGGAGGAGCAGACATTACAGGCAAGGAACACGTAACACGGCGCGACTTCTATAGGATGACCAGCTCTCTTCATCGGCACTTCACTTCCAAACTGTCCAGTTTTCTCCTCGCTAAAGGATGCCGGTATCAGTGGAGTCCATATCGGCCCCGGGGCAACGCCGTTGACGCGGATGCCTCTGTTCACTACCTGAAGTGCAAGGCCCCTAGTGAAAGCCACAATGGCACCCTTGGTTGCTGTGTAATCGAGTAGCGTAGCGTTCCCTTTATATGCATTCACTGATGTTGTGTTTATTATCGAACTGCCTTCCTTCATGTGCCTCAAAGCATGCCTGCACAAATTATCACACCGGATAGTAATCGGTCAAAACTAGAGATTTAAATAATGGTCCGGATTTAAATAAAAGCTAGCAACCTCAATAACCAACGGTCATAGGTGTTTCCATGATACTCATAATTGTTAGATCTTAAAAAAAATTCACTGCCCATGATACCGTAGTGACCGTAATAATATTTAAAATTATTATAATCGCGATAAATACAACTCAAACTAAAAACGCGACCGAAACTATAATTTAAATTACCAAAAAAACACATTACCCACGAAATCGATTAGTTTTCGTTACCTAGTCATGAAGAAATAAGAAAAGATGTTGGTCCTAAACACCCTTAAAAGCCTCTCCTCGTCAATCTCCTCAACACTGCTTGTCTCATACTGCTCGGCAGCATTGTTAACTAGAATATCGATCCGACCGTACGCTTTCACGACATCGTCGACGACCTTTCTGCAATTCTCATCGAACCCCAAATCAGCCGGTACAGCCATCGGATCCTTTGCGCCCGCCATCTTATCCTTTTTCAGCATCTCCAGAGTGTCCTTTGCGTCCTTATCCTCCTGGCCCTTCACGTACGTGAAGGCCACGGTTGCACCCTCTTTGGCAAACAAGATACAAACCGATCGGCCGATGCCGGAATCGCCACCGGTAACTAAAGCCACCTTTCCCTACAAAAGAGAAGATAAAATTATTCAAAAAAAAAAACAAGCATATGGGAAAATTATTTCGTACAAGAAAACTTATAAAATCAACATTACTTGAAGCTTGTTTGAAGGCTTGTAATCGGGGCTGCTGAATTGAGGGACAGGGTTCATAACATGCTCTTTTCCTGGTTGGGAATCTTGTTTCTGAGGAGGCAGCTGCTGACCATCAGAAGCCATTTTGGTCTCGAACAATCTGACGATTTTCTTGGGAAAATTATTTCAACGAACTATGAAATGGATTTGTTTGGATACCAAGAAAATACGGTGGAATTAACTAGTGAAGGAGAAAACATATATAGTGGTGGGATTTGATGCTTATGCCATTCATGGAGAGCTGATGCAAAAGGCTAATATAAAACGGGGGTTTTCAGGTGGACACGTGGGACCAAGTGGCAGATGGAGATGTAGACGTGTCATGTCAGTCTGCATGCAGTGGACACGTCACCTTGTTTTATGACTCGGAACCCAATTTCACCAATTGTGAATTGAACTTTGAATTACAAAATACGCAAAAGCCTGCAAAGCGGCCAGCATTAGAGCAATCGGTGAACAAATTAGGGCACTTTTGCATTGTTTAAAAGAAAATTTTAGTTTAAAGAAGTGATTTTTCACCCATAATTAATATTAAATACCTAAAAATTAAATGTGAAATGATAATTAAAAAGTGATTTTCTATTAACCTTAAAAGTTATAATTTTTAACTTTTTAAGGTGAAAATCATTTTTGAGGTGAAATTACATTTTTACTTTTAATTATTTAATTTAAATTGAATTTTAAACTAAGATTTATACATACATAATAATATATTATTTTAATATTAATGTTATATTAATATAATAATATAAAATAATATTAATTTAAAGCTAAACTAATAATAATATTATTAAAATAATATAAAATAACACTAGTATTAATATTAATATATTAAAAAATTAATATATTAAAATTTGTATAAACTAAATTTTGTACAAACTTGTGTATTAAAATATTTTCTATTTATTTATTTCAATATTTGAACTTAATTTGGTTCATGATTATGTCACCCATGATTTGACAAATCTCAAATATAAGCAGTACTTACACGGGTTCTAATGAGGTCAAAATGGTTAATGGTTAACTCTTAAAATCTCTAATATTGGTCATACTAATTTGATAGCATCCTCTAAAGGATTTATATTGGATCAACGGTTGCATGTTCCAAAAATCACTGAGAAATTGATTTGTATTGTTTAGGTTTAGGATAATTTATTTTTTAAAAAATAGCTTAAGCGTTGAATAAGCCTTTAAACTTTTAAAAATAATTTAATTTAGCCCTGAATTTTTTTCATTCAATTAAGCTCTCAAACTCAAGAAAAAAATTAATTTGGCCTTTTAACCAACGTTGACCGTTAACTTTAACAGTTTTTTTTTTAATTTGCCAATTGTCAAAGCAAGGTAATGCCACTTGTCATTTCTTGGATTTTTTAATTTTAATTTTTTAAAATTCTAAAAAATATATTTTAAAAAGTCTTAAATATACATTTGGTACTTGAACTATGCACAAGTTGGTACTTATAGAATTTTTACTCCCAAATTGGTACCTGAACTAGACAAATTCTCCAAGTTTGCACCTAAAGAATTTTTACTCCTAAGTTGGTACCTAAACTAGGCACTTTCTCTCAAGTTGGTACATATTCTATCAATTTGTTCCTAATTTGAAACAATACAATAAATTTAACTTTCTATATTTAAAATTCTATCAATCTACTCTTTGTTATTCACCTAAATTGTTTGTTCTTCTCCTAAAATTGTTATATTACTTTCTTGGTATAAAAAAAGTTTAAAAAGTAAAATGTTGATTTATGGTAAAATTTAGTCATTCAACTATTGTTTTGATCTGATGGACTCGCTTGGTTTGACAAAATCATAAAAATGTTTAGATTGGTGAAAGTTTTAAATACGGAATGTTAAATTTATTGAATTATTTCGAATTAGGACAAATTGATTGAATGTATACGTTTTGGGACTAAAACTGTTAATAAAAGTACCAAATAGTGGATGGAATCAAAGTTTGGGTACCAACTGGGAGAAAAAATTCTTTAGGTACTAATTTGGACAAAAAAAATTCTTTATGTATCAATTTGAGAGAATGTGTCTAGTTCAGGTACCAAATATATATTTAAGCCTTTTAAAAATATAAAATTATTTTTAAATTTTGGAAATTTATTTAAATAGTAATGGTTCAAAAGGCAATAATATTTTAAAAATTATAAAAATATTAAATATTATTGTAAAATTATAAAAATAATTATTTTTTAAATCTAAACAAAAAATTATTTTTAAATAGTTAAAATTTTAGAATATTTTAATATTTTTACATTTTATAATATTTAATAGTTTTAGTATTTTAATATAAATTTAAAATTATTTAATATTTAAAGAGGCATGTGCTAACACTTCCTGTGTATGATTCAATATATATGAAATCATACCATTTTACCCAAAAAAAGATTTTTAAATATCTTTAAAAATAATGTTTTTACAATTTTAATAATATTTAATATTTTTTATTATTTTTAGATAAATTTGAAATTTTCAAAAAAATATTTTTAAAATAATTTCAATATTTTTTAGAATTTTTAAATATTTTTAAAAATAAAATTTAAAAATTCTGAAAATATCACTTGACACAATATGGTGTTACCACGTGACATATAACATGAAAACTGTTAAGACTTAATGGTCGAAATTGGTCAAAGGTGTAACACCCCCTTCTCGGTCTGGTAATAAACCGGGTCAGAGAATGTTACCGGTGTTCAATACGGTAAACTATATAATAATTTCCAATGATTTAATTGTGATTCAAAGTTAATCAATAACCCAATAGCACGTTCAATGATTTACTGAGAGCTATAGATCAATACAAGATGGTAATATTCATTTTAGGGCCTTATTACAATTTTTATAAGTTTTAAGGACTAATTTATAAATTCTATAAATCAGGGGTCTTTAACAGTAATTAAGTTTACCTATGTGAAATTCAATATATATTTAACACGCAAGTAAACTTTTATCAAGTTTTGAATTTATCTATTCATTCAATTAGCCAATAAAATTCACTGATTTATTTGCAAGTTTAACAAATTTGTTTCAGTAGTTTTAACTAACTTACCTGTATCGGTACTAGTACATGAGAGGCCGTATCGGTACGCCTTTTCAATGACCGTTAAGTTTGTTAAAGTGGGTGTACAGGTATCGGTACGGGGTCTAGCCATATCGGTACGCAATGCATGATTCAAATACTAACCAACTCCAGGAACCAATTTGCGTACCGATACACCCCTACACGTATCGGTATGTCTTAACGTCTATGACCAATAATACACACACGTACCGATACGCCATCATCCGTATCGATATGCCATGTTCTGTAATTTCAAATTATGTATAATTTTTAAGCATTTTAGGCACCTAAACAATGTTCAATGTTCATGAAATTTTACAGTCAACTTACATATGCATATATCTTGCTATATACAAACTCTTGCAATATTTTAATTTTATTTATTATGTTTGATCAACTAGGAGCTCACTATACCATTCATGCAACGTATTTAAGCCTTAACAAAGTCTATTTTTGCCAATTGTGTTAACATATTCATGTTAATCTCTACATATGCAAATATACTCATCAATAGCATGCCAATGGTCATGATGTCATTGTTCGAGACCTATAAGTAAAAAAAATTATCATATTTACATATCTCACTTATCTATCCATTATATGTTCAAATTCACAATACATCCATGTTATTACCCTAATGCACTTATTCATGTTATGTGCCAAAACTCTAGCAGTTATAGGGAGAACAAATACTTTACTTGGGAGCTTTGAGATGTGACTTGCAATCTCCAACCATGATCGATCCTTAGCTACTTTTTAAACATGTAATATGCATGAAAATAAATGCATTAGGCTTATATAGCGTAGTGAGGTAGTGGCCTTGCAATAACAACATAAGTACAATAACCCAAATCATGAAGTCAATGAGGTAAACACATGGGATGGCATCAGTGAATTCATAATATAATCAATGCATAAAGTTTATTTTCATGTCTTGTTCATATTTGCTTATTTCATGACCCTTGGTTGAATTTGACATAGTCTTTTAGTTTTTCTTTTGTTTTTCCTTGGAGCACATCGAACATAGGTAGCCTTAGTCAGTGTATCACAAAGCACAAAGCAATGGCTTATGTCAATAATCAATGCTTCTCCCCCTCTCTTACACCTCATTCAACCGAACCGCCAACATCACCAATATCAATGATCGGTAAATAACCATACCGCGTCGATGTGTCCAAGGTTTTCCTTGATTAATGTTTTATGTCAATAAGTGAGCCTTAGCTCCAATAATCCTTGACAATAGTTTAAACAATGTGTCTCAAAGTATTTAAGAATCTTGATACAATATCAATAATGTCGGTATAAGATCAATAACAATATCAATGGATTTATTAAAATAATAATATGGGCTTAGTGTCTTAATATTCAATGCAATGTCATGTTCAATGTTATGATCAATGTCCCATGTGACCAGTGATGCAAAGAAATGTAGAAAGGCTTACCAAGGCTTTCAATAGCGACGAATGTTGCCATCGACTTGCTCTATGTGAGCCAATGTAGAATGGTTCATGAACAACAATCATTATATACATAGGAAACAAAGATAAGGATGACACCGTATCATCCGAATGCATAACTAAACTCACCTCGATCCATGTGTTAAGTGTCTAAAAGCACTATTTTATTCACCCTTTTTATTCATATTATTGCTAGACTTAGGCTCATATTAGTTGCATTATTAGACATTCATGCATGTTTGCATTGTTTCCTTGATGGACAAGCTTGATTTCATATTTTGCTTAATTTTGTGGAAAAAGATATTGCTTTGGTGTGTTTTTGTGTGTGTGCAGAATCACTTGCCAAAGCAAGGCTGGAACCAATTGCCAGGGCAATGCATGAAGGAGATGTCGAGCTAGTTGCCAGGGCAATGCATGAAGGAGATGTTGAGCTAGTTGCCAGGGCAATTTTCGATAAGGGATAAGATGATATGGTAGTCGAAATTGATGACTAGATAAGCCTAAGATGACGTTGAGCAAAGTTAAATCCCAAAAGAGTTTGATTTCCATGAAAAAGTCAAAAAGAAATTAAATCCCAAAAAGATAGGAGAAGATCTAGAAGGGATTTAAATATAATAAAGAATTATATTCTTTTAAAGTATTTAATTCCAACTTAACTTCCTCCCAAGAAGGATTTTGACCTAGCCATCTCCTATTTAAAGGAGACCAAGCTGTCAAACTCAAGGAAGAGGGGAAAGATTTCGACAAGAGCAAGGGGGAGAGATTTCAACAAGAGCAAGAAGGGAGAGATTTCGACAAAGGCTTCAACCATTCTTCATCTTTTTCTTTCTTGTTCAATTAGGTTTATGTTATGAATTCTTTGTCTTGTGTTTCTTTGGCTGCCAAGTACCAAAAATGGCTGCCAAAACCCTCAATTCTAACCCAAAACTCTTCACTCTCTCCTTATTACTTCTCTCTTTTTTACTACTAATTCTTATTTCATTTTTCGATCAAAACATAATGTTGTCGATACACTTATGCTCGAGATGTATCAGTCCAATCAAGTGTTCGAAAATCTGAGGTGGTTTGATCTTATTCAAAAAGAGTTTGATGGTAATTAGAAGATTAATGTTGGTTTTGTTAATTTCAATAACGAAGAATAGGGCCAACTTAGAGTTCACGGACATGGTTAAATTGTTAGCACTGTCCATGTACATTTTGATCGTGTGTCCAAGGCAAGGAGATGGGAGGATTTTTTTCCTGTTTGGATTAATGAAGATACAAACTTTCCCCCCGCCGACATGTCCGGAGATCCCCATGCCACGACCGGAGAAGAGGTATCGTGATCTCAATGTTATGGTGGCTAGGGTACCGTGTGAAGGGTGGACAAGTAAGGTGGGGATGAGGGATGTGTTTAGGTTACAAGTGAATTTGGTGGTGGCCACTCTTTTGGTGAGGAGCGGTTGGGAAACGGGGGCGGGTGTTAAAAAACGGGTGGTGTATGCGGTACTCGTCGATGATTGTGGGCCAATGCCGGAGATATTCAGATGTGATGACCTGTTGAGGAAGGAAGGGAATCATTGGGTGTACAAGCCAGAGTTGAGGAGACTGAAACAAAAGGTGCTAATGCCTGCCTCTAGGGACATGCCAAATTGCTTATCCATTCGGAAAAACAGGTTAGTTTTAGTTTTGCGTTTCCACGCAAATCTTTTGTGTTTTGTTTATTTTACTATTAAAATTATTTTTTTTACGAAGATCGACCGATAAAATTTTAAATGAGAAAATTCAAAATAATATCGATCTAATTTATAAACACCTCTAATTGCTATTAATTTTTTTAATGTAATTGCTATTAATTATCATACAAAAAAATGATAATTCATATAAAGTAATACAACTTTTGGTAGGGTGGCATAAGTCAGAGCTTGCATGTATTTTTAGGTAGGGATGGCAACAGAGCGGGGTGGGTTTTTGGCCACCCCGATATACTAATCTCAAAACCCGACCCCGCCACGCCCTGAGAATAAAATAATAATTTACCCGTCCCGCCCCGGCCCGATTTATAAACTCTAAACCGACCTCGACTCGACCTGAAAATATAAAAAATATATTAAATTTCGTCGACGATAAATGTTAGATTCGATCGAACGACCATTATATTTACAAAATATAAATTTCACAGACTTTAAACTATATAAAAAATAAAATAAAACCAATTAAATTACTCATATGAAGAAAAAAATACATATTTTAAAAAATAAACTCGAACCATTGACTTTTAGAATCATATATGTTAAAATTCGAACAATATCTAACAAAAATTTACGATAAACACAAACTAAAAAAATAGCTTGAAACCCATAAAAGTATTTATATATAGTGGTATTTTTATAAATATAATAAAAATAAATAAAAATAATAAAAAATATCGGGGGGGCGGGGGCGGGGAATTTTCATATCATACCCGAACCCGCCCCGACCCGACTTTACATTTTTAAATACCCGCCCCTCCCCGATCCCCGAAAATAATAAGAAAAAACCCGATCGGATCGGGTCAGGGCACACCGGGTCGGGTCTGGGATGGGTAATTTTGCCATCTCTAGTTCAATACCTATTAGGAGCAAAATATCACTCCTTCACCCTAGGTAGTAACTGTTCAAAATAACTTACATTCACCTCAATTATGACTTAATTCACTTGAATCCAATTTTTACGAGTCATCTTATTTATTTTTGCTTTAACCACTAATTTTCGACCACTGGTCAACTAATTCAGATTGAGTTTTATAGAGGTTCTTTATGGGGACGACCCTTCCAATTTATTATTTTACATATACAATGCCAAAATTTGAACCTTTGATCTTGCTTAAAGGATATAATATCTCATCTACTGGCGAATCTACCCTATGGTTAGGGTGGGCACGTTCCCACCTTGGAATACGAATTTTTTCCTATTAGTTATCTGTGTTATTGATGGTGCCCACACTGAAATTTTATTTATCTCACTCACATATAAATTATAATAAAATACTAACTAAAGATGTCCATAAGTAATAACTCATTCTTTCTTAGAAGTTTGTCAGGAGTCTACAAACAATTTATTTGAGCTTAGTTCATTTACGGTCCTACACAAAAGCTCAAAAATTAATAACCAATCATAAGAGAAGAAGCTCACTAAAAAATAAAAGTTTTTCGGGTTCTGCAACTTTTACTTATACTTTTGACGTTTTTTTCTTCCTCAAACGTAAAATTCTTAATTTTTTAAGTTCAAGACACTCAAATCTCTCAAGGCTGAAAGTATGTAATTTATTATTTTTAACTCTTCATTTTCCAATATATAAAAGTATATTTCAATTATTATTTAGATTTTGTTTTACGAGATTTTAAGAATTCAAAACATTTTTGTTTTTTTCTCTTACAACTGTAGCAATACAAATAATGATATAATAATTAAAATATTTAATTAATTTATATTTAGCTTTTCCTTTTAAAAACCCGATCCCCGAAAATCATAAGAAAAAACCCGATCGGGTCGGGACACACCGGGTCGGGGACGAGTAATTTTGCCATCCTATTTTTAGGTAATATCATATCTCAAAATGTTATATTTATTGTAATTTAAAATTTTTAAATGATAAATATTTAAAAACAATTATTTTGATAACCATAATAATTTTATTTTTTAAAGACGAAAAAGATAGGATTTTAAAATATAATTTCACATCAATAACTTAATAGAAATTTTTAAGAGTTTTAGTAATTTATACTAAAAGTATTAAACATAATATAAGGACGGAAACATATATTATTTTGTAATTATACCGGAGTACCGGACGGTTTTTTATTCTGCAGATGACGCAAAGCAAAATAAGGTGGAAAACAACCAATTTAATCATAGAGAAGCTTATGTAATAATTCTACACTCCTCAGAAGCTTATGTTTGCGGCGCAATATCTTTGGCACAAAGCATTATCCGTACCAATTCAACGAAAGATTTACTGCTTCTACACGATGGATACATATCCCCAAAATCCTTAACAGGGCTACGAGCTGCCGGGTGGAAAACCCTGCAAATCCAACGAATTCGAAGCCCCTTTGCTGAGAAAGGTTCATACAACGAATGGAATTACGGCAAGCTCCGAATTTGGATACTACAATTGTATCACAAGGTTGTGTTCATCGATTCGGATCTTCTGGTTTTGAAAAACTTGGATAGCCTATTCCTTTATCCTCAGTTTTCGGCTGCCGCCAACGGCAAGACGCGGTTCAATTCTGGGATCATGGTGATCGAGCCTTCGCTGTGTACGTTCGAATATTTGATGACGAAAAGTTTCAAACTTGATTCATACAATGGAGGGGACCAAGGGTTCCTCGATGAAGTGTTCACTTGGTGGCATAGGTTGCCTTCTCACGTGATCCATTATCTGGGTTGGAAGCCATGGATGTGTTACAGAGACTATGATTGTAATTGGGATTCTAAGGAAAGACAAGTTTTTGCGAGTGACAAAGCTCATGAGAAATGGTGGTAGGTGTATGATGAAATGCCTGAGAGACTGCAGGAATACTGTCGATTGACTCCACGCATGGATAGGAGAATAAAGAAATCCAGAAAGATTGCTAAGAATCTAAGGCTGCCTGATGAACATTGGAAGATTGGTGTAACTGATCCTAGACAGTACAATCTTGTTCGATAGAGAAAAAGGTGCCAAATTCTTGAAGAGAAACTCATAAATATTTATGTCATTTTGTAATCTGAATTTAAGATTCAAGGTTTAGAACAAGGGTTAATAAGGGTTTATAGTTCATCTCTCTCTTTTCAAACTGTTTTTTTTTTTTTGAATTAAAAGGAAACACTCCAAAAGGAGTTTTACATGACAAAATGTGCTATAAAATCCATATGAAACAAGTTGTACAGCTTAACTGGAGGTTCCTCCGGAAGAACAATATCAAAGCAGGATAGATTGGCTAGCTTGGCTAGTTTATCTGCATGCATATTCACAGTTTTTGGTGTCCATACAAGCTCTGTAACCTAGTTTCTATCGCACAACTTGCGGATACCGCGAACAAGAGAAAGTGAGCTAGAAGTGGCTTGAGGGTCTCGAACAAGCAGAATGACTTGTTTACTATCCGATTGAATCTGTAAAATTTCAACTCCCTGGTTCCAGCTAATTGGAGCCCTATGTAGATGTCCCAAAGCTCCGCATGTAGGCAGTCGGATTGGCCAATGCTCTTCGAAAAACCAGTGAGCCATTCTTCATTGTGGTCACGAAGCAAACCACCAATGGCAACAACACCCGTGGTTAAGGTATCAACAAAAATCTTCTGCCCTTTTCGGTGCCCTTTTATGTCCTAATACTAAAATTTAAATTCTAAGCCCTAATCTTAAATTCTAAACTTTAAGCCCTAAAAAAACATCATGCACCCAATACCCTAAGCACTAATTATAAATCCTAACCCTATACCCTAACTATAAACTTAATTTTTTAATGTTAAAACATAAATAGGGCACTGAAAAAGAGCAGATGATTTTTATTCGGCAAAGTAATTAATCACTTTTATAATCAAATTATTTAAGTTTCATTCATAATTACGATCTAGTCTTATCTCATTGATTTAAGTACATAAAGCATGTTGTATGAGATTTTTAGTGGACTAGTTTTTTTCTCTCTTTTTGATCTATTATATTTGTAATATCTTTCATTGTGTTTAATAAAATCTAAATGCCATTGTTCAAAAAAAAGTATATAAAGCATGTTAATATATATATATATATTGGCATTTTAATATATGATTCATATTTCAGTCGTATCATATAGCATTTGTAATGCTTTTTCACATCGAGAGTGTTTGAAACATATCATTTAGCTCAAATATCCTATGGTAACATTAACAACCTGTCATATTTTATACATAATATATACACGTAATATATCTGCACAAAAGCAAAGCTAGCATGCTTTTAATTTATATTATACATGTACACATACTAAACATGCTTTCGTTACCATACATCCATATAATCAACATTTATACAAAGTATTCTTACTTGATTAGTCAAGACTTACGATTTTTTGCATTTAGATATAGTTAGAACACATCATAAATTATCTGCATCAATATACACATTTAATCATATTTCCGAATTTTTTTAAAAAAATTACGGCCTTATCTTATAATAAGCTACAGGCTCAAGTTAACGAGGGATAATCGAAGACTTTTTTATGAAATATTTTAAAATTTTAATTTTAAATTTTTTTATATTTAAATGTTTAATTTTTATTTTTTTTATTTTTTTAAAAAATTAAATAAGCCCTCAAATTTTATAAATAAAACCAAATAAGCTCTTGAACTTTCTAAAAAATCTAATTTAGCTCATATACCAAGTCATCATACACTGTGAGCTGCCATATTATCACTTTAGAACGCAACATCAACATTGTAACAATCTATATTGTGTTCTTTTAGTTAAAGAGTCAAGTTAATTTTTTTTCCAGTTTAAAAACCATACTGAGTATAGGGATAACAATGGGACAAGACATATTTTTAACTACCTCAACCTGAAAAAAGCCTCTTTATTCAACCCCGACCCACCATAGGTGGATGTGATATTCTTTTCCTTAAAATTAAAATATTTGCATAAATTTTAATTTATATAAACTGTATCAAAACTTTTTTTTTTCATAATAATCCTTTATCTTATCTATCAACCATATATGTCTAGAAACTTGACCCTTTCTCATGAAAATAGAAGCATTTTCCAAATAAATATATTTTAAAAATTCCTACTAGAATTAATATTTTTCTTCATATTCTTAAGAATACAGTTACTCCTAGTACTAGCGTCTTTGAGTTTTTTTTTTTTTTTTTTACTAATTTCCTATTTTTTAAAAAGCGTAAACTATATAAATGGTCACCGAACTTTTAAGACATATTCATTTTAACCACCGTACTTTTAAAATATTCGATAAGATAATCCAACTTTTAGTTCAATTTCAATATAGTCACCGAACTTTTAGGGCGGATTCAGTTTAGTCACCGTACTTTTAAAATATTCGATAAGGTCACCAAACTTTTAGTTCAATTTCAATATAATCACCGAACTTTTAGTTCACTTTCAATATGGTCCATCATGTTACCTTCTGTTAAAAGATGACGTTGGTTTTCGTTTTCCTTAATAAAAATGGGTAAACTACACCAATCATCACTCAACATTCTTCTCACTCCTATTTTGGTCACTATAGTTAAAAAAATTCGATTTAATAACTTAACTTTCGAATTATTTATATTTTGGCCACTCTCAAATGACATGTTTATACAAATAGAAAAATTTGATTAATCCTTAAAAGATTTATTTTGGTTAATTGGTAAATTTAGATTATTCAAATCTCGTTCTTATATTATATTAATTAAATCAGATAATCGATTAACTAGTTAACTGAAATATTTGATTCTAGAAATAATGTTTTACTTTGTTTATTAAAATATCAAATATGATAATATGGTAAATTTAATAAATTTTCGGTTGTGATAAAAGTGTAAAAGCAACTAGAAAGTCAAAAATTGAAAGTTCACAACTATTAATTCTACCTAGAGCCAAAACTTTAAAAAAAATCAAAAGGGTATCAAAATCATTAAACTATAAGATATTGTAATGCATAAAATTTAGAAATATTATATATACTAGATCAGATCAGTTAATCAATTTTGCTTAAAAGTGTTAACCGTAATCGAATCAAAATAATTTATTTTAAAAATTTGTACCGAAATCGGGTTCAATCAATCCTTAAAAATTATTTTTGTCAATTCTAAATTCAAATTATTCAATTCTCAATCTTATATTGTACCAATTAAATCGGATAATCGATTGACCGGTTAATTGGAATATTTGATTCGAGTAATAATTTTTTTACTTTGCTTATTAAAATATCAAATATGGTAATATGGTAAATTTAATAAGCAAAGTAAAAAAATCATTACCCGGATATTTTTAAGGATTAATCGAATTTTTCTATTTGTATAACCATGTCATTTGAGAGTGACCAAAATATGAATGATTCGAAAGTTAAGTTACTAAATTGATTTTTTTTAACTCTAGTGGCCAAAATAGGAGTGTGAAGAATGTTGAGTGATGATTGATAGTTTACCCATTTTTTTATTAAGGAAAAACAAAAACAATCGTCGTCTTTTAATAGAAGGTAACGGGAGGGACCATATTGAAAGCGAACTAAAAGTTTGATGACTATATTGAAATTGAACTAAAAGTTTGATGACCTTATCGAATATTTTAAAAGTACAGTGACCAAAATGAATCCGCCCTAAAAGTTCGGTGACTATATTGAAATCAAATTAAAAGTTGGGTGATCTTATCAAATATTTTAAAAGTATGATGACCAAAATGAATCTTCTCTAAAAGTTCGGTGACCATTTATGTAGTTTACCCTTTTAAAAGAAAATTATTGGTATTTTTGAAAAGTGAACCCACCCCCACTTTTTCCCTCCTTTCTCTCTCCCCCACTCCAACTCCAAAGTTACATTTTTTATTTTAACTTCTTTTGCCGTCCAGAAAAAGAAAGCAAGGAACAGGAAACTAAAGATTGAAACTTTGACGAGTTAACTCACTCCCCAATCTCGCTCTCGCTTCGTCTTTTCTTTCTTGGTTCCTCAAACTGTTAGCAAATGCAAGACCTCTTCGGATCAGTTCGCCGTTCACTGGTGTTCCGGCCAACACCAGAAAATAACAACACCACCCAAGAAAACAGTCCTCCATTGGCAATTGCAGCCAATGCATTCGTTGAAAAGATAAATTCTTGCATCCGCAAATCGCGGGTTTTCTCCAAGCATTCATCTCCGTCGCCTTCTCCTCCTCCGATCCGATGGCGCAAAGGGGAGTTGATTGGTTCTGGTGCCTTTGGAAGGGTTTATATGGGCATGAATCTTGATTCTGGAGAGCTTCTTGCTGTCAAAGAGGTTTCTTTTCCCCTTTTTTTTTTTTTTTTACCTTTTTAGTGGTTTTTGGATTCTCTTTAGAGTTTGTTTCATGGGTTGTAGTTTAATTGTAGTTCAAAATTGAAACTCTGAAATGGGTTTGCTTTAGGTTTTCAAGTTAGGGTTCTGTCTTTCGAATTGTTTTTTGGGTTGGTTTCATTGATTTTGGGTTTTTGTTTAGGTGGATGTGATCTCAAGTTAGTGAAATGAAATTGTTATCATTTGTTGGCTTTGTTGTTTCAGGTTCTAATTGCAGCAAACAGTGCTTCAAAGGAGAAAACGCAGGTTTGATCTTTGAACTAGGCTCTTTTGTTATTTTTTCTGAAAAATAAAATGCCTATCTAGGTGTATATGATGAATCAGATCTTAAAACATGGAGTTTCAAACTTATTATCATTCGTATTAACTTATCATCTCATTGCTAACTTAGTGAGGCATTGCCATAAGATGATGGACCTTGATTTGCATATTGTTATGTAAATAGGCTCATATTAGGGAGCTCGAGGAAGAAGTAAAGCTTCTCAAGAATCTTTCACATCCAAACATTGTTGTAAGTATCGACTGTGCTGTTTTCTATATCGATTGAATTGATGAAGGCTACCGCCCTTTATTTATTGGGATATTACTTTCCATCTTCAGAGATACTTGGGAATAGTGAGAGAGGAGGAAACCTTAAATATCTTGCTCGAATTTGTGCCTGGTGGATCAATATCATCACTTCTGGGAAAATTTGGACCCTTCCCTGAAGCTGTAAGTCTTGGATTATAAATGTTTTCGAATTTAGCTGTTTTTAATGCCAAGCTTGTCTACTGATTTATCTAATAGGTTATAAGAAATTACACAAAGCAGTTATTATTGGGCCTTGAGTATTTACACAACAATGGAATTATGCATAGGGACGTTAAGGTACCTTTCCTTTTCCCGACATTAATATTATAAACAGAGGGCTTTAGTTTCTTTCTATCTTCTCCTCTTTCTGATCAACGATTGATTTGTTCATTTATCCATTGGCAGGGGGCAAACATCTTGGTTGATAATAAAGGAAACATTAAACTTGCAGATTTTGGTGCTTCTAAACAGGTCGTTGAGCTGGTAATTATCCAACTGTTTAACCTTATCCTCACATCTAAAATAATTTTTCTCCATTGTAGAATAGAATGCACTTTTTTTTTTAAATCAACACTTTTATAAAATAACCTCTATGATGAGATGCATGGTGTTTTTACAGGCTACTGTTACTGGTGCCAAGTCTATGAAGGGTACTCCATATTGGATGGCTCCTGAAGTCATTTTGCAGACCGGACATAGTTTGTAAGAATAACTTAACTGCCAAAAATCTAATTGTACATATGTCCTCGTTGACATCTTTAGAAGTTAAAATTGGTTCGGTGAATTTGACTACAATAGATTTCTGGGGTCATTCATTTGAAGCTTTTAAATGATGCTAGACTTATCTTTGGCTAGTGTTCTAATGCGTCTTACATTTTGATCATTGTTTATAACCTATATTTGCTGCATGCATGGTGATATAGTTATTTATAGCATACTGAAACTGTCTGATACATTATGGATATACTGCTCATAATTTCTAGTTCTGCTGATATATGGAGCGTTGGCTGTACGGTAATTGAGATGGCCACTGGAAAGCCTCCTTGGAGCCAGCAATACCAAGAGGTAGATCTCTCGACATTTCAAATGTTTGTTCTATCTGGTGGTTCTTTCACAATTGCATTGATTGTGTTTTTCTTTTTTCAGGTTGCTGCACTCTTCCATGTCGGGACAACCAAGTCTCATCCACCTATTCCAGAGCATCTTTCTTCTGAGGCAAAAGATTTTCTGCTGAAGTGTTTGCAAAAGTATTTGTTTAATTGATTCCGAGAGCAAATATCATATGATATATTTTATGGCCATTTTTCATCTTCAAAATCTGTGATGTTTGAGTTATGTAATTTCAGGGAACCAGAGTTGAGGCAAGTGGCATCTGAACTACTAAAGGTAATTGTGGCTTGACTGCATTACCCTTTGTCATTCTGGTTTTTGACATTATATTCAGTGATTTTATGGGTTTAAATATTCTCCAATTTTGAAATAAATGCAGCATCCCTTTGTTACCGGAAAATCCCAGGACTCC
Source organism: Hibiscus mutabilis (assembly GCA_019671005.1). Lineage (NCBI taxonomy): Eukaryota > Viridiplantae > Streptophyta > Magnoliopsida > Malvales > Malvaceae > Hibiscus > Hibiscus mutabilis. Next base: position 3,557,297 of record CM033737.1, on the reverse strand, counting down.
AGTCCTGTTTTGCCTGCCCCAGTAATGGTTGGTGCACTTGAAATGTATTATGTTTATTTAATTTGTTTGTCATTCCCTTGAGATTCTAAAAGATATTTTTTCTTCAGGAGAATTCTGAAATCCCTTCACCATACACTAATCATGAAGACCTGTAAGTATTACAATATGATTTTGCTTGAACCTGTAAACTAATTAATTGCATTGTCAGTTGTCAAGCTGGCAAGGGTCTTTAACAATGGCATCAATTTTCTTTCCAGTCAAGTTCCAACGTTCCGTGACTCAGCTGATATCTGTAATTTGGGTAGTCTAAACTGCTCAAACACATTCGTTGAGAAGTTTTCAGAAAGCAAAGATTGGAGAATGAACTGCAGTGAAGATGATATGTGTCTGGTTGACAAAGATGATTCTATGGTGAGCAAAGTAAGGTTTTGTTCTGCTTCAATGCTTGATAACGTTAACCAGGTAACTACTATGCTTTTATCAAGGTTCGGATAATTTTATCATTTGAGTGTTACAGGCTTACAGCTACTAATTAATGATTCATCCTTTTTGTTTAGAGTTCTGATCCCAGTCATGAAGATCCTGAAATTGTACCAGTCGGTTTCCCTACTACTTGTGGTGAAGAGGGAAATATTTTTTCATACACTGGTGGACCATCTTTCTCTGAAGATGATGATGAACTCACTGAATCAAAAATTAAAGCTTTTCTGGATGAGAAGGTACTATTGTTACCCTTGTGCAGTCAATTTCCTTTAAATTTGGCCTCAAAGATTGTTGTGACAATGAAATGTTGACTATAACTCAGGCTTTGGAACTAAAGAAGCTGCAAACACCATTATATGAAGAATTCTACAACAGCTTGAATTTATCTTGCTCCCCAAGTTTTGTTGAGAAACGTGACGAGACACCGCCAAATTACTTGAAACTATTACCTCCTAAAAGCAGATCCCCAAGTCATGGTCCCGTTGGCATTCCATCTTCAGCAGCTGATGCTATTAGTACAGGAAGTCCAGGGAGTAATAATAGCAGGCGTGTGTCGAATGTTGGCAATGCTAGTGAACAAACTCCACGGGACAATTCATCACCTCAGCATGGTGAGCGGAAAGGGCTTCTGGTTGATGGCCAGCCAGAACCGAGCAGCCCAAGGTTAGCCCATGGTTGATTGGTTTGTTGCCTCCCCTTATACCGAATCCTGTTATGGGGTAGTCTGAAATGCAGTTATTTTCTATTTGCAGTTTAGTATTCTCTGACAGACAAAGAAAGTGGAAAGAAGAGCTTGACCAAGAGCTCGAGAGAAAGCGAGGTAGATATAGTTGGTTCCTCTCTGTCCCTCTTCCCTTCTTCCAAATTTGCTCAATATAAATGGTCAACTCTGGTAATTTTCAATTAAATTTATCATAATATAATTATATTACTCAATTCTCAAAACCAATTTCTGAACTGGCAGCTTGTCTGAGTTCATTTTTTTACGGTTGTATATGTTTGCAGAGATGCTGCGCCAAGCAGGTTTGGGAGGGAAGACTTCTTCGCCTAAGGATCGAGCGTTAAATAGGCAAAGAGATCGGACAAGGTTTGCGTCCCCAGGCAAATGAGTGCATTTTAGAGTAAGCAGCAGCTCCTGAGAAGTTCCAACAAGAGTTCATCATCGCATTTACACTTGATTTGGAGTGAGCTTCTTTTGGGAAAACGGTTGCAACATTCGTTGGTTCTATGCAACAGGAAATGATTATTTCTCAAACACAAAATATATAGTTGATACTATGTTTTCTTTTCCTGTCCCCTTATGGTTTTACTGGTTTTGAGGGGTTTGGTGTATTTTTCCATAAGTTTGTCTGGTGCATATATGTGTTACTGATGTAGAATAATAATGATGAGATTTTGCTATAACCATTGTAATCTTTACCTATGTTCCTTCACATGCTTTGCTTTCTTTTTCCAGAAAACCTTTAAGTTTTGTTTTATTAACACTCGGCCCAATCGAATCAAAGAATATACTCTACTAAGAGTTATTGATGGAATCTGTTTCACAAACTTTTACATCGATAATTAAAATGAGATAGAAAATTCACCACAATGTAAAGAAAAGCCAGTTTACTTCAAACCATAATGAAAAGAGAAATTTCATGGTGAGAAATTTCATGATGCTTATATTCTCCCAGTCGAGAATCTCATTGGCATTAAAACTGGACGCTGTTTCATTCCACTCATTGGTCCATCACTCTTTATTCTGCTCTTCAATGGTGACACCAATCTTTTTGCCAGTTGGGAAGGAGAAAATGATCTAGCATCGCCTTTTTCTGAGCACTTTCTGCTCTTCAATGGTGACACCAATCTGTTAGCCAATCGGGAAGGCGAAAATGATCTACGAAGCTTGGAAGCAGCTGATACCTTTGGTGATTTCTTGCTCAGGTTGGTTGATCTTGTGGGAGATAGTGAAACCACGGGTGGGCTCTTGATCTTAACTTGAAACTTCAAAGCCGATGGAGGAGACTTGATCAAGAATTTATGTGGAGTTTGTCTATTTCTTGCAATCACTGGAGACCTTGTCTTGCAGAACTTCTGTTGCTGTGAAGCTGTTGTTGAACTAAACAAAGGGTTTGGGAATAAAACAGTCTTTTTAGCCCATGGCCTATTCCTTGGTGACACCCTATTAGCCATAAGCCTATTGTTTTCCTTCTCAAGTTCCTTGAATTTGGGAGGAGAAACCTTGAAGTTGATTCGGGAACGAGCTCTTCGAAGAGACGGGGACTCGGATTCGGTCCGAATCAGCTGTAATTTGTTCTGCTTCTCCCTCTTTCTCCTGGCTTTCAGTTCAGTGTTCTCAGGCTGTTGCTGTTGCTTTTGCTTTCTATGTTCAGACAATGGAGTTTTTGGATCCTCAACAGTTGTCTTCTTAACTTTGTTATCAACTGCTGCTAAAATATCTCTTGCAAATTGACTCGCTTGAAGTATTTCCCCCACCGTTTCTCCTACCAGCATTGCTGGCAATGACATTCTCATCCATTCACCTGCATAAAAGCAAGTCAATTCGAGCAAACGGTCGATGTTCAGGATTCGTGACTATCTCTCAGATTAGACAAAAGGAAAGAAAGAAACCCCATTTGTTCCCAATACCTCTTGCAGCAGCTGGAAACTTCCCAACAGGTGATGATTTCCTTGGAGAAGTACCATTCTTCATCCTACAAAAAAAGAACAAAAAGCCTCAATCTTTTTCCTATTCAAGACAAAAAAAAAAAATCAAAGCCCCCAAATTTGAGCATACCTCAAAGACTCTTGCTTGCACCTGAGACTAGTTTTCAAATAAGCCCTAGTACTCCTAGGACTTAGTTTCACCCCTGATATAACCTTGGTCCCTCCTGCAACTGTGTACTGCAACTCTTGCAATCTCGCCATACATTTCTCCACCTTCAAACAATCCCCAAAAAAATAAACAACTAAACCCCCCAAAAAGCAAAAACAAGAAGTACCCAACTTTACCTTCTTCACGGTTTCTCTGAGTAGGACAGGATCAAGAGGAGCTACCACGATCTTCCTTTGCTTCGGTGGGGTTCTTGCAACCATTATTGCCAGAAAGAAAAGGAATTCCCAGCAGCCAATAAACGGAAAACACTGAAACAAAATGTGGGTCTTTACTTTTTTTCTGAAATGAATTGTTTTTTGTTTCCTTCTCCGCTCCTCAGCTACGCTCCTTGTTCACTTTGTGTTGCTCTATATACCCATCAATGGAAGTTAATCTGAAACGTTGGTGTTGGTTTCGGTTACTGGTTTTTCTCTTCGAATCTAAAGGATTTTTTTTCTTTCAAAAAAGTCAAGCTTTTTGGTTTAAGAATTGAGATGGAGATTACTTTCTGAATAGTGCTGCGCAACGGATATCTTCTTTGCTGGTGCCAACGGTCTAATTTTCTCTTTCATTAGAAAACTAAAACGTATATGTGCCAACGGCTACATGTATTTTTTTTTAAAATTAATATTTTGAAAAAGGGGACCATTGATTATGGTGAGAAAAATGCTTTATTCATCATTTTAAGCTTTGGTTTTACATTATAAAAAGCATAAAATTAAATTGGACTATATTTTATGAAGGGTAACAATAATTAGCCTATGGTGTGACCTTAGTTAAGATAACAATAGATGTTAAACTTTGTATAATTAATGTTTTTCTTAGGGATGTAAAAAATTGATCCGACCTGAAAACCCGACTAAAACTTGCTCGAGTTAGAATTTGGTTTGACCCGAGGATGCGATGACCTGAAACTGATCTGTAGCCGACTGTTGTTGACTCGAACCCGAGTTGAACCTGTTACTGTAGTAACCGAATCCGACTTGCATCCGACAGAGAACGACCTGAACCTGAATTGAACTTGTTACTATGGACCCGAAACCCGACCTGCACCCGACTGAAACGAAACCGAACCCGAGACTGATATTACCCGACTGAATCGATCCGAGATCTGATTTTACCCGACTTGTTTTGAACACGACCTGTTAATTGACCCGACTTGTTTTGAACCCGACCTGTTGTTAGACCTGAACTAATATTGACCTAGCTTGATTTACCTAACATGTAATTGAAGAAGCCTATGATTTGATGAATTTAAAGTGTTGACAAATGTAAACTATTAAGTGTTGGTAAATGTAGACTATTATTTTTTTAAATCAATTTAAAGTGTTAAATAATCTTTTTGTTATATATATATATATAATCAATTAAAAATATAAAAAAAGGAAATATTGGATTTAGATATTCATTTGACACTACTAAGTTTGAAATTTTATTAAATAATTCAATATGCTTAGTAACTCATTCAATATAAATTATTTGTCAAGTTTGAACTACTAAGTTTAATCTAAATTAAAGTTTTAACTTTCATGTTGATGTAATCATGTGTACAATTACATGTTTACATCCATATCAAAATTTTGTGTATAATTATATTTAATCATAGTTTATTATATGTTATAATAATAATGCTTGAATTGAATTAACTTATTAAACTTAAAATCTAGAAGCATAAATCACATATATAATTAAAAGAATTCTGAAACTAAATGCGGAATTTCAATTAAATTAATCTAAGTTGAGACTCAATTGAATTAAACTAAAACAATTGGTAGAAAAAGAAAAGGACAATTGGTAAAAAAAAGGGAAAAAGACAAAATTTTAGAGGGAAATAAGCCACCAATTTTTTAAGTTTGAGATTAATTTACTTTCAGTCTAAAAATTTTAGAGGGGTGAAAGCCACCCAAAATTTTGGAGGGAATTAAGGGGATTTCTATTTTTGGTAATTTAGTTTAATAATATTTTTGTTTATTCTAGTCCCTACAATTTAATTTATAGTCAAAATTGCCCCATATTTATTTATATTTTTAACAATTTAGTCCAATTTATTCTAGTCCCTAAAATTTAATTTTTACTCCAAATTAAGCCCTATTCATATTTTTGTATTTTATTCTAGTCCCTAAAAAGTAAAAACTTGCCCGCCCATTTTTCAAGTTGATTTGCCCGCAGCCCGCCCATATTTAAAAGCAATTTCCAATTGTTGTATCGAATGGAGGGAATCTTGCCCACCCATTTTTTTAATAGGTTATTAGTGGATTAGGCCATTACTAGTTTAAGAGCTTTACACTTAAGTCCTTTTTCATTCTTTAGTTTTAGTTTAATTCATTTTAGTCCCAATTTGAGTTTAGTTTCCTTAGACCTTTAGGTTTAGGTTCTTTTTTAATTAGATCCTCATTCATAAAATTGTTTAATAATTAAAACGTTTGACAGGCTTTTGAAGGCCCAATTTATTTCGACAAGGATGAAAAACGACCTCGACAATTATAATGTATTAAATTATAATTATTAGTGTTTGGCGTTATGGGATTAGTTTATGGATTAGGGGATTAGTTTTGTACTTTAATTATTAGTGATTGCAAGATTTAAGGGTTGAGGTTTGGGGTTTAGTTGTAAATGTGTCAAGTTGAGTGTTTGGGGTTATGAGATTAGTTTAGGGATTAGGGGATTATGCTTGCACTTTAATTATTTGTGATTGTAAGTTTTAGGTGTTGAGGTTCGGGGTTTAAGGGTAAATGTGCCAAGTTGAGTGTTTAGGGTTATGGGATTAGTTTAGGGATTAGGGGATTATGCTTGTACTTTAATTATTAGTGATTGTAAGATTTAGGCGTTGAGGTTTATGGGTATAATATACGTTTCAAGTTGAGTGCTTGGGGTTATAGGATTAGTTTAGGGATTAGGAGATTCGAGGATTAGGCTTGCACTTTAATTATTAGTGATTGTAAGATTTAGGGGTTTTGAGTTTAGGGGTAAATGTGTCAAGTTGAGTGTTTGGTAGGAGTTATGAGATTAGTTTAGGGATTCAGTTTGCACTTTAATTATTAGTGATTGTAAGATTTAGAGTTTGAGGTTTGAGGGATTCGAATTGACCCTTATTTATTTTAAAAGGTTCTAATATAGTCCAATGTTTTTAATATAATGATATTTTTGTTCATTATAGTCCCTAAAACTTTATTTTTAGCAGAAATTGACCCATATATATTTCTATTTTTGGTAATTTAGTCGAATAATATTTTTGTTTATTCTAGTCCCTACAATTTAATTTTCAGTCAAAACTGCCCCATATTTATTTATATTTTTAGCAATTTAGTCCAATAATATTTTTGTTAATTCTAGTAGCTAAAATTTAAATTTTACTCCAAACTGACTCCTATTCATTTTTTTATTTAGTCCAATGTTTTTAATATGATGATATTTTTGTTCATGTTAGTCCCTAAAACTTTTTTTTTATTCCAAATTGACTATTCATTTTTTTTTGTAATTTAGTCCAATGTTTTTAATATGATGATATTTTTGTTCATGTTAGTCCCTAAAATTTTATTTTTCACCGAAATTGACCCTTATTAATTTCTAATTTTTGTAATTTACTCCAATATTTTAAATATGATGATATTTTTGTTCATTATAGTGCCTAATATTTATTTTTAATGTAATTCGTGTTTGTGAAAGGCGTTAAATAATTCACTTGAAATGACCCTACCCAAAGTCTATCGATTATTTGCACCAAACTCAAACTTAATACGAATTCGAAACTCGAATTAACCCGACATGAAGTGAACCTGACTTGAAATGAACTCGACCTGAAATGAACCTAACCTAAAATGAACACGAGCTCGAATTAACCCGTCAATTAACTGATTCGGACCCGAACCGTTTTGACCCGACTGAAATGAACTCAACCCGAAATGAACTCGGCCTGAAATGAACCCGACCTGGAACTGACACGCACCCGACCCAAATCGAGTCGAAATATTAAAAATCAACCTGAAATGACCTGTATCTGATTTGACCCAACCTGACAAGACTCGACCTGAAACCCATCTGATTACCTGTTTTTACATCCCTAGTTTTTCTTTTCTTTAATGCATTAGTTCTTTTTGGTATATTACAAAAAGATACTATTTTATGCATTGTGAAAAATTTGTTTTCTGTAATGGGTTTAATTTAGAGTTAAGGATTTTGAGTCTAATAAGTGGTCATAGTGAAAAAGCGGATGATGTTTATCCTAAGAGATCTGAGTTGCGGATGATGTTTATCCTAGGAGATCTGAGTTCAATCGCTTTGTGTACAAGGTATATGTGCATTGTCAAAGAATTAAAAATATTTATGAATAGATATTACCTTGTAATCACCTTTAGACTATTAAAAGAAATGGTTTAAAGTCTAAGAGTCGGGGTTTATGGCTAAAATTTTAAAATTTATATTGAAGAGTTTAAATAAAGATATTTGTATAAAAAAAAAATTCTATTTATAGTGCATCAAATATTTACTCCGTTACAAATAGGTGAGATTAGATTGTGATGCCAACAAAAAAATTTAATCATTACTGATTATGTGTTAGCTTTTCTTAAATAATGCATTAAATAAAAAATCCTTAAAATTAATAAAATAATATTTAATTGATGACATATAAATATTAATTATGTGAATATGTTTATGAATACTTTGTTGTTATAGAGTAAAATACATAAATGATCATTGAAAAAATATTGTTAATTTTTTGAGAATAACAATTGAATTTTATTAAAAAATTATGGAAGATCTTACAAATACAATGCATCCAAAAAGGATAATTATAGGGGCTAATTCACCAAAATCCCATACAAAACCCAAAAGTGCAAAGAAAAGTAAATATCTCCATAGAGATTAGCATTATGTTAAAATCTAGAAGCCTTTCTGTATTTCCATGTCTCTATCCAAACGGGACGCATTAAGGGATGAAAAAGGAGGGGTGAGCGAGCCAAACTATCAGGCAGATTGCTCCGCTGCCCAAGACTGATTACATCGGCAAACAACCATCTATCTTTCTATGACCACCGACATAATCATAATCAGGAACTAGCGTTGTGAAGATTTTTGTACGAGCACCAAACGACCACTAAAGTATGCTGAAATCATGCCAAAATGATAAAAGAAATGAAACCACAAAAATAAAGAAAACGTCCCACAACGGCAGAGAAAAAGCGTGCCACAAGAGCAGAGACTCTTATTAAAATAAAAAAATAAAAAATAAAAGTAAGAAAAATAATGAACACCAACGATCAACAATTAACATTTAGATAATTGCCGATCGCCGGTTAACTCAAAAATGAAAAAAATGCATGCGGCGATTTTAGTTATTTTGAAAAAAATAGGTTAAAATAATTCTAAAGTTCGATGAAAAAATATTGTTATTTAAACTTAAAAAATTACAAGATAATTATCAAACTTATCAGTTTATTATAAAGATGATTACTTTTATAATTTTAAAAATTTCAACAAAAAATAAAATAAAATATCTCATGTCTTTTTATGATTACAAAAAGTAATAATTATCTTTAATCTTCGTACTCCATCCTTTTAATCCGAACTTCTTTTAAATTGTCGCACATGTGATCAAAGACGAACACAAAAATTATTTTTAAAGTTTAAAATTAAATTATTGATTTATGGGATAGAATATAATTTTATCATGATACTAAATTAAAAGTTTATAATTTTTAAGAGATAACGGAAATTAAAATATCTTAAATATTGAGGCAAGTAGCTTACAATTAGAAACAAATTGCTTATAATTTGGACTCGACTAATTAATTAAAACTTCGTAATTATGATTTAATATTTCTGAAAAATTATACTAATTTGATTGGTAGATATAATAAGCGTAAAACTTTGATTCACTAATTTTACACAAGCCTGTGTATTTACATTATAAAACCCCAAATCTTAAATTCCTAACCCTAAACCTTAAACCATATGCACTAAATTCTAAACACTAACCTTAAGTTCTAACCATACAACCTAAACCCCTAAACCCTAAACTAAAACCCTAACCCCTAAAACTAAAAGGCACGTGTAAACTAAAGTTTACACGGCATGTGTATCAAAGTTTTTCCCATATAATAATGAATAAATAACAATACGGTTCACCCTACTAAACTATTTTATTATGAGACTGCTAAAATAACAAATAGGGTAAAATACACTGTTCATCACTCAAATATCTTCTCACTCCTATTTTGATCACCAACTTTCAAACTTTTTAATTTACTAAATGAACTTTCGGATTGCTCCTGTTTTGGTTACTCTGAAATATTTTATTATTATTTTCAAAATTTTTAATATTATTAAATATAAAAATAATTTAAAATAAATAATAAAATCATATTTTATTATTATTAAATTTAAAAATATAAAAATATTACCACCACCATCGACCACTGTTGGTCTCATGACCATTTGAACCCAAATTGCACCGGTGGACTCGTTTTGACACACTGAGTTCAAATCCGGTCTTTGTTTCATCGAAAAATGTCCCAAAACCTGCAAATCTCGTTTAAAACTTTTCAGCTTCTACACTTTCATTCTCTTTTCTTTTTCATGGACTTTGGAGCATTTTCCTACAAAATAGAGGTTGAATTCAGACTCAGAGGGCTGGAACAAAGCGAACGGTAAAATTTGGGACTGAACGACTACCATCTATGGTCGTCGGTGGTGGCTTCCGACGACGGCGAATGAAGGCCGGCGAATAGTTGGATTTAGATTTATATTTTATATTTTAAATTTTTTTTATATTAAATAATAATAAAAATGTCAAAAAATAATAAAATAATTGCGAGTGACCAAAACATGAACAATCTGAAAGTTTAGTTAGTAAATTAAAAAGTTTGAAAGTTGAATGGCCAAAATAGGAGTGATAAGATAGTTGAGTAATGGTTTGTATATTTTACCCTAATAAATAAGGTGAACTTAAATTCAGATATAAATTTCTAAAATATAATTGTTGAATAATTACATGAAAATAGTTTATCAATATTTTAAATAATTACAATTGATTTTTAGGTCATTGCTACTATTAGAATATCCATGGGTTTGGCTTGTGATATGAACATTATACATAGTTTCGTAAACTCGTTTCGACTTAAAATATAGACCTAAAAATATAGATATTATTAAATTGAAAAAGAATTCAAATATGTAGTCTCAATCCGATCTATATTTTAAAAAAAATTATTTTTGCCCAAATTCAATTTAGGTCTAATTTTCTTTTATCTGAAATCACTCAAATATCAAATTGTCCTTTGAGTTTGGTTGGATGATCCTCTCCTTAAACATGTTTCAAATAGATCGTGAACTTCACGAGTGATTCTAGTGAAAAAAATAATGATGTTCATTTAAGAGATCTAAGTTCAATCCAACTTTATCTGCAAGGTGTGGGTGCATGTAACGACCCAAATTTCTTGAGTCAACAACGGGCGTTGACCAGGGTCTTGGACCAATACGTCGGGTCGAATGTGTAGGTTATGTTGATCCTTGTTGTTGGGCTTTTTAGACCCCTATGTGTTGTTGGGCTTGCTTGGTGGTTTTGGGCTTAGCTTATGATGGGCTTTGAGGAAGGGTAACATGGTAAAAGCCATATTTGGAAAACAAAGGCTGATGGAGCCTTAATTTTCTCCTGGAAAAGGGACAAGGGTGATATCACCTTGCCCCCATCTTCATGCTATCTCTTTCTTCCTTTCTCTCTCATGGTAAGTGCTTGAGTTTGAAGAAATCTTGGATGTTTGAGTGGGAATCTCAGATTGTGGCTTGAGGAGAAGTTGTTCAACACCCAAAGATCTATCTTTCAAGAGGAATATCTTCAGCATTGGTGGAAGTTGGGTTTGAAGCTTGGAGCAAGGAAAAAGAGGTGGAAGAAGCTTGGTTGCTGCCTTAGTTCGTGAATCTTTGCTTGAGGTCACCATATTTCTAACTCCTATAGTTCATGAGCCTCATAAAATGTATGCCTTGCTTGATTTTATGGTTTGTGGGTGTGAGATAGGTCTTCAGAGCTTTAAACCCCCATTAATGGTGAACCAAAGATAAGATGTTGATAATGCGTAAAATGGATAGAAAACCACCTATTATACTCCAAATAACTTGTAAGAATGATGTGGGCCTTAACCATAGAGGTTAGGGGTGGAATTGAGGAAATTCTGAGCTTTAGATTTTAAAATCTGGGCTCGCGTACCAATACGGGGTGGTAGCATATCGGTACGCCTTTGTTAAAAGGGGGAAGGTTGTAAGGGGAGTACCGGTACGCCTCCCCGTGTATCGTACCCTTTGCAAGTTAAGAATTCTAGTGATGCTATCGCGTACCGGTACGCGGGGGCGTATTGATACGCACTGTTACATTGCCTGAGAAAGGCTTAGCGTACCGATACGAGTATGTGGAAGTACCAATACGGGGGTGGATCAGTACGAGACGATCTTAGTACCGATAAAACGTACCGGTACGGTACATAGCGTATTGATACAGTTTGTGGTCTAATTCTTTCGAACCTAGTTAGCGTATCAGTACTCATGGTATAGTATCGATACCAAGAGGGCAGTACCGATACTCACCTTGGAGTATCGATACTCGCTGGGCAATCTTCCCAAGAAAGTTGAGTTCACGTTCGAGGGTTCTATAATTCGTGGTAAAGGGTCCGATGGGTCCCTAAAAGTATAAAACAAACTCTAAAACTGAGAAATCGAGGGTAGTAACCCGTATATGGATTAATGGCTAATGGCTTGGTAATAGTTGGGTAAGCTGCTTAGACTAGTAATCTATAGGGATCTGTGGTGGATCAGTTAATGCTATGTGGTAGCTTGGGGTCCTTGCTGTGTGCTGAAGTGATGCCCATATAGGCGAGTTGCCGTGAGTAATAAGATAATCTAACGAGAAAGGGTGTAAATGAATCCTAAAGACATATATTAATTAGTGTAACAAATGATCCATGCCTTGGGGTATTGGTAATGGTTGGCTGGATGCCTTTTATCTCTCGGTGAGATATATTGATGCTCATGTGAGCATGTAGTATCGTATGTGTCTTGGTTAGGAATCTGGATGTCCTAGAGTTAGTGCAAGGGCACTTAAATAAGGGGATGGATACTTTGGGCTATGTGATCGAGTACATCTAACGTATCCACGGGCTATGTGATCTGGATGCGGTCCGAAACCTATCTTTGGGCTATGTGATCAGGATATAGAAATACCACTTGGGGCTGTGTGAGCTCGAGTAACTCGAAGGGCATGTGATCTCGAGTAACCTGATGGTTGAGTGACCTCAGAAAAAGACTACTTGTGGCTATTATGATCTAAGATGTATCTGTGGCTATAGTGATCCGAATATGATCATAACCCGACGGCTATGTAATCACGGGTAACCTGATGGCTGTGTGGGCAAGGGAAAATAGTATGGCTTCATTAGCCATTAGGGAATGTATGTTATTTACGTGGTTGTATGGATGATAGATGTTGGCTATTTTACCCTTGGGTATGTGATCAGGGTAGGGTTGTTACTCGATAGACTGTGTGAGCTCGAGTAACTCGATGGACTGTGTGATCTCGAGTATGGGCTAGATAACTCTTGGGCTATGTGATCAGGGTTTGGGACGTAACTCAATGGTCGGTGGGACCTCACGTATGGTAAGCTTGGTATGGCTTAGTGATCTTCTTACATAATAGTGGTATCTTGAGACAATTGTAAGCTCTAGCTAGGATAGGCTAGAAGATGATCCTTAGATGTTGAGAAGCCTTTTTGTGCACTCTTGATTATATTATCGTGCATGCTTGTTTTATGATATTAATGAATTGTGGGAGAGTAAAAATGTACCACTGATCTTTGTTAGCTCAGCGTGCTGAATTATGATTTTTCTGTGCGTAGGTTGACAGGTTACTTTTGGAGGAGCACATCAAGGAGGATTTCCCAGCACCGAGCCAATTTCAGAGTACAATACTTGATGTTTAGTTTTGACTGAATGTATTCATAGGACCTTACCACAGTCGAGTCTGTATTTTATTTTGATATACTGTTATTTGGTCAAACAGTGTATTTTATTTAGAATTCATATTTTGTAAACCCTTTTAATCTCTTTATCTACGTGAATTTTATAGAAATGGATCGTTTTGAGAATTGCCAACTTGTGGTTTTAAATAAGAAATTTTGATGGGTCAGTTTTGGGTGACCCGAATATGATGCTCTGGATCTAAGACGGGATTAGGGTGTTACATTTAGTGGTATCAGAGCTTAGGTTTAGTCGGTTCTAGGAAACCCTTGGGTGTTATAGAGATCGTGGTAAGGTGTCTAGTGAATACAAGTCCCTAAATTTAAGTTTACTTTATAAGACTGGGAATCCTGATGTGCCACCTTGTTTGTTGTGTTTCAGAAAAGGATCGATGAAAGGTGGAACCGGTAATGGATAGGCGGGTCACTTTCGTGACCTTTCCTCTACCCTCTTACGTATGGTGCAAGCTATCCCGAGGCAAGTTGAGGTGCCTCACAAGACCCCTGTAGAGAGGCTTCATCATTTTGGGCCTAAGAATTTTAAAGGCTTGGGTAAGGATGACCAGATCAAGGCTGACCAGTGGTTGCGTGATACACAAAGAATCTTGAGACAGATGAAGGGAAGTCTGGAATATGATCTTGATTGCATTGTTTCCCTTCTTAAGGGCAATGCACACGAGTGGTGAATGATAGAAGACCGTAGAGTTGGGTCTAAAGCCTGGATGACCAACATGGGATATCTTTGTGGATGAGTTTCAAAAAAAGTACATCAGTGAGATACATATGGATGAGAGACCATTTTATGCATCTAGTTTAGGGAGATCGAACGGTGTTTGCTTATGAGCAAGAGTTTTTACGTTTGAGCCATTATGCTCCAGAGTTTGTTGCCACGGAAGAGTTGAGGTGCAAGAGGTTTAGACAAGGCTTGAATATTGACCTTCAGTTACATGTGACAGCAGGTCTGCTTGAGACATTCTCTGAGTTAGCCAATAGTGCGAAGGTACTTGAGCGGCTTCAAAGTTCAGCATCTAATCAGTTTTAGGATTCTAGAGGTCATGATGTGGAGACCCAGATTCTCATAGGTCTTTCTCCCTATCCGCATAAAAGGTTTTATAATTCGAAGAGTTCGAAAAGAGTTACTTCAGACCAGCTACTGAGAGTCAGCTCAAGATCTAGATCGAGGGTTCATAGAGGCCCTTTTATTTCTGCTCTAGAAGGGAGTACGGATGGTTCTGTTGGAGTATCACTTCCACCAGTATGCGAGTGTTGTGATAAACATCACCTCGGAGTGTGTTTCTTGCTTCGGAGGGTTTGCTATAGGTGCAGGGCACCAGGACATATGGAAAAAGACTACCCAGTTGTGGATGAGGATATATTAGTTCAATCTCAGAGGTGGGATACTTCCCGTCGTGATTAGAGTTTTGCTAGAGGCAGAGCTATGCATCGTCAGGTTATCAAGGTGGAGGTCCTGTAAGATCCACCGCTAGGGTTGGTGCTCAAGGCGTTGCTAGGCAGTCTGCTGCTCAGGTTAGAGATGACAGTGTTACAACCGAGGATATATCAGGTAATTAAGTTTTGTGTTGGTTTTAGTTGTTGCGTTAGCCATTTAGCTCTTCGATTGTGTAGTAGATCAGTTTTTGTGTTATGTATCTTGGTAAATCTTGGGTTTGTTGTTGCTTTAGATGGCAACTAGAGTTGCATCCTTAGCTAGGTAAGTTCTTATCGTAGATGGTTGTGAAGAGTGCATATGTGCCATAAGATGTAAGTGAGAAGTTATGAAGTTTTAGTTTGCTTGAATCTAGTTGTTAGTGTTGGTTGTGTAGAATCTTAACCTCTCTAAGGTGGACGTTGTGTTCTGTAGTGCTAACTCAAAGAAGGTTCTATAGGTTGCAAGGTATTCTTAGCTTGCGTTGTGGACGCGAAAGTTGAGAGTTCCTAGTCCTAGTATTGTGGGTGTTTGAGGGTATAGAGGTACCCTTGGTGATTGAGCAATCTTATTGGTTGATTGTGGTTTAGACCTGCGATAAATGTAAGGTTTAGTTCGTTGTTAGTGTCCATTACTATGGTAGGGTACTTAACGAACTCTTTGGGGGAGGCACGCTTGTGCAAGCAACCAATTGGGTGTTGTTGCCAAGTGCTTTGTCGAGATCGTGTATGTGTAGAAGTAGGGTGAATGGTGGCTTGGATGTGTTGAGCTGCAGTGCACTGGTAGAAGACCGCTGCCGGTTTTGTAAGATCGATGACCTTGTTTCGGCCATAGAATATGAGAGCTTCGCGTGTGGTTTGTCGGAGTAAGGGTACCGTAGAGAAAGGTAAATGAAGGTTGTGATGTCTATGGTTGAGGTCTTAAGGACGAATCGTGGGGATAGTTGCTTGGCTTGTGCACTTGTTGAGCTAGATATTTATAGGTTTAAGGATTACCCAATTGAGTTTGACTAGAGTTGTTATCGGTTAAGGCAAACAATATGGAAGTTATCAGAGAGGCGCAACGGAAATGTGGATCAATAGTTGTGTTGAGGGTAACCGGATGGTTTCTTTGCAAAGAAATGTTGTTAGACGGACCAGTTGGTGATCCTTAAGGGCAGTTAAATGGCTTTCCATATTTGATGGTTGAGACCGAGGCAAGGGTTCAGAAGAAGGTGTTTAGACCTTCACAAGTAGAATGGTTAAGTTTTGGGTTGCTTGTGTGAGTTCTTAAGTGATAATGGTCATTTCTCGGAACCAAGTGGTTGGGATCGAGAGTGGTTGTTGGCCCTGTTGAAAACAGTTGGATAAATCGAAGTTTAAATCTCGTCTTGGTGGCCTAAGTCTGGGGAAAAGAGTTGTTGGATTCAAGATAGATTAACGATAATGATCGGTTGTTAGGGTTTTGCTTGTCCTTTAATGGTTTGACTGGGATATGGTTGTTTGACGTGTTGCATTCCTAGCAATGAGTTGTGGAGGTGGTGTAGCGTTTTAGACGTAGATAAATTCTAAGTTTAGTTTTTGGATGACGGATGCTAGTAGAAAGGTTTGTTAACCGAGTTAGAATCCTTTAGAATTGAGTTCTTTAAGTGGATGTTTGAACAGCGTGGCTTGATGTTGTTTATGTTATCATGCTTAGCGGTTCGTCATAAATATCGTTGGTTGCTAAAAAAAGAGTCGTCAAAAATCTCAAAAAAAGTGTTAAGAGTGTGTGGTTTAGTGCTATGGTTCTGTTTAAGGTAGATTGAGGGAGAACTCTACCTAATCAAGGTGATCATATTTGAATGGTGAATTGGTTAGATCCTTGTTGGTTACATCTCCCTTTTATCTATCTAAATTTTGAGAATGAAATTTCTTGAAGGAGGAGAGAGTTGTAACGACCTGAATTTCTTGAGTCAACAGCGAGCGTTGACCCGGGTCTTGGACCAATACGTCGGGTCAAATGTACAGGTTATGTTGGGACTTGTGGACCCCCATGTGTTGTTGGGCTTGCTTGGAGGTTTTGAGGTTGGCTTATAATGGGATTTGAGGAAGGGTAATATGGTAAAAGCCATATTTGGAAAATAAAGGCTGATGGAGCCTTAATTTTCTGCTGGAAAAAGGACAAGGGTGATATCACCTTGCCCTCATCTTCATACTATCTCTTTCTTCATTTCTCTCTTATGGTGAGTGTTTGAGTTTGGAAAAATCTTGGATGTTTGAGTGGGAATCTCGGATTGTGGCTTGAGGAGAAGTTGTTCAGCACCCAAAGATCTATCTTTCAAGAGGAATATCATCAGCATTGGTGGAAGTTGGGTTTGAAGCTTGGAGCAAGGAAAAAGAGGTGGAAGAAGCTTGGTTGCTGCCTTAGTTCGTGAATCTTTGCTTGAGGTAAGTACATTTCTGACTCCTATAGTTCATGAGCCTCATAAAATGTAGGCCTTGCTTGGTTTTATGGTTTGTGGGTGTGAGATAAGTCTTAAGAGCTTTAAACCCCCATTAATGGTGAATCAAAGATAAGATGTTGATAATGCGTAAAATGGATAGAAAACCACCAATAATACTCTAAATAACTTGTAGGATCGATGTGGGCCTTAACCATGAAGGTTAGGGGTGGGATTGAGGAAATTCGTGTATCGGTACCCCTTGCAAGTTAAGAATTATAGTGACGCTATCGCGTACCGGTACGCGAGGGGCGTAACGGTACGCACTGTTACATTGCATGAGAAAGGCTTAGCGTACCGGTACGTGTATGTGGGAGTACCAGTACGGGGCGAGCCTAGTACCGATAAAGCATACTGGTACGGCACACAACGTATCAGTATGTCTTGTGGTCTAATTCTTTCGAACCTAGTTAGTGTATCGGTACTCACGGTGGAGTATCGATACCAAGAGGGCAATACCGATACTCACCTTGGAGTATCGATACTCACTGAGGAATCTGCCCAAGAAAGTTGAGTTTGCGTTTGGAGGTTCTATAATTCGTGGTAAAGGGTCCGATGGGTCCCTAAAAGTATAAAACAAACTCTAAAACTGAGAAATCAAGGGTAGTAACCCGTATGTGGATTAATGGTTAATGGCTTGGTAATAGTTGGGTAAGTTGCTTGGACTAGTAATTCATAGGGATCCGTGGTGGATCAGTTAATGCTACGTGGTAGCTTGGGGTCCTTACTGTGTGTTGAAGGGATGCCCATATAGGCGGGTTGCTGTGAGTAATATGCTAATCTAACGAGAAAGGGCGTAAATGAATCCTAAAGACATATATTAATTAGTGTAACAAATGAGTCATGCCTTGGGGCATTGGTAATGGTTGGCTGGATGCCTTTTATCTCTCGGTGAGATATATTGATGCTCATGGGCGCATGTAGTATCGTATGTGTCTTGGTTAGGAATCCAGATGTCCTAGAGTCAGTGCAAGGGCACTTAAATAAGGAGATGCGTACTTCAGGCTATGTGATCGAGTACATCCGACGTATCCATCGACTATATGATCTGGATGCGGTCTGAAACCTATCATTGGGCTATGTGATCAGGGTATGGAAATACCACTCGGGGGCTGCGTGAGCTCGAGTAACTCGAAGGGTATGTGATCTCGAGTAACCTGATGGCCGAGTGACCTCAAGAAAATATTGTTTGTGGCTATTGTGATCCAAGTATGTCTAAGACGTATCTGTGGCTATAGTGATCCGAATATGATCCTAACCCGACGGTTGTGTGAGTACAAGAATATAGTAGGGCTTCGTTGGCTATTAGGGAATGTATGTTATTTACGTGGTTGTATGGATGATAGATGTTGGCTATTTTACCCTTGGGCTATGTGATCAGGGTAGGGTTGTGTGATTTCGTTGGCTGTGTGATCTCGAGTATGGGCTAGATAACCCTTGGGCTATGTAATCAGGGTTTGGGACGTAACTCAATAGTCGGTGAGACCTTGCGTATGGTAAGCCTGGGATGTCTTAGTGATTGATAAGTGTTCAAAAGTACTATTTTTATTACCCTTTTTACTCATATTATTGTTAGACTTAAGCTCATATTAGTTGCATAATTAGTTATTCATGTATTAATTCATGTTTCTTTCCACTATTGAGCTTGATTACATAACTTGGTGATTTTTGTGGAAAAAGATGCTGCTTTGGTGTGTTTTTGTGTGTGTATGTGCAGGATCACTTGCCAAAGCAATGCCGAGCTAGTTGCCAAGGCAATGCATGAAGGATATGCCGAGCTAGTTGCCAGGGCAATGCATGAAGGAGACGCCGAGCCAGTTGCCATGGCAATTGTCGACAAAGAGAAAATGCAATAGGGATGTCGAAATTGATGACTAGACAAGCCCAAGATGACGTGGAGCAAAGCCCAAACCCAAAGGAATTTGATTTCCATGCAGAGATTAAAGAAGAATTAAATGCCAAGAAGATAGGAGAAGTTCTAGTAGGAATACAATTATATTAAAGAATTATATTCTTTAAAGATAATTTTATTCCAACTTAAACTCCTCCTGAAAGAAGGACTTTGCCCTAGCCCTATAAATAAGAAGGGAATTTCGACAATCAAAGGAGAAGGCTAGGGGAATTTCGACAACTCCATAGAGAGCATTAGGGGAAATTTCGACTTCTTCTTCTTCTTTGCTTCCATTAGATTCATGGTTTGGGGATTATTCTTTGTATATCTTTTGAACCCAACCATGAACTAACTTGATCGGTTGGGGTTATTGTGTTTTGTTGTTGTGAGAAACAATTGGATTTTGTTTAGGTAATAAGAGTTTGCACTTTTCTATTCAAGGTTTACTCATTCTTGGCTTTTATTCTTGTTTGCGAGTGAATTGGGAGAGGATCTCGTAACTTCATCTATTTATCTAATATCGGGAGAGTTAGATTCAAGAAACGAATGAGTATGGTCTTTATTCAATCTATTGATGGTGAAGATTAATCCGGCTTAGGAATAAGTTAAGGATTTCAACGGCTAAGAGGAGTGCAAGATTGGTTGTTGTTCACCCTTGATTCACGCAAGGATGTATTATCAAGGCATGCACAAGTAGCTAGAGTTTCGACTTAGGGATAAGAAGAAACCATTGAAGAACGCTCTGCCGAACCTTGAAGTTGCTGCCCAGACGCCCAAGTAGTTGCCCAACTAGTTGCCCGGGCAACCCTCGATTAGTTGCCAAGGCAACCCCACAGTGCAAGTTGCCACAAAGAATCGAGTTGCCCGTGCACTCTTTTACCAAGACGATCCAATCGGCTATCACACCTCAACTCACGATAACCTGGCCTATTTCTCTCTTTTTCTTTAATCTATTCTTTTAGTTTATTGCTCTTAGTTTACTCGTTAATTAGAACTCCTATTATCAATTGTGTTTTTACTTTTCACAGTGCAGTAACTTAAGCAAAGTGGCCCAAACCAATCCCTGTGGAGACGATACTCGATACTCATATCACTTTATTACTTGCGACGTGTATACTTGCACAATTGCATAGCACTTATTACACGCAACAAATTTTTGGCGCCGTTGCCGGGGATTGGCAATTGGTGTTAGTTGTTTTTGTTATTGCATTTTTTCTATTAGTTTTACTAACTTTTCTTTTTGTTTGTTTTATCAAAAAAAAAAAGGTGCGCTACAAGTTAAGGGACGCCAACATGTCGGGAAATAAAAGCCAATCTATTCGAGAGATGATGTTGGAAGATATGAATCAATCCAATCAAGAGTTTCTTGCACCCTTTGATGATTACCTATACCAACCGAGAAAAGCCCAAAGAACTTATCTTTGTGGAAAAATCTTGTGCTATGTGTGGAGAACATCATGAGTTTGAAAATTGCCCTCACATTTTCGGTGCATATAACTACATGGAGGACCATAGAGGGAACCAGCAGCAAAATTCTTCATGGTATGGTCAAAAAGCTCAATTTTTTTTTACCATAACAATTTTGCCGCAGCAACAGATATGCCATGGCAATGTAGTCCTTTTCAAGAGCATTCCAATTCCTTGGAGGAAACGTTACTAGCTTCCTTGGCTAGACTTGACGGATCAATTGAAGATATTCGAGAACTATCAAAATCTATGGATACGAGGATAGCTCAGTGGGATGCAACCTTAGGGGATTCAGAAGATCAATTGGGGAGATCAACATATGTCATGGATAACATGCACCAACAATTCATTCCTAGGGATACTGACGTCCCAAGGCAAGAAATCTCTCCGATGTGTGAGGAACAACTAGAACCTCAAAGTCAAGATGATGCCAATGAAAGAGACTGTCCAACACATGATGAGCCTGTACAACAAATTGCCTCGGCATTGATTGAGGAGCCTGAACAGAGCAATGCCGCGACAACACTTAGTGAAGCTGAGAACAACAATACTACAACAAATTCTGAGGAACCTGATGCCCGAGAAAGTTACAACGTTGATGTTGAAGCGAGGAATGTAGATTGCTCTCATCTACAATTGCCACGGCAATTACACGACCACATGCAAGATCAACGAGATGATAATACTTTGCCAAAGGAATATGAGCAGGTAATAGTTGAACCTTTTGAATTCTTTAAAAACTCACCTCGTCCATTGCAGGTATGTCTTGAGGAACCGAGGTTGGTAGATTTGAAGCCATCGAAATCTCTCTTGATGGAGATGTTTGAGAGGCCAAAAGAAAAAGGTGTTTAGATTCATAAAGCTCTTGAGAAAATTGATTCTTCCCTTGACTTAAAGCAAAATTTGACAACTCGATTGCCACGACAATTGGCTTGAGCGACAATTGGACAATTGGCTTGAGCAAAGAATTGCCACGACAACAAAGGCTACATCCAACCATGATAGAAGTCGACAAGAATGAGGTAATTGAATGGTTGAGAATGGATATAATTTTTTCTATTAATATATTTGTGCCTTCAGGAATAGTAGCAAGGTGGAGAGTATACATGGACTACAAGCGAACAAAGAAGAAAGACACCTCCACCATGGTAATGCAAAAGGGAGTAGCTGGGAGCACATTGGCCCAACTCTTTTTGGGCAATATTGTCACCCGATGGAGGGTACGGATGGACTATAAGAAGTATCGGAAACGACTCTCCTCAAGTTTTCTCAGATATGCAGTAACATTAGAAGTGGTCAACTTAGGAGATGCATGAGCATGCTCTCCTTTCAATATTTTCTTTTTCTTTTTCTTTTCATTTTCATTTTTATTTTTAGGAGATATTTTATTTTTCTTCATTATCTTTAGTTTTCAGGTTTTCTTTTTCACAACAAGACTCACAACTACTATGCTAAGGAAATTCACTGCCGACTACTTGCCACAGCAACCACAACAGAAACTGGCGATGCCCAGGCAACAACAATGGCTTCAGCAACTACTGATGCCCATGCAAGTGAACCTGCATCGGCAAACATGGATCAAATCAAAGCAATGCTATTCACGCGGCACCAGCATTCAACCATCGACTAAAAAATGAATCAAGCAAATGACACGAAAGAAACTTATCACTCGAGGTGACGACCTCTTCGACTAACTCATTTCATTTAGTTTCTTTTAAATTTTGTTTCATTCTTACATGCATTGAGGACAATGCTTCTCTCGAGTTTGGGGGGGTGTTGGTTTCTAGTTAGTTTCATGTTTAGTTGCATTCATCTTTAGCAATCACATATGGTTGCATATGTTACTTGCCATGCCTTTATTTTGATTTAATTGCTTAAGACTTGTTGAATATCCAATGATGAATTTTTGCCACTGCACTTAATTGAAAGAACCTTTAATTTTAGGATTACATGAAAAGAACTTAGAATTTTACTATGATGCTGAATTTTTACAAGGTTGTGGCTTGTTGATTAAAAGAAACTTAGTGAACTTAGGTTGCTTAAAATTTGGGTAAATTTGAAAATTAAAAGTTAAATTCTTGCTAGAGGTGCCTGAAACTGGCTCTAGTAGTAAATGCACTTTCTTGCTAGAGGTGCCCGAAACTGGCTCTAGTAGTTAATGCACATTAAAGAATCGCTAGAGGTGCCCGAAATTGGCTCTAGTCGACTAAAATAAAATGAGAAATTGCTTACTTTACTAGAGGTGCCCGAAATTGGCTCTAGTGAAAATTAAAATAAATGCCCCAGTAATTAAATTGATAAAAGCCTACTATTTACATAGAATCTTGAAAATCAACTTGTACACAACTACGCACAAACATTGTCACGAGCACTATAGTTTGGTTCCGGGTAATTTTTGTGTTATCCGAAAAATTAAAAGGTGATCATACATTGTGCCACGGTTCCGAGGTTTGAATTCAAGTTTGAAGCATGTCTTTGATGATTAAAGTCTTGGCAAGTAATTGTTAGTTTGCATTGCTTGAGGACAAGCAATAGTTCGAGTTTGGAGGCGTGATAAGTGTTCAAAAGTACTATTTTTATTACCCTTTTTACTCATATTATTGTTATACTTAAGCTCATATTAGTTGCATAATTAGTTATTCATGCATTAATTCATGTTTCTTTCCACTATTGAGCTTGATTACATAACTTGGTGATTTTTGTGGAAAAAGATGCTGCTTTGGTGTGTTTTTGTGTGTGTATGTGCAGGATCACTTGCCAAAGCAATGCCGAGCTAGTTGCCAGGGCAATGCATGAAGGATATGTCGAGCTAGTTGCCAGGGCAATGCATGAAGGAGACGCCGAGCCAGTTGCCATGGCAATTGTCGACAAAGAGAAAATGCAATAGGGATGTCGAAATTGATGACTAGACAAGCCCAAGATGACGTGGAGCAAAGTCCAAACCCAAAGGAATTTGGTTTCCATGCAGAGATTTAAGAAGAATTAAATTCCAAGAAGATAGGAGAAGTTCTAGTAGGAATACAATTATAATAAAGAATTATATTCTTTAAAGATAATTTAATTCCAACTTAAACTCCTCCTCAAAGAAGGACTTTGCCCTAGCCCTATAAATAAGAAGGGAATTTCGACAATCAAAGGAGAAGGCTAGGGGAATTTCGACAACTCCATAGAGAGCATTAGGGGAAATTTTGACTTCTTCTTCTTCTTTGCTTCCATTAGATTCATGGTTTGGGGATTATTCTTTGTATATCTTTTGAACCCAACCGTGAACTAACTTGATCGGTTGGGGTTATTGTGTTTTGTTGTTGTGAGAAACAATTGGATTTTGTTTAGGTAATAAGAGTTTGCACTTTTCTATTCAAGGTTTACTCATTCTTGGCTTTTATTCTTGTTTGCGAGTGAATTGGGAGAGGATCTCGTAACTTCATCTATTTATCTAATATCGGGAGAGTTAGATTCAAGAAACGAATGAGTATGGTCTTTATTCAATCTATTGATGGTGAAGATTAATCCGGCTTAGGAATAAGTTAAGGATTTCAACGGCTAAGAGGAGCGCAAGATTGGTTGTTGGTCACCCTCGATTCATGCATGGATGTATTATCAAGGCATGCACAAGTAGCTAGAGTTTCGGCTTAGGGATAAGAAGAAACCATTGAAGAACGCTCTGCCGAACCTTGAAGTTGCTGCCCAGACGCCCAAGTAGTTGCCCAACTAGTTGCCCAGGCAACCATCGATTAGTTGCCAAGGCAACCCCGTTGTGCAAGTTGCCACGACAACTGAGTTGCCCGTGCACTCTTTTACCAAGAAGATCCAATCGGCTATCACACCTCAACTCATGATAACCTGGCCTATTTCTCTCTTTTTCTTTAATCTATTCTTTTAGTTTATTGCTCTTAGTTTACTCGTTAATTAGAACTCCTATTATCAATTGTGTTTTTACTTTTCACAGTGCAGTAACTTAAGCAAAGTGGCCCAAACCAATCCCTGTGGAGACGATACTCGATACTCATATCACTTTATTACTTGCGACGTGTATACTTGCACAATTGCGTAGCACTTATTACACGCAACAATGATCTTCTTACATAATAGTGGTATCTTGAGACAATTGTAAGCTCTAGCTAGGATAGGCTAGAAGATGATTCTTAGATACTGATAAGCCTTTCTGTGCACTCTTGATTATATTATCATGCATGGTTGTTTTATGATATTCATGAATTGTGGTAGAGTAGAAATGTACCACTGAGCTTTGTTAGCTCAGCATGCGGAATTGTGGTTTTTCCGTGCGTAGGTTGACAGGTTGCTTTTGGAGAAGCACATCGTGGAGGATTTCCCAACACCGAGCTAGTTTCAGAGTACAATACTTGATGTTTAGTTTGGACTGAATGTATTCATAGGACCTTACCACAGTCGAGTCTGTATTTTATTTTGATTTACGGTTATTTGGTCAAACGGTGTATTTTATTTGGAATTCATATTCTGTAAACCCTTTTAATCTCTTTATCTACGTGGATTTTATGGAAATGGATCGTTTTGAGATTGCCAACTTGTGGTTTTAAATGAGAAATTTTGATGGGTCGGTTTTGGTTGACCCAAATGTGATGCTCCGGATTCGGGACGGGATCGGGGTGTTACAGTGCATTTATCAAAGGATTAAAAAAATATGAACAAATACTATAATCACCTTTTAAGATTATTCAAAAAAAATTCAAACTCTGGGTTTTAAACAAATAATAGACAAGCATATATCAATGTTATCAAATAAGATTTCATTTTGAGGAAAATATATTTGGCAGGTTGGTCAAGCTGCTCATCTTTGTTCGTTCACATTCACTTAGGTCATAGGTTCTAAACCCGTTAGGAGTACCCATTCCTTCCTTTAGAGTCTCCCTCCCCTCCCCTCTAGATAAGATTAGGATTAGAATTTATAAAAAAATGAGATTTCATTTTATTAAAAACTTGAGTTGTATGTCTCATTAAAAACCTCTCTAGTCTTGAATCCAACAAGTGGTCCTAGTGGAAAAAACGGATAATGTTCATCTTTGGAGACTCAAGTTTAGTCACCTTATGTGTAAAGTGTGTGTGCATTGTTAAAGGGTTAAGAATATGTATGAACAGTTAGACTATTAAAAGAATACTTTGTCAACAATTTCTAGAGCATTTGGTTAATTAAAGCTTTCAATTGACACCCTCTTCTTCCCCTAGGTTGTGGGTTCAAGACCCATTAGGAGCAAAATTTTCCTTCCCCTCCCGCTCGATACAAATTGTTCAAAAAAAAAAACTCTTAAATCTTAATTAGAAAAAAAGAATATTACACAACCAGAAAAGATGTTACAGAACCAACATAGAGTAACAGTCGAGTTGATGATTACAACGAAAAAAGAAATTAAAGCAGAACTAATTCAGGTATGGGGCAGTTTTCCATGAGCTGACGAGAGGCGACGAGCAAAACTTTGTGCCATTTGTTTCCTAGTCTGGGCAAACTCCTTCGAATATATCATTTCTAGATGCAAGACATCCGTATGAAGTATAATCTTCTCAAGGTTGATGCCTCTTTTAACCAAATATGCAACAACTTCAGCTTCCTCTGGCTGTCCCAAGAATCCAACTATTTTCACCTCCTTTAGGTGCTCATTCGGATGCACCTCTCCACCTCCGCCAAGTCTAATATACTCTTGATTCTATTGAAGTTTTTAATATGATTCGAAATTTTCAACACGTAAATCATGCATACAACACTCATCGTTTTCAAGTGATTAACGGAATACCACGCTAAATTAGAATAATATCTATAGCATACTATACAAAATGCACAATAAGCAATACCTTGAATCACAAGAAATGGGGTAAGAAAGTAAGAACTCACCTCTAATTTAAGCTTGTTCAAGTAAGGAGCCTTTACCAGTGTTATCAGATTGATGACTCTTTCTCCATTATTTTCTTAACATAACAGTTCAAGTACCGGAGACGAGTACATTTCGGAAACATCGATAAATCATCCTGACAGATCAAAGAGTGATCAAATCAGCACACAACTTCAAACACTTTGAATTAACTTACGAACATAAAACCGACTCGTCTTACCCGTGATGAAATCTTCAACCTCAGAGTCAGTAACTAAGGAAGGTAATCGGATAGCTGAGAAACAAGGTTTGTTGAAGATTTAGAGATCAGTAGATTATGGTAATAGAACTCGGTGAATTTCGATGCATGCCTTATCTGCAATGTTACTAAGCATTTTCCATGGTATTCGAATGAAACAAGATTTGGTGCAAAAACTCCAATACTCTGCACAAATTCACATTTCAGTATCTGCAAGTGTTTCAACCTCAGTGATGAACCTGAAACTTTAGCATGTGTAATCGGTGGTAAGTTTTGGACATGTAGGCTTTCAAGCATGGGACAATTCGAAAGAATCCACTCGAAAATCGCATCGGTTACTCCGACATGTTTCAAACAAAGACTGTTAAGGAATTCAATCCCAGAAAAATATTCCATAGGGAAAGGGTAAAGAATTGGATCCAGTAATGGTGGCAAATCCAGTTCCAGCCTTTTGATCTTGTTTCTCATTGCAATCTCAATCCATTTGTCGATATAATGCGGCGAATCCTTGATCAAGAACAACTGAACTCTCAGTTCATCAAAGGTTGAACCTTGATGAGAAATCAAAACATTATTGACCCATTTTACTAATTCGAAGCAGTCAATTTCCAGATTCTTCATAAACTTCTTATCATCAGCATGATCCTCATAGCTTTTGGCGTAATCTTTTGGAGTCGGACCATTGAAACGAGAAACAGCAGGCCAAAATTCCCAGAGTTGTTTCCATCTGGGAGAAAGAAGTCTGGTTTTCCGTAAAGCTTCATAGGGTGTAGAGAAGACAAGATTTTGATGAGAACATCATCAGGCAATTCACTTATTCGATCCCTCGTGTTCTTCTATTCATGTTTCACCTGTTTTTTTACAAACCATGAGGTGCAGAGCTAAGAAAAAAACATTCATCCATATAAACCTAAAGCAGGAGTAATTCATCTAAAGCTGTACCACGTGCTCGATATGTACCCGTATCGTAGACATATTGAATAGACATGGCCAGTCCTGGGATTTTGGAGGTCCGAGGCAAATTGAAAAATTAGGACCCTAATAATGTGTTCAAAAAAATTAAATTCTAAGAGTATATCTCTAATAATAAATATTGAAAAATAATAAATTTTAAGAGTACACCCATAATAATAAATATTTAAAAAAATTGAATTTTAAGAATAAGCCCGTAATAACAAATATTAGGGAAAAATTGGGCTTCTAATAACAATTATTGAAAAAATTTGTCCCCCCAAAAAAAATATTGAAAAATGAATTTTAAGAGTATTCCCCTAATAATAGTTATTGAAATATTAATAATTTTAAGAGTATGCCCCTAATAACAAATATTTGAAAAATGAGTCTATTAATCAAGTATTGAAAATTTTGAACCTCAAATAACAAGCATTAAAAAAATTTGGACCACAAATAACGAGTATCGAACAATTTAGACCTATAATAACAAATATTGAAAAAATAAATTTTAAGAGTTGGTCCTAATACCAAATATCAGAAAAAAATGAGCCTCTAATAAAAAGCATTTAAAACAAATTGGGCCTCAAATAACAAGTATTAAAAAATTGGACCCTAATAACAAATATTAAAAAAATTAATAGTAGACCCCTACTAACAAATATTAAGGAAAAAATTGACCATTTAATAAAAAATATGGAAAAAATGAGCCACAAACAAAAAATATTGAAAAAATGAACCATTAATAACAAATATTAGAAAAAAGTAAACTATCATTAAAAATTCAATTATGACACTCACTCATTAATGTTTAGACTATTTTTTTAAAATTAGTGTAATACCCGAATTTTAGCCGGGCTAATAATAAATAATACTAAATAAATAATAGATAAATAAATAAATCAGCCATTATAAAAATGTCCAAACAATGTCCAATTACATTTAAATACCCAAAATCCCTTTACAAAGTCAAAAACCCATTTACAAAGCCCAAATTCCCTTTTTACATCAGATTTCATGGTTTCTCGCCCAATATTAGTACAATACAGTCTAAATAAACACAAAACCCAACTAATCCCATTTTCCCGCCCAATTTATGCCACGTGGCAAGCACTTATTGCCCGAAAGACTTTCACACGGATTGTATGCTTTCTCCTATCCAGCTGGCTCTGCTTACGTCAGCGGATCTGACACCCTATAAATACCCTACAAGAGAGAGAAAAAGTCAGTAATAATAATTAGTCATAAATAAACTATTAAATAACTAATAATAAGTAATAATTGAGGAGAGATAGTGGCTTACCTCGGTAACGTAACCGACGCGCCGAGAGTTAAACTATCGTTGAGAGGATGAATGGACGGTCATCGGGAACATGAACGGATACTGGAGAAAGCACCGAAACCACCATGTCGCCGTTGTATAGGTATCATCTTTCTCTGTTTATTTTTTCCATTCCCTGTAAAAATCAAAGGAAAAAAACAGTTAGAAATATATGTGAAAACAAAAAACAAAATCCTATAAAGGCCGAGGAATTTCTTGGGTTGGGTAGATTTAAGCCTTAGGCTGGGGAAGAAGGGCGAATTTAGTTGAATCCGGGCTTAGTTTAGGTTTTAGGATCGAAAAATCTAGGAAAAATGAGGTTTTAGGGTTTGAATTATGGCGATGATTGGTGGCCAGAAATCACCTCACGACGGCCGGCCGAGGTGAGGCGGTGACCAAAATTTTTTGGATGTGGTGGCTAGTGAACACCTAAAGGTCGCTGGAGTGTGGCGGTTGTGGATCTGGCGGCGAAACAAGGGGCGGAGGAACGCCGAGATGTTTGGCGTTCATCGTGTTCATCTTGAACTCGGATGAACACCATCCCAAAACCTATAATTTTGATCCGAAATGAG
This sequence comes from Hibiscus mutabilis, assembly GCA_019671005.1. Classification (NCBI taxonomy): domain Eukaryota; kingdom Viridiplantae; phylum Streptophyta; class Magnoliopsida; order Malvales; family Malvaceae; genus Hibiscus; species Hibiscus mutabilis. Next base: position 3,527,765 of record CM033737.1, on the reverse strand, counting down.
TGTTTTTTTGGAAAAAAATGTGTTTGTAAGAGAGAGAGGATTTCTGAGTGAGCTCGGGTTAGAGAGAGAAGAGGCTAAGGGAAAATGAGTCAATTCGAGACTGAAGAGGGTTTTATAACCTAGTCAAAAATGTTGCATTTTGGGAGTGGATCAGACCCGAGATCTGCGCGTTTTTGTGCGGGTCAGATCTCGGGTCCATTTTTTTGTAATTCAGGCCTTTAAGTTTGCTTTATAGTCAATTAAGTCCCTAATTCCGTTTAATTCAGCTCTTGAGCTTTGAATTCTTTCAATTTAATCCCCCGTTTCCTTTATTTGTCCCCTTAGGTTTGAATGGTTTCAATTGGGCTTTGTAAATAGGGCATTAGGTTTTGTAATAGTTTCAATTAGCTCCCTTATTAATAAAAACAGTTTTAATGTTCAATTTCTTTCAATTTAGTCATTTAATTTAATTGTTTGTTTATTTATGCAATTCAATGTAATTAATTTATATGTTTGCTTGCATGTTTTAAAATTAGCATATAGTATATTTTGTTAGACAATTAAATGCACTTGGATATTAATTAATAGAGCCTTTAGTTTAGGTTTCTTTAATTAGGGTTTAATAATTAAATATGGTAGATAATTGTAGATATTAGAAGTATATTAAATATGATTTTAGAATCCAAATATGGATGATGTTCCATTGTTTACAATGGGGTGTTATCACATGGATTTCTTTAAATTATATTTAATATATTTCTTACTTAAAATTGATTAATTTTTTAGCTAAAATCAAATAATTAATACATTGTAGTTAATTAAGTGTATATCGAATAGAATCTTTGAGGTTCAAATCTGGATGGTGTTGCATTGTTTACAATAGGGTGTTATCTCATCCTTGGTCATAATGATGTATATTCGATATACATTTTCACTTATAATAATGAATAATAAATTGTTAGAGCCTTGATTAGGATCAGAACTTTAATTAACTAGAAGGATTAATTAATTAGGAATATGATTAATTTAAAGGCTTTAAATATATGGAAGATGTTCAAGAAATTGACATTTTCACATGAAAGCCATTAAATTAATTAATATTCATAGATTTAAACAATTAATTAAATAGAGTATTTTTAGGAATAGAACTCAAAATTGACAAGACAATAAAATATCATTCATTAACAACCTTTTATGTTGGAAATTTATTTTTTAAAATACGAACGGAGGTGCCACCTAATGGGGTGCTTTTAATCTCGTATTCGAACAAAATGAATTTCCTTATAAAAGGATATATGCATTCGGAATGAAAATTCAGTTAATAATTATGGGATAAATTAAATTCAAACTATTATTCAAAAATGCCAAAATGCCACATAAAATTAAAGGTATCGATAACGGGCGTTCGTAGGGGTGCTAATCCTTCCCTACACGTAACCGACTCCTAAAACCAATTTTTAAAGACAGAATCTCTGGTTTGTTTTTTAGTGTCTGGTCTACCTCGAAGTGATCAGTGGCGACTCCAAAGTTTTTTTAAGAAATAAATAAAGAAAATGTAATTTAATATGAAAAACTCTAAATTTTCAAGACTTAATTAAAAATGGCCAGAAAACCCTAATTTTACAAAAGATCGATCATCAGGCTATTTTCACACGTCTCGATTTTCAAAAAATGGTCGCGACAGCTTGGCGACTCCGCTGGGGATTAAAAAAAACGAGTTTGGCCTAATTAATTTTATGTGGCATTTTTGGACAGTAATTTGAATTTAATTTTTCCTATAATTTTTTGATGAATTTTTTGGAAAAATGTAGATAGCTTTTTCTTGTGTGATATAAATTGTCATTCATGCATAAGCCTTCTACCTGGGCTTTTTACCCTTAAGTGGGAGTGAGGCATGATCTTACGTGAGTTATTCAGCTTCGTGATCAGATTTTGTCCTCCTTCCGGTATACCAACCTTATACACCGTGAGGTTACGCCTCCGCTATAAGGGGCCGTTTACTCCCAACTCGATGTCTTACTAGTCCAGTAACGACAGTTCGGGTACCCAAAGTCTAGATTGAAACCCACATGCTGTAATAGAAGCCTATCTCACTAGAGCCAGACATGGACCTAGGACAGGGTGCTGCAGATTTAAATTTATTTCTCTGGTTATTTTTTGGTGCAAAATAAACTGTTCTCTGGTTAATTTTACGCAATATAAATTATTTTTCCTATAATAATTATTTTTGCTTACAATATTACTTCACCATACTAACACATTTTTGTTTTGTTTTGTTTTGTTATATGTTGCATTGCATTCATATGAGGTATCAGTTCGAGAATTAGTCGAGTAGGCAGTGGCCATAAGAGCTGAAGGGTTCGATAAACAAGTGGGGGATAATATGTCACTAAGGACTGGATACGATAAGACTCATTACAAGAACGAAGATAATATCCGTGGAGGTCAGGTGTCATTAATGCCAAATTGTACCAGAATTTTTGTAGCATAATAAGGTTTTGCTAGAACCCGTTCGGTTTGAGAACCATAGGATAGGGAATATGAAGAGTCATTTTCAGAAAGATTTATGGGTTATAGTATTAAAATGTTGTATTAGAAAATTTTGAACATAATGAAATTCTGCTAGAACTAAGTTTAATTTGAGAATTAAAAGATAGGAATACGAAGAGTTATTTTCAATAAAATTTCTGAATTATAGTGTTGCTGTCAGACAGTCAAATGGATCAATAGTTGTTTAGGGCCGTAACTTGTTTATGAAGCCCAGTATAGTTATTTGCACTTCGGAAAGATGCATGTAACGCCGGCAATAGAGAAATACGAGGTTTTGCTACACTGCTCCAGTGGTCAAAAGGACATGGTTTATACGAGGTTTAACAACAGATCAAGTTTCAGGATACATTCAGTGGCAGTTATAGAGATAAACGGGAGTAATCTGAAAAAGGATAAATAATAGATAAATTGAAGGGGCATTCAAATACTGTTTTTAAAATCGAGGGAAGAAAATAAGGTTTCGAACCCGGAGGCAATATCCAAGTTTAACAAGTGATGAAATTCACCGAAGGATACCATAATTGAAGAAGGTGCTGATAAAGATGAGAAGTTGAAGAAAATGACAAATACAAGAAATGTAGTACAACAATTGAAAGATCCGTTCAAAAGTTTTGAAGGGGATTCACAATGAAGGGCAAAATTCTAAAAATCAAGTCAATGTAGTAATCCAGACTGTCCAGAAACAGAGTGATAAAATGATAAACTTTAGAAGCCAAGTGCCGGGGGTTGCCTAGCATGTGCAGATTTCGTCCGATGAAGTCATGAAACTGCAACAACATTCTGATATTGGCATCGAGCTAGGGCAGACGTTGACTCAGAGGCTGAACAAGTGATCAACCAAAGGAGCTGGAGTTAGTGAACATATTGCCTTTGCTCTGTATTCGACCTTTCAGTTAGATGGGTGTTGTTCTAATGACTAGTTCTTGAAACTGATACCTCGTGCATTCATGCATTACATCATTTAAAGTATTATGTAAAATAAAAATATTGCACTTTTGTTTAAAGTATTGCATTTTGATTAAAATATTGTATTTTGTTTAAAAAGTAACATTGTATTAGTTAAAATTCCTGTTCAAAAAGCATGGGAAACAGATTTATTAAGGTGAACAGTTACAAAGGCTGATGAGGACCACTTGAATCAAATGAAGAAAAAGGTTGATCAGTCCGAGAACGAGATGGAAACACGAGCTACCACATTGCTTGGAGTTAGATAAGTTGAGAAAATAAATATTCCAGACAAAATAGCAACATTGGTGATCAATGAGGAAACTTATCTCATATAAGGGTTCAGTCTGAAAGGTCTCTTCATGCAAAAAAATATAGCAAAAAAAAAGAGCAAAAAAGAGAGCAAAAAAATAAATAAAAAATGTCAAAGAAAAAGAGAAAAAAAAAAAAAAAAGGTAAAAATAGAGATGGAAATAAAAAGGTGAGCAAGTTTGGATCAATACAACTGGAAGCATTTGTAAAGAATCTAGAAGACCCGAGTTTGGATCATAAAGAGAACAGTGGAATGCTTGACTTAGTTACCAGTGAATCTTGAAAATACTAAAATGAAGGAAGCCCAGTGGACAGACATAGAAAGACTAAATGAAATCAAATTCTGGAGTTTAACCGAAAAGTCTTGCCGATCGATAGTTCAGTGATAGTCAGAAGACATAATGATCCCAAGAGAGATGATGGGCATAATAGTCTTTCCTAAAACGATGAATGCTAGGGTCAGTTGGAAATTGAAGCTTACTCACAAGGGAATTGATTGCAAAAGGAGCAGAATACAAATACAAGACAAAGAAACAGAAGAGATCGGTCATAAAATAAGACAATTATTCCTATCCAGTGCCGTATTATTTATGGCCCTGCTCTATACAAAATCACTCTCAAATAATGGTCCCATGGAAGTTTTTGGTCTCATCAGGGTTGGGTATTTATGTTCCGAGGGTAAAGAGTATGGTTCAATCAGAGACTACCATTTGCTAAAGCTGTTAAGACGAAAGGGAAATGATGGAAGTTATGACAAACTTTCGTGAATAACTTGTTGCAGTCAGGGGTTTTCTAGATTTAGAGTAATATTTTGGCATTTTTCCTGCAATATTTTCTGTACCAAAGAATGCTCCAAGATCAGATGCGCAAGATGCTCCTATCAGTGGAAGTCAAAAATTCAAACTAAATCTCATTCATGTTGTTATTGATAGATACATTTCAAATTGCTCGAAGCTTCGCAGTATTACAAGAAATTATCAGAGCCCTATTAATTAAGCTGTTACAATATCAAGACTCTTGTGGGTTATGAATGATACATTGAATGAAGTTTGCTATATTTTCAAGGTGCAAATTCAAAACTTTCTGAAGTAGGAGGTTTTGGAAGTTGATACCAAAGATCGGTTATTAAGATATGTAACTTTAAAAGTAGTCCCCCAATTGGAGAATTGCAATTGGATTGCTCAAGTACTGGAAATGTCAAGTGGAAAAAGAAAGAGAAGTGAATGAATGCAGTGATCAGATTCCTAGAAGAAAAGTCAACTGACTCACCAGGTCTATCATGGATGGTTCCTTGGACAAATGCAAATTTTGAGTGCCCATTTCAGACTTATCGCATCCATAGCCTAGTAAGGAAGATGTTAAGACCATATGCCCAAAGTTATGATTCCGATAGTATTTGCAAATTTTACATGGGACACCAAGATGAGCTACCAAGAAATACAGGCCCTTAATAGAGGAAACAATAAGTTGGTTAGTCAGAGATTCATAATGAATGCTTCCAGGATTGTTTAGAGTTTTGAATTCTGTCCCGTTCATTTCTAGGTGGCACAGTTTGCAAAAATTATCTCTGAAGTAGTATATGAAGTCAACTTTGTTACTTTCAGCCCAAAGATTCTCTTGTGTTGCTTCATAGATGATTTCAAAATGTAAGGCCATGGTTGCAAATGTTCGATCACTCACGGGGAGGATATGACTGAGTATGGGGCAATCATGTTCAGTTGGTATTTTTTATTTAGGAAAATCACTTATCAGAGGATGTGGTGATGATGAAATACATATATCATCCAATTCAGAGGCTTAGCAGGTTTTCCCACGGAGTCATGGTGGTTCTGTAAAATTAAAGATGAACTTGATAAAAGTTCAGGGACTTGAAGCATTTGATCGCCCTAAATAATAAAGGTGGGGAAATTTAATATGACAAGAGATGAGTGGAGCGTCATTGGAGAATTTAATCACTGAAGAGTTTAAAAAAATATGTTCAAGAATGGGCATGTCCTTGTAATGGTAAACGAAAATAAAGAATTGACGACAGAAGCGAATTGCCCGAAGTTAACTCAAGTCTTCCTTGATTAATGGTCAGTAGTGAATTACGAGAGATCTGTCTACAGTTTTAGGACCGTTGAGAAGTAATACCCTGAATCATCCCAATCGCTTTTGCACGCAAGCATTGAGGGTGTCTTTTGTAAGGGAGGCTATTTCGGTTTATTTGCTATGATGCTTGTTTCCTATATATTTTTCTCAAATGGCAAATATTTTACATTCTTCGATCCTTTTAATATTTTGTTCATTCTTTGTTATGGGTTAGTTTTTGTTCTCCCATACGTATATGTATATATCTTCACTAACATTTTTCTCAGGTCCCGAGATATTAATTATGAGAGTGACCCTGAATCAAACTCAGAGATCAACTTTAAAATGTGTATCTCTTCTACTTTATTTAGGCCTTTGGGAAGACATTAATGAGTGTTCAGGAATCACCGGAAATCCCAAATATAAATTTTGGTGAATTACCTCTAAAGCATTGTTGTCTAAGGTCTTTGAATGAAGTGATAACCCAAAACATCATCCACCTGAAGACGTCTTTTCTTCGAAGATATACAAGTATGTGAGGACATTTGGCATTCCTTCATTTCCCTTCACAAAGAAATAAAATAAGAAAAATATCATTTGTTGTCCCCTTTGAGCCTGAGGATTTTCTTTCGATTTAACCCAAACCAAGAATCACCCCTACATTGGGGGCAAAGAGGATGAAAGTTCGTTTGCAAGTGAAAGTGTACTATTTTGATCATCCTATGATAGTAATGCCTTGTGAATCAGGGGCAAATGAAACAAAAGTGAATATATCAAGCACAAAAGTTAGAAAGGCATGATGAATAAAAAAGAATGCTCTGAATTCAGTGAAAAAGAAGAAGCAGAATAAAAGAAAAAGAAAGAAACAGTGGAAATTTGTGTTCAAAAAGTCAATTGATTCAAGCTGAAGCGAAGAAAGAACTAAAGTTGAAAAGTGCAAAAGAAAAACAATACATATATGTGAGATCATCCATTCAACAAGCCTTTATCTAAAGAAACAGTGGAAGACTGATTTCAAGGAAAGAAAATAAACTCTATGGTGAAAACTCAGAAATGGGCAGTCTAGAGTGATCCACAAAAAAAAGCAAAGAAAAAGATAAAAGAAAAAGAAGAAAAGAGAGCATTTCATCCGAACATATTCAGGTCAGTGCAAAAATGATATTTCACTTGGAAGAAATGATCATTGGTTTCATCACCCTTAAGTATTTATTTAAGCCTATATATCATTTCTTTGGCAGCCGTGAGCCCTAGCCTACATTATAAGCCTTAAAAAACCAATTTGACCATATACGGGTATTGGAGCAAACTGAGTTTGTCTTTAGAATACACCCCGCTAATCAGGGTTAACCTTTCTTTAAGGACTTCCAGACGTCTAGTGCTTGATCGAGATCAAAAAAAGATGGAAGGATTGGGACATGGTAAGCTAGTGAGGTAAAGAGTGCCACCTTAAATGGGATAGAATTAGGTATACGGGAAATGTTTCTCCCAGAAGTCTAATAATTCAGAAGGGGTCACATTGGAGTTGATCTTTACAGTTTGATTCAAAGGTTCTATTGCACTTGATATTTAAGGGCATAATCTTGATTTTTGTTCTCATGTTTGCCATGACTTATCAAACTATTCCAGTCTCTCAAATCTAGTAAATAATATTTTGAGCCATTTACTTATTTTTTCAACAAGCATCTTGTAGATAAATTGATTAGATACAAGAAAAGCAAAGGATTTTATCGGTATTACTATGATGTATTAATCCTTTAAGTGCAGGCGGAACAATAGGTGTCCTCGATACTTGTTTAATGATGAAAAGTATGACGAGGAAAAGACACAACCCGGAGTGTCAACAACATTCAAATAAAAGCTGCGAGAAATTGACAGGTGATTATGGGGTAAAAAGAGAGAGCATGAGCCATCTTTTGGGCAAAAATATGCAGTCAGATCAATTCGTTGAAGGTTTTTGCTATTCAAAGGTAGGAAAGCAAGATGAATGTGAGCAAAGATAGTAGTCAAAGTCAAGCTAGAGAGGGGCAATGTTGCAAAAAAAGAACCTTACAGAACATCCCATGCCGGTAAGCAAGATCTGCAAGCTAGAATAATAGTGGATCATGATCTCTTTTAGAGCTATGAGAAAGAATTTTGTCAAAGAAGCTGAATGAAGATGTAGCAGGAGCAGCTTTCTAAGAAAAGGGTGATCCCAGTATTCAAATTGAGAGAAATACATGGTGAGATGCGGCAAAAAGAGTTCTATGTGCTTGATCCATGAAGGCAAAGAAAGTTCCATTAGAATGAAAGAAAAAACATTGTTGCAGAAACAAAAAAAGAAAAGAGAAAAAAAAGAAACTAATGTGAAAACCTGAAAGGGCGCCTTGAGAAGAAAAAGAAGAAAAGAAAAAGAAAATCTAAAGTGAAAACTTGAAAAGACGCTTTAAAGCAAAAGATGCAGAGATCATGAAGATTAAACCTAAGTGTGAGATGGGTTATTGCTGTTGGAAGAAGAAGTTTTAATGAAAGACGAAGTGAAGAAATTTGGAGCTCCCCAGCAGATGAAAGTTTGTCCAAGTGATCCTCAATTGACAACATTCATGCATCATATAGTTAGGCATCCATAAGTAGGAGCATGATAATTCATACATTCAAAGCATTTTTGCATATTTTGGTAGGAATGTGCAAAATCAATCAAGGAAAGATGAAAGTCAATCTATAGCCTCGAAGAAGTGGACCCAAGCAGAAACGAGCAAAGTTCTTGGAGGAAAGATCCAGTTAAGAAATAATAAAGATCTCGAAGATGAAGGTAAAACAAGAAATGAACAGAAATCACAGAGGAGAAAATCCGACAACGAGCGATAATAGATCTTTGAGAAATAGATCTAGCAAAAATTACAGATGAGTTTATTGAAAACAAATATATTAATGATTTTCTATTTGCAGATACATATTAGCAAGGATGTTACATTTACAGAGGTGGACTTTTCCAAAATATTCTGTTGGCAGAGGCGAATAACAAGATATTCTGGGTGCAAAGGCGGATTTCTTCATAAAAAAACTTCGTTTGCAGTGGCGGATCTCAAGATATTCTGCTTATAGAGTCAGATCTCAAGATATTCCAATTGCAAAGATGAATCTCAACAAAGATCCCGCTTGCAGAGGTGGATTTCTCAAGACATTCTGTTTGTGGAGGCAGATGTTAATGAATGGCTCCATTTGTATAGGTGTATTTTCACAAATATCCCGCTTACAAAAGTGGATTTTGAAATGGATTCAATAGATATTTCGTTTGAAAAGGCAAATTTCAATAAGAGGCTATGTTTGAAGAGATAGATTCAAACAAAGACAGATTTTAACAAATAATGTCGTTCACAGAAGCATAATTCAATATAACATGTTGTATGTAGAAGTAGATTCCAGCAAGATATTTTGATTACGAAGGCAGATTTCAACAAATATTCACCTGCAGAGGTGGATTTTAAACAAGACATTCTATTGAAGAGACAGGTTTCAGCAAGATATGAAGGGTATATTGCAGCAAAAGCTCTGATTGTTTGTATAGAAAATGAGATGAATTGCGACTCTAAATTCTTCAGGTCATTAGCAAGTCCTGTAAGCATGATGTTAAGACCGTTGGGCTAACACCTTCATAAATGATAAGAACTTTCTAAATGTCATCGCAAAAAGATGGCAGTGCCTGATATCAGCAGAAATATTAATCCTTTAGGCCCTCGGTTTCAAAAAAAGAAAGAAAAAAATAAAAAAAGAGAAAAAAGGAGAAAGAAAAGAGAAAAGAGAAAAAAGGAATAAAAAAGAAAAAGAAGAAAAAATGAAAAGAAAAGTGGCAAAAAGGGAGGAAGAAGAAAGAAAAAACCAGAAAAAGGAAAAAAGGAAAAAGAAGAAAGAATGAAAAGAAAAATAAGGGAAAAAGGAAAAGGAAAAGAATGAGAAGAAAAATAGAGGAAAAAAAGAAAAAGAAAGAGATGAAAAAATGGGAATAAAGAGAAAAAGAAAAAGAAAGACAAAAATGGTTCAAGTTGACGGATTAAAAAGTAAGAAAGACCAATTTCGGGCTCAAACGAAGAAGATTTGCAGTTTCAACATCTTTTGAAGCACTTGAAGTTTCTTAATGATATACCCAAATTGTGCATTTTTACAGTCAATGTTGGAAGAAAAATGATAAATTTGACTTTTGCAGATACATAAGAAATTGATCAACAAAGAAAGAAAAACAGGAGATGAGATTCCAGATGAGCTTCAGATAGAAAGATCAAGATATCTTAGGCAGAATAAGCAATGACATCAAAGAACTCAGCGCTTCAAGCGAGAAATTGAAAATATTTCATGGTATTTCAGATTGAATTTGAATTAATTGATAATGTTTCTTTTTGCAGGATCGATTGTTCCCCAGATAAGAGAAAAATCAACACTTCCAGTAAAGAATCCAGAGTGCTCAATAAGAAGATCTCAACCAGCAAAGAATTCAGAGTTCATAAGAAGAAGAACTTGCCAGCAAAGAATTCAGAGTTCATAATAAGAAGAACTCGCCAACAAAGAATTTAGAGTTCATAATAAGAATAACTCGCCAGCAAAGAATGAAGAACTCATAATAAGAAGAGTTTGCCCTTTGAAGAATAAGGAGGTTCATAATAAGAAGAAATTACTTATTCGACGCCTTTATAGAGAGGCAAACCAATGTTTGAAGAATTTCATAATAAGAAGAACGGCTTCAAACCTCGGAAGATGAATAATTTCATAATAAGAAAAACAGATTAAGATTCTACAGTTCGGCAGAAGTTTGAAGAATTTCATAATCAGAAGAACAGCTTCAAACCTCGGAAGATGAAGAATTTCATAATAAGAAGAATAGCTTCAGATTCCACATTTTAGCAGAAGATTGAAGAATTCCGTAATAAGAAGAACAGCTTCAAACTTCAGCATTGTTCGTAAAGAAAAATCCACCTTTCAGAGGATGACTAGGAGGTCTGGACAAAATTCGTGTATTTTCAGTCTTTGCTCTATCCCTGTTCCACAACAATGAGCAAAGATTGGCAGCTGTAATACCCGAATTTTGATCGGGCTAATAATAAATAATACTAAATAAATAAATCAGCCATTATAAAAATGTCCAAACAATGTCCAATTATATTTTACATACCTAGAATCCCTTTACAAAGTCAAAAGCCATTTACAAAGCCCAAATTCCCTTTTTACATCAGATTTCATGGTTTCCCGCCCAAAATTAGTACAATACAGTCCAAACAAACACAAAACCCAACTAATCCCATTTCCCTCCCAATTTATGCCACGTAGCAAGCACTTATTGGCCCGAAAGACCTTCACACGGATTGTGTGTTTTCTCCTATCCAGCTGGCTCTACTTACGTCAGCGGATCTAACACCTTATAAATACCTTACAAGAGAGAGAAAAAGTCAATAATAATAATTAGTCATAAATAACCTATTAAATAATAATAATAATAAGTAACAATTGAATAGAGATAGTGGCTTACCTTGGTAACGTTACCGACGCGCCAAGAGTTGAATTGCCGTTAAGAGGCTAAATAGACGGTCACCGAGAACATGAACGGACACCGAAGAAAGCACTGAAGCTGCCATGCCGCCGTTGTATAGGTATCATCTTTCTCAGTTTGTTTTTTCCATTCCCTGTAAATATCAAAGGAAAAACAGTTAGAAATATATGTGAAAACAGAAAATAAAATCCTATAAAGGCCGAGGAATTTCTTGTGGTGGCTGGAGTGTTTTTAGGGTTTGGCCAGAGTTGAAGAGGGCTTGGGTTGGGTTGATCTAGGCCCTAGGCTGGGGAAGAATGGATGATTCAGTTGAATCTGGGCTTAGTTTAGGATCAGAAAATCTAGGAAAATAAGGTTTTAGGGTTTGAATTATGGCGGTGATTGGTGGCTGGAAATTGCCTTACGACGGCCGGCCGAGGTGAGGCGGTGACCGGAATTTTTTAGATTCAGTGGCCGGTGAACACCTAAAGGTCGCTGGAGTGTGGCGGCTATGGATCTAGCGACGGAACAAGGGGCAGAGGAACGTCGGGATGTTTGGTGTTCATCGTGTTCATCTTGAACTCGGATGAACACTATCCCAAAGCCTATAATTTTAATCCGAAATGAGTGTTTTTCTGGAAAATTTGTGTTTTTAAGAGAGAGAGAGATGATTTCTAAGTGAGCTCGGGTTAGAAAGAGAAGATGCTAAGGGAAAATGAGTCAATTCGAGACTAAAGAGGGTTTTATACCCTAGCCAAAACGTTGCATTTTGGGAGTGGATCAGACCTAGGATCCGCGCGTTTTTGTGCGGGTCGGATCTCCGATCCCTTTTTTGTAATTCAGGCCTTTAAGTTTGCTTTGTAACCAATTAAGTCCTTAATTCCCTTTAATTCAGCTCTTATGCTTCGAATTCTTTCAATTTAGTCCCCCATTTCCTTTATTTGTCCCCTTAGGTTTGAATGGTTTCAATTGGGTCACTATGGGCTTTGTAAATAGGGCATTGGGTTTTGTAATAGTTTCAATTAGGTCCATTATTAATAAAAACAATTTTAATGTTCAATTTCTTTCAATTTAGCCATTTAATTTAATTGTTTGTTTATTTATGCAATTCAATGTAATTAATTTATACGTTTGCTTGCATGTTTTAAAATTAGCATATAGTATATTTTGTTAGACAATTAACTGCACTTTGATATTAATTAATAGAGCCTTTAGTTTAGATTTCTTTAATTAGGGTTTAATAATTAAATAGGGTAGATAATTGTAGATATTAAAAGTATATTAAATATGATTTTAGAATCCAAATATGGATGGTGTTCCATTGTTTACAATGGGGTGTTATCACATGGATTTCTTTAAATTATATTTAATATATTTCTTACTTTAAAATTGATTAATTTTTTAGCTAAAATCAAATAATTAATAATTAATACATTGTAGTTAATTAAATGTATATCGAATAGAATCTTTGAGGTTCAAATCTGGATGATGTTCCATTGTTTACAATGGGGTGTTATCTCAGCCTTGGTCATAATGATGTATATTCGATATACATTTTCACTTATAATAATGAATAATAAATTGTTAGAGCCTTGATTAGGATCATAACTTTAATTAACTAGAAGGATTAATTAATTAGAAATATGATTAATTTAAAGGCTTTAAATATATGGAAGGTGTTCAAGAAATTGGCATTTTCACATGAAAGCCATTAAATTAATTAATATTTATAGATTTAAACAATTAATTAAATAGAGCCTTTTTAGGAATAGAACTTAAAATTGACAAGACAATAAAATATCATTCATTAAAAACCTTTTATGCTGGAAATTTATTTTTAAAATACCAATGGGGTGTCACCTAACGGGGTGCTTTTAATCTCGTATTCAAACAAAATGAATTTCCTTATAAAAGGATATCTGCATTCGGAATGAAAATTCAGTTAATAATTATGGGATAAATTAAATTCAAACTATTATTCAAAAATGTCAAAATGCCACGTAAAATTAAAGGTACCGATAACGGGCGTTCGTAGGGGTGCTAATCCTTCCATACACGTAACCGACTCCCGAACCCAATTTTTAAAGACAAAATCTCTTGTTTGTTTTTCGGTGTTCGGTCTACCTCGAAGTGATCGGTGGCGACTCCAAAGTTTTTTTTAGGAAATAAATAAAGAAAATGCAATTTACTATGAAAACCCTAAAATTTCAAGATTTAATTAAAATGGCCAAAAAACCCTAATTTTACAAAAGATCGATCGTTAGGCTATTTTCACACGTCCCGAATTTCAAAAAATGGTCGCGACAATTAGAGATTGTGGACTTTATTAATAAATATTTAAATTTGAAAAAGTATATATATAATTAAAAAATATATAAATAGCGACTCGAGTGGGCAGCGGGCGTCCCTCCTTCCCACTCTCAAGGTCGGCCCTGTGAGTACGGCTTGGGTACCTATAGTTATTTATTATTCCTATATTTTTTCTATTCTCCCACCTTTTTTGCCTTTTTTCGACTTTCTACTTACATGATTCAACTATAAGTATATATAAGTATTTGTGATGTCATGTTCACATGATTTTTTTATGACTTTTTATCTTGTAATTTTAAAAAGGCTTAAATGAAAAATAGGTGCCCAAAGTATGCCTTTTTTGAACTTTAGGTGCCTAAAGTATTTTTTTTTGTAAAAATAGGTGCCCAAAGTTTTAAAAGCTATAATTTTAGGTGTCTGGCCGTTAATGGCAGTAAAGTTTTTTTAACCAATCAATGCTTGACACATGTTATATTTAATTTATTTTTAAAATTTTTTAAATAAAAATACCCAAATTTTTCTATTTTTCAAAAAATCCTAAAATTTTGAAAATTTTACAAAACAGTCCCCAAATCCCTAAAATTACCCAAACCCAAACCCCCAAATCGCTGCCACTTCTGTCGCCGATCGCCGCCCCTGAGCACACCAGTTTAGTGGCCGAAACAAGGCGATCATTTTCCCCAACACGGCGTCGCCGAAAACGGCGTATGGCTTGCCAGCCGAACGTCGATTTCACGTTCGACGTTCAGCTGCAAGCCATTAACCGTTTTTCAGTGACGTCGTGTTAGGAGACATGACTGCCTTGGTTCGACAACCAAACCGTTGTGCTCAGGGACGGTGATCGGCGGCAAAAGCGGCAGCGATTTGGGGGTTTGGGTTTGGGTAATTTTAGGGATTTGGGACTGTTTCGCAAAAATTATAAAATTTTTGAAAAACAATAAAAGTTTTTAAATTTTAATTTTGAAAAAAATAAATTAAATATGCCACATGTTAAGCATTGATTGGTTAAAAAAATTTAACACCCATTAACGGTCAGGCACCTAAAATTATAACTTTTGAAACTTTGGGCGCCTATTTTTACAAAAAAATACTTTAGACACCTAAAGTTCAAAAAATGCATACTTTGGACACCTATTTTTCATTTAAGCCTTTTAGAAACTATCGTTTTTCGTCTATGTTTCCATTTTCGTACCCGTTTCTGTATCCAAATCAGTACAACATAGATATAAAGCAACATACTACTAATAATAATAAGGATGATTCTACAATAAACGTCATGTACTGCTCTATACCAATAATCATGTGTACCGCAATGTACCATTAGCTATTTTAATTATTTTTAAAATAATAGGGACTGAAAGTGTTATTATCTATTTTTTAAAATAAAATCTAAAAAAACATTTTTGTATTATTTTTTTCAGATTTTTTCTTTTTGGGTAAAATACACAAATAATAACTGAGCTTTGGTAAATTATTCAATTTGGTAATCAAACTTTCAATTGCTTCAATGTTAGCATTAAACTTTTAGTTTTACTCCAAATTAGTCATTGACCTGTTAACGGCCGTTAAAAAGGTGATGAGACAGTTAAAATATTTAAATAATAATACATTTAGTCCTCCATGTTTGCACATTCAAACAATTATATCCTAATTTAAAAATTAAATAAATTTAACACTCATTATTTACAAATTATTTCAATTCGGTACTATTTTAATTAAAAATAATTTAATCCAAAACTCAAAATATTTTATCCGAAGGATTTTCATCGAAGACATGTAGAGATGAGCATCATGAGAAGTAAAATCGGATTTGAAATATCTGACCGATCTTAAAATCAGAGAAAATGACACTTTAGACGTCGACTGCACCATCAAAGAGTGCTATCGGGTAATTCTTGATGTGGATGACACACTTAAAACAAGCCATCCACCGATAGTTGAATTTTGATGACCGACAAAGTGTTGTGAGGAACTGCTGATAGGTAAATTAGGGTGGTCATCGCACCATCACCATGATCATATGAAGAAAATGAAGGTGCAAGGCCCTTGTACATTAAAAGAAGGAGGTAGGGAAATTTGGATTCTGGTGATATATATTCAATTTTTTTGTGTTGACATCTTGTGGTGACCAAGGAATGTGAATTGTGAAAATATGCAAGTTAGGATGGGAACGAGTAAGTTTACAGCTTATAATTTAATTAGGGAAAAAATGGAATTTTTTTGGGTGAGATTATTATTCATTCATATGCTATTATTATGATATATATTAAAAATACTCAATGCCAAATTGAAATAATTTATAAATAATGAGGGTTAAATTTATTTTTTTTTGAATTAGGGCATAATTGTTTGAGTGTACAAATATGGAGCACTAAATGTGTTATTATGCAAAATATTTTAACTACCATGTCACTCTTTTAAAGGCGGTTAACGGGTCATGACCAATTTAGAGTAAAAATAAAAGTTTAATGGTAACAATTGAAAGTTTAGTTACCAAATTGAATAATTTACCAAAGTTCGGTTATTGTTTGCGTACTTTACCCAAAAAAATCTGAAAAATAATATAAAATATTTTTTTTTAGATTTTATTCTAAAAAGGATAATAACGCTATCTGATTATTTTAAAAGTAAGTAAAATAGTTAATAGTATATTGTGGCATACATAATAAGTGGTATATAGCGATACATGACGTTTACTGTAGAATCATTTCTAATAATAATATCAGAATGTAAGAAAAAAATGATGAGTTTCTTATTGGATGAGAACCGACCATCTTTGAGTTGGCGGAGCTCCAATGTTCTGCTGTTGAAGACAAAAAGAAGCACAAGTAGGATTTAAGGTCTGAGGTTTTACGATAATGCAAAGAAAGCATTTAACTTGCATTAGGAATCTAATTATAATATCCTAGTTTAGATAATATAAGAGTTTTACTTGGATTGTTTTTGTTCTTTTTGAAAAGAAAAGTTTAGCTTGGATTAAGATGATCTAAAAGTTTGCTTTTAAAAAAAAAACTGAAGTGGAAATTAAACTAGAAGCCTAGTGAATACTAGCTTTATAATAAGGAGGACTTTCAATATTTTTGGTAAATAAGACTTGAACAGAATTAAGAGGTCGATCATAGTTTAGCAACTCGAACTGAGGATAAATCAATTGCTTGGTTGGCGAATGGGCCGGTTGATTAACTTCTCGGGATACCCAAAGAAACTCAAAACTTTGCTTTTTAAGTACCATTAATAATGGACAAAAATCGTTTTCGGTGCTATTTTTTATACCAAAGCTAGAAAATCAAATTTTGAGCATTGATCTTCATTTCTAAACCCTAAATCTTAGGCCATATACTTTAAAAAATATATTATGTCCTAAATTTTCTACATTCTAATATTAAATTCTAACCTTAAATCATAAGTCTAAGTTTTTAGTGTGAGGCATAAATAGGTGTACCGAAAAGGGTTTAGGGTAAAGTTAGGGTTTATGGTTAGGAAATTGATGTAGAGTATATTTTTTAGAGTTTATGGTTTATATTTAGAATTTAAAATTATAGCTTAAAATTTAACTTTTTAGTGTTGGGCATCGAAAATAGCATAAATTTTTGTTCCTTATTTTAACATGTAGAAACATCCATATTTTTTTTAAATAATGATATATATATATGTTTTATTTGATGCCTAAAATGTGACTTTAAATTACTTTTGCCGAATTAGTTTCTTTTTAACAGGTTCAATTGTCTGGTCTTTAGATTACTTTTGTTTGATCCTTGGTTGGCAGTTCTTCGAAATGGGTGGGAACGATGTGCCGTCTGATCAAGTTATCGAAAAACTTACTCAAATGCAATGTGAGAAGTCCGATGCCGGGGAAGATGTAAAAGTTGTCGGATCCTCAAGATGTTGGTAAATGATCTATAAAGACGATTCAACGTCTTTCGTAGAAGGCGGCTAACTCTTCATTAAATCTATCTCAATATAAAAAAATATTAATTCGATTCACAAGTCAATATACGAATTTCTTGAATAATCTACTTTTCTTTTTTTAGCTACATTTTTCGAATTTCGAATTAATTGTGTAAACTAAAGAAACACATCAATTTTCTCACATATATCAATTTAGAAGAATATTCTTTAGATTAGGTTCAAACACAAATTATTTAATAAAATAGTTCGAAAGTAACAATCTCATTGATTACAAGCAAGGAGTATGAAGTGCAATCCCGAGGGCGATTTTCAATGAGCTGATGGGCTAATTTTTGTGCCATTTGGTGTGTAGTCTCGACAAGTTCCTTCGAATACGATATTCCCGGGTGCAAGAGATTCAAGCAAGGAGCATGAATTTCCATCTTCTCAAGCTTGATACCGCCCTTAAGCAAATAAGTAACGAATTCGGCTTCCATTGGTTGCCCCGAGAATCCTATTATCTGCACCTCCTTTAGGCACTCATGCGGGTGCTTGTGTGGATACCCCTCCACCTTCGGCACCTCGCCTAATTCCCTCTTGATTACGTTCTCCTTTGTAATCTGATTCAAAATCTTCAACACATAAATTCAGTATACAACATGTGAAGTTGAATATATAGAAATCTGTTCGAGTCGAGGAAGTCTACGAAATTTAGTTATATAAGCTGAAGCATCGTAGTGGAACTTCGGATGTATGCACGAGTCATGTAAGTAGATAATAACAAAAAAATCACGGGTGGAAGAAAATTTTTTTTACTAATGTCGAAAAGAAGAATGTGAATAATTCAAACACAAAAATGTCATACAATACACTTAGGACTCGAGCTAAAAACAAGAAAACAACTCCTCACCCCATACATACAAACTAATAGCACAAACACGATCATCACCCGCCCTCACCTATGCAAGTTGCACCCAAATATCATGCACCAAGGATGGGGAAACGAGAAATGATGAAAAATTTGTTAATCAAACCATTTAATTAACAAATTTTTCATCTTCTTCGTTTCCCCATTTTTTTCCCTCCAATTTTATTTTTTAAAAACTTGATTAGACAATAAACTTTCTAGTCAGAACAAACGAAATTCGGATCACAACTTTTAACCCACGATGAATCCTCCAAAATTCTAAATCCAAATAACGTCTATGACATACTATGCAAAATGCACAACAATAGCAACCTTGAATCAGAAGCAACTAACCTCTAGTTTAAACTTGTGCAAGAACGGTGATGCCTCTATCAGAGATTTCAAAAGGAGGAATGTTATTTGAAAAGGTAATGTAACTTCACAGGTCAAGTGCCGAAGTCCGGTGAATTCAGGGAACGCCGGTAAGCTCTTCCAAGAGACCAAAGAGTAATCAGATTTGCAGACAACTTTAGTCAATTCATATCGAGAAAATGAAAAACAAAAACAATTCGGCTTACCGTAGATAAAAGGGCCAAACTTAAAGTCATACTCACTAACTGATGCACATAACCGGACAGCTGACAAGCCAAGATTGGAATGTGGTAGTCGTTCGAACAAGAGTAATGCAGCTCCGTGAGTTTGGGGGCATGCCTTATAACCAAATCCATTGGTCCGAATTCCTTTTCACAATATTCAAACGAAACAAGATTTGGTGCGGAAACTTCAAGACTTGAAACAAGTACACATTTAGATATGTGCAAGTGTTTCAACCTCAGTGATGAACCTGCAACTTTAGGATGTCTAAGCAGTGGCGATTTTTCGACACGAAGGCTTTCTAGCACCGGACAATTCGAAAGAATCCACCCCAAACACTCGTCGGTTACAGCCACATGTTTCAAACAAAGACAATTAAGGAATTCAATCTTGGAAAAACATTCTTGTGGGAAAGGGTGATACCTTATAAGATATCCAAACCGTAATGGTTGGAGATCCAGTTCCAGCTTTTTGCCATCTTTTCTCATTTCAATCTCAATCCGTTTATTCATATACTGCTTTGAATCTTTGAAGACTAAAATAGAAGGCCAAAATTCCCAAAGCTGTTTCCATCTGTGAGAATGAAACCCGGTTTTCAGCAGTGCTTCTTCGGGTATGAAAACAGACAGGATTTTGGTAAGAACATCATCAGGCAATTCACTTATTCGATTCCTCGTATTCTTCTCATCATGTTTCACCTGTTTTGTACAAATCAAGAGCCAAAAAATAGTTTAAGCAAAAGGGCAAAAAGTTTAATTTAACATCAAATTTCTGTCATGAAAAAAAAATAAGATGAAGAATTCTTATAGAAAGATAAATTACCATGTTTGAGTTGGGGAAGTAATAAGGCAGACGCAAAGTTTTAAGGTTGAAATTCTATACCATCTCAAAGAGGAAGAGATAGCCGTGGAAGAGCAATATATAGGTTTCACATAGTTAGGGTTTTATTTGACATATTTTTTTTAAATGTTAAAATCTAATGTTATCTTAATTTTTTTAAAGATTTTTATGGCAAGTGAAGGATATCTTAATATGTATTTTAAATAATTAACGCAACCTAACAATATTTAAAAAATAATACAAACATTTAATAAAATAAAATAATTACAAACAATAAGTTGGTTTAGGGGATGAGACATTAGATTCCTTAAGCAAGCTCAAGGGTTCAAATCCTGATAATTTTTTATTTTGAAGTACTTTAATCATCAACGTTTCATTTCAGGTTAAAGTGATCTATCCGTGGATGAAAATTTGTTTTTTTTTTTTTTTATTTCTCAGCAATTAGTAGAATTTTATTGAAATAGAGGACAAAACACCTCCAAGCAGACAATACACCCTGTACAAAATAAACACATCCCAGGTTTTCAAACATCAATATCAAAAAACTAAACAAAGATGATAAAGATTAACCCACAAGGGCGTCAATCATCGAACTAACAGAACACTACGATGCAGACTGAGCAAAACATACTCGGCTGCAACTCCAAAACAACAACAACACGAACCACCAATACGAGCTAAACTACCACCAAGCTTTGAACAGATCAATTCTGTGCATACCATCCTTAGCAAGGCAATCTGCCATGACATTGTTCTGTTTAGGCACATGCATGAGCTGAACTTTTTCAATCCTTCGAATAAAAAATCAATTTCCAAAAAAATCGACCCCAACTCCACGGACGTTGCAAGGCATTGTTGATCCAACTCAATGTCACTTTGAAGTCGGATTCCAGTATCAAGGCAACCTTCCCTAATCAATTTGCTTCTATGAAGACCTCCAGAGCAGTTTTAATAGCACTTACTTCTGCGTAATCTGAACCAAAACTAGCAATCGTACCTGAGAAAAGTGCTCTTAGTACTCCTTCCTCCGTGCACAGCACACCGTCAAACCCTGCACCATCATCCTTAATTTGCAACGCCGTCTACGTTAAATTTCACATACCCAGCTGGTGGAGGCGACCACTCGGAGACCTCGATCGATTAATAAATATTGAAAACGTAATGGATGTATACGTGATTACCGAGTCGGGTTTTACGTTTAATATATATAATGAAAACCGAAACTAATTGGTCTCACTGATTTCCTTCGGTTTTGCAATTTACCACTTAAATAAGCATCACCTAATTTATTTAATGGAACTTTATGGGTAATTAAAATTCATTTGAAATGACCAATAAGTGTTGGTGTATTGGTAAGGTACATTGTACTCCTAAGGAAAGTACGTGAATTTGAACATTGGAGACGACATTATTGTGAGGGGCAGCCTTGCACCCCGAACATAGACCATAAGACGAACATATTATTACCAAAAAAATTATTCATTTGAAATGAACTATTTTTACCCTTTTCTTTAAATATCATTTCTCTTGTATGGTTGTATAATTAATATACAAGTTTTATTTGGCGGTGGAAGAGGGAGACCGACGAGAGAGAAATTAAAATGAATTTTGGCCTGTTCGTGAACTTCAGAACATTTTTTGACAAAATAGAGGTCGAATTTATAGTAAGAGGCCTGAGACGAAGTAACTGGTAAAATTTGTGACTGAATGACCCTCATCTACGACCGTTTGAGATTTAAGAGCAACAAAAAATGTTCAATATCTAAATTTTAGTGACAAAAAATGTTCAATGTCTACGCTTTAGTGACAAAAAATATTTTATGTCTAAACTCCAATAAATATATTGAATGTTTTGAAACTTCAGTCACCAAATTAAGTTTAAAAGTAAAGTTTATTAATGATTTACACCCTACATCACACCCAATATATGTAGATAGATAGTAATGCAGCAACAGAAAACACATACCATTCAACTATGAGTGTTGAAGGTTGCCAAATTGGTATTTGAACGAGAGGGCGCCGTATTATATATGGACATGAAGCTGAAGGAGTTTGTGTCGGGCCTCCTGGCACTACCAGCCAATGTACTTACCCTTGTGATCAGGGATGAACCGAAAATTTTTATGTTTTTTATTGTAAATATATTTTTGCCTACTTAAGATTTTATAAGTTCGCCCCTTAACATAAATTTTTGCTTCCGTCATGTGTGTAATGCGACCAAATCTCATCGGACAATTCGAAAGAATCCACCCCAAACTCTCATCGGTTACAGCCACATGTTTCAAACAAAGACTCTTAAGGAATCGAATCCTGAAAAAACGTTCTTGTGGAAAAGAGCAATGATACCTTATAAGTTATCCAAACCATAATGGTGGGATATCCTGTTCCCGCTTTCTGCCATTCTTTCTCATTTCAATCTCAATCCGTTTATTCATATACTGCTTTGAATTTTTGAAGACCAAAATAGAAGGCCAAAACTCCCAAAGTTGATTCCATCTGTAAGAATGAAACCTGGTTTTCAGCAGTGCTTCTTCGGGCATGAAAAGAGACAAGATTTCGTTAAGAACATCATCAGACAATTCACTTATTCGATTCACCTGTTTTGTACAAAACAAGAGCCAAAAAAGTTAAGCAAAAAGGCAATCGTACAAATAAACCAACATACTAATGATCAGACAATTCACTGATTCGATATCATTCCCATAATGTTTTCAGCTGTTATTTTTATTGAAATCAAGAGCCAAAAAGTTTAAGAAATCTTATAGCATGAGAAATTACCATGTTTGAGTCGGGGAAGTAATAAAGCAGAAGAAGCAAAGTTTTAAGGTTGGAGTTCTATACCATCTAAAAGAGGAAGAGATACCCGTGGAATAGCAATATATAGCTAGGGTTTTATTTCACAAATATTTTTAAAAATTCTTAATTTAATATTATCTTTAATTTTTTTTAAAGATTTTTACGTTAGGCGAAGGATATTCTAATATCTATTTTAAATAATCAACGCAACCTAACAATATTAATAAATAAATAATTAATAAAAATAAATTTAATAAAATAATTTATATAATTTATACTTTTATGAACCATTTGTTGTTCAAATTATTTTATATCTATTTCAAAATGAAAAATGTTATTATTTTAAGGATTAAAATCTTATATATTAAAAAAAGCAATTGATCAAAATTCTAAATAAAATTCTGATAAATAATAAACATACATGGAAATATAATAATTTGATTTGATTTTTATGACATAATGTTTATTCATAATTTATCAACAAATTGAAATAATTATGTGCAAACAATGCTCAATTATCTTGGTCCGATTTCTATTCACCACTTCATGCACAAACAATTGGTGCATGATTTCACGGCAAACAAACAGAAAAGAAAGATACAAACAAACCGTTCATGTAGTTGTCTTGGTCCGATTCGTTCAACACAAAAAGATAGTCTCATATTCTTGTTGGAACTAAGAACCTTTATGCACAAATTCCATTCATATGATTTATATGACGACAAAAAGGCACTGCAACTAGGATTTTATTTGACTCAGACTCGACAGTTTTTGATCTAATTCGATCTTATGAGGTTGAATTTTTTAAAATAATTTTGGGTTTAAATTTAAGATATAAATATCTTATCAGACTCGAAATAATAGTTTAATTTTATTCTTAATACTTATATATAATTATCATAATGTCCCTCTCTAAAATTCATGTTAAGTGAAGGTGTTAAAATTCCAGTTCAGATACTAGTCGGTCAAAAACCCGACTCAACCCGACCCATGACATCCCTAACTGCAACACTCTTTAAGACGAGTACACATACATGAGGGTCTATTTTATTATTCATGTTTAAAATTTGTGATTCTTTTTCTCAATAGTATCGTCTTTAAAATTTAAAACCCTTGTCGATAACTCTTAGTTCTTTTAACATATCTTATCCGTATCTATTTTTGGTGTGTAGCGATGTCCTTTTTCGCTAAAAACGAAAGTTTCTTATTTGTTTTGAGAATATTTTCTTCCGCGTGAGATTTTATAAAACCCGTGTTTTATTTAAAAATTGGAGTCGCCACCGGCCACTTAGGTAGGCCGGATACCATAAAACCAGAGATTTAAAAAAACTGTTGGGTTCGGGAGTCGGTTACGGATGGGGAAGGATTAGCACCCCCACACAGCCCAAAATTGGTACTTTAATAATTACCGCTTTATTAATATTGGATTTTCCGGGTTAAAGTGACGATTAGTTTAAAATTCGGTTATAATTGCGAATAAATTTTAAAGGCCCCGTTATCCGAGAGTAAACGTCCAACCACTATCACTACGCCTGATACTGGCCCCGTTTACACTCGGATAAAAGGGCACCGCATTGACAATTTATATCTCGATATGCAATCTTAGTGGGCAAAATATAAAACAGGGCAAATAATTTAAATGCAATAAATATTAACATAACAGAATACTAATCTAAGATAAATAAAATACGTAACTAAAACATACATATATACATATTAATCTTAATAGTAAATAAAAACAAATTTAACATATCACGATAACAAGACATGAATAAATACATGTATGAACAAAAACACATATTTCAAGAAGACATACATATTAGAAATAAAACACATTTCAACATATGTAGAACAAGATATTATACATGAAAAGAAAATATACTAACACGTAACCCTAAAGCCAAGAGAACATATAATACATGCTAAAATACAAAACATGTTGTGCACGAGCCAACTAGAATATCAACATGATATGCGTGATACGAATAACCGAACAAATACATAAAGATACATAATCATCATAAACTTAACACACATATACATGTAAACATGAAAATACAAGGCATATACGAGGGATATATAATAAGGCAAAAGGCTACATCAACATACACGATTATAATAAACGAACATGAATATTTACATGGAAACAGGACTGAAATGAAAAGAAATAAACATCAGTAGCAGAAATTAAAGGACAATAATATGCAATTTAGGGACGAGAATGCAAGCAGGACTGAACTTGAAAGGACTGAAACTGTAATTGGACCAAGGGGCAGGCTTGAAGTGAAAAATCCAAAAATGCGGGATGGTTAAAGGGGTAATTTTACCATTTAAAAACTGATTCGATGTAATTTAAGGACTAGATTGCAAGATTTTGAAATACGAGGGGGACCAGAGTTGTAAATATCCCCTACGGCGAGACACAAACGAAAATATCGAAAGCACAAGGGGATTTATTACGTAATTTGCCCATTTCACAAAATAAAAACACCTATAAAAACTCTTTCTTCAGCCCAGAATCAAATTTTCATCATTTTTTTATAATAAACGTTTTCTCTCTCGTTTTCTCTCAACCTTATCCCATGAACCCAGAAACCGCCGGCCGACCGCCATTTTCTCCACCGCCGGCCGCCGCTAGCCGGCCGGCGAGCCAAAAAAAATACCAAAATGAACCTTACCTTACCCTAAACTCGAATCCGACCTTGGATTTGGAGAAAAAGCCCCTATTCGTCCTAGATCTAAGAAAAGAAAAACAAAAAAACCGTATATGTTTTTTTCTAGACCGAAGGAACACCTTCCCCTTTTAGCTGGCTCACCAGATTAAGGCTTGTTGCCGGTAGAGGAACTGTCCTCTAAAGGTAAAACGTCACTCTCCTTTCCCTTCCATACTTTTAGAATACATGCATGCATGTAATATTCAAGATGGATGGATACCTTTGTATGATCTCTGTAAGTTTTTTTTGAAAAATAAAATGATGAGACTTGTTTGTATTTCTGGAAAAGTGGGTTACAACTGAACTGAGACCTTTCGTTTTTTTTGCTTTGTTACATATATCCTTGTCTCTTTGGTTTGGTAACAAGTAATATAATATATTTTTTAGATCTGAACTGATGCTGACATAATCTCTCTTTTTTTGTGTTCTGATATGTCTGAACGTGGTGGTTGGAGACCGGCATGGTGGAAGCATGGTGGCGGTGTGGGGGAGTTGTCTTCGGCCAGAGGCGTTCTCGGCCATTGGATCAGATCTGATCTAACGGTCGGGCTGGCTTGAAGGATGAACGGCCCAGATGAAACCTTGATCGGTGAAACGGCTCCAGATCATGACACGTGGGGCTCAGCAGTCGAGGGGTTATAGCGCGTGGGACTCACGCACGCGTGGGATATCGAAGAGTCCGCGCGTGGACCGCACGCGCGCGTGGCACTTGAACCGTCTAGACGTGTAGTTCACGCGGCTGGCTAGATATTTTATCCTTCCTTGATCGTGGCCGTTGGATCAGATCTTGATCCAACGGCCCATAGTTATCTGCACAAAAATAATTAGAGTTAAATAGGGTTTTGGGCTTGGGCCAACCGGGCCTTGTATTATTATTTTTGTAATAATGTGGACATTTTAATTTAAGTGGGCTTCCTATTATTTTTTTCAGTTTTGTCCATACATATTAATATATTAATATAACAATAAATACAGATACATACGTACTTACGTATACATACATACAATTGTGATGAAATACGTTCACACATACATATACTTAATAATACATGCAACACTTATTCGTATATATTCAATAATAACAAGTACACTAATATACACATGCAAACACATATAGACCTACTCATATACTAACATCTATTTGTACGATACTCCTAATATAAATATAACCATATCATACGTATATTAATAGGTACGTAATACACCATATCAATATATGCATACCCTCACACTTATATCATTATATAATACATTAACATATACACGCGCACACCTACATGTAATCATGTACTAATATGTTAACATAATACTTAGAGGTTAGATAAAAATGAGTGATTACAGTTGCCCCTCTTTGCTTGTTCTCATGGAATGAGAACAAAGCAAAGATTCATAAGCACTCATTTTTATCCGACTTCCCTATTTGTAGCTTCGGAAACGCGTGCTCTTCTGGAACTCTTCGCTTTTCCTTAGCTGAATCTTTAGGCTCGTAAGTTCTTCCTATATAGAGCTTTGTCGCCTTCCGATCTTGGAGTTATAGGCTCTTTCTTCATAGAACCCTTTTATTCTGAAGCCTCGAGTTATGAGTCCCTCCTATATATAACTTTTCACTCTGAGACAGTAAAGCTTGGAGTCCTTCCTATATAGAACTCTTCGCCTTCAACGCTGGTTTCTCCTATGTAAAACCTTTTGCGTCGCTGATGGATTCTTCCGACTGGGAGTTCTTCCTGTATAGAACTGCTAGTCTTCAAACCCTGGAGCCGTCAGTCCTTCCTATATAGAACTTTTAGCATCTGAAATCTCAGAGCTACAGGTTCTTCCTATATAGAACCTTTCACTCTAAGATAGTAAAGCTCGGAGCCCTTCCTATATAGGACTCTTCGCTTTCGACACGACAGGTTTTCCCTATATAAAACCTTGTGCATCATGGGTGAATTCCTTCGACTGGGAGTTCTTCCTATATAGAACTGCTAGTCTTCACCCTGGAGCCGTTAGTCCTTCCTATATAAAACTTTCAGCTTCTGAAATCTCAGAGCTACGGGTTCTTCCTATATAGAACCTTTCACTCTAAGACAGTAAAGCTCGGAGCCCTTCCTATATAGGACTCTTCACTTTCAGACACAACAGGTTTTCCCTATATAAAACGTTGTGTATCATGGGTGAATTCTTTCGGCTGGGAGTTCTTCCTATATAGAACTGCTAGTCTTCACCCTGGAGCCGTCAGTCCTTCCTATACAAAACTTTCAGCTTCTGAAATCTCGGAGCTACGGGTTCTTCCTATATAGAACCTTTCACTCTAGGACAGTAAAGCTCGGAGCCCTTCCTATATAGGACTCTTCGCTTTCAGACACAACAGGTTTTCCCTATATAAAACCTTATGTATTATGGGTAAATTATTTTGGCTGGGAGTTCTTCCTATATAGAACTGCTAGTCTTCACCCTGGAGCCGTCAGTCTTTCCTATACAAAACTTTCAGCTTCTGAAGCCTCGGAGCGGAGGATTCTTCCTATATAGAACCTCTCTCTGCAGGCGCTTGGAAACATAGGCCTTTTGTATGTAGAACCATTGTCTCCACATTTGGGATTCACACCACGATGGCTACCGATGTCTCTTTGAATCCACAGATACCTGTCTAAGATAAAACAAAATGCTATGACAAATGAATTGACATGCTCCTAATCCTAGTGATGTTTGACTATTTATGATGCATGAGTGTCAATATCTTGGTGGGCTTGCTTTGATCCTTATTCGATCTCGTTGTTCACTTTCTCTTTTTTCACGGGCGTCGATACCCCACTTCACTGTCAGGTTCAACCATTCCAACCTTTCTTTTTCTCTATTTACGACTTGGGATTCTAAAGTGCCCTTTCGGGTTTTCGCTTTAGAGAGTTTTTTTAGGGGTACCCTTCTGGGTTTTCACCCGAGAGATCTCTCTTGTTATCTCGCATGCTTTCCTTGAATAAGCAGGACGTACGCCATTGGTTATCCTATCCGGTTGTTTGAAGCTTTTCGCCTTCCCTATCAACAGCCGTTATGTAGGGAGCTAGAGGGCGAAGTTAACATCATTTTCTTTAATCACCTACATTTTTAAGGTTAGATCACAGTAATGCTCAGAAATCTCTTGTTTTACCATAAGCCTATGTTAGCTTATTTGCTTGAAATTACCAAGAATGCAAGGAATGGATGCTCAAAAACACGATTTTATTACGATTAAGGGCTTGGGATATCTTAAAAGAGGTATGACACACATGGGAAAGAAGAAAAATATAAAATACAAGATCCCTCATTATCTTCGGTATGAATGATACATGATCCTGTCAACCGGCGTAGAATTTTTTTGCCTGAAGCTCCCTCTTCACGGTGTTCATAGGGATACCATTCTCTTCGAATATCTAACTTTTCAATTTACCCGAGCCGCCCTTTACGGGTTTTCAACTCGGGTCGTCCCTCTGCTTCAAGACGCCCTGTTTCGGGTTTTCGCCCTGAGCTCTCCATTTTTGTTCTTTTCTTCTTTTTATTTTCTTTTTTTTCTTTTTCTTTTTTTTTTTTTTTTTCTTTTTTCAAAGATAGTATTTCTTAACAGCATCAGAATTTATAGGGTTTTTCAGCTCGTCTCCATCCATTTCTATTAGGATTAGGGCTCCGCCTGAGAAGGCCCTTTTTACCACATACGGCCCTTCCCAGTTGGGCATCCACTTTCCTCGAGAATCTTTCTGAATCGGGAGGATTTTCTTGAGCACCAGATCCCATTCTTTGAATTCTCTTGAGCATCATCCGCTTTTGGTACATCTGACCATGACAAATGGCCTTTAGTCTCTTTTCATCAATGAGATTTAGCTGGTCGAGTCTGGCCTGCACCCATTCAGCTTCTTCCAATTTTACTTCATTTAAGACTGGAGAGACGGGATTTGTACCTCGATGGGAAGTACTGCTTCGGTACCATACACCAAAGAGTAGGGTGTTGCCCCCGTTGATGTGCGAACGGACGTCCTATAGGCGAAAAGGGCAAATGGCAGCTTCTCATGCCAATCCCTGTAGGTATCTGTCGTCTTTGCTATGATCTTCTTTATGTTCTTGTTTGTCGCTTCTTTGCCCCATTCATTTTAGGACGATAGACTGTGGAATTATGGTGTGTTATCTTGAATTGAGTGCACATGTTCGTCATCGTTTTGTTATTCAGATTGGAAGCGTTGTCGGTGATGACCCTTTCTGGCAATCCGTATCGACAAATGATCTCCTTCTTTAAGAACTTACATATTGTAGTCCTTGTGATGTTGGCGTAAGACGCTGCCTCTACCCATTTAGTGAAATAGTCTATGGCGACCAGAATGAAACGGTGTCCATTGGAAGCTTTCGGATGAATCTGCCCGATGACGTCCATGCCCCACGCCGCAAAAGGCCACGGAGATATCATGGTGTGTAAAGGCGATGGGGGGCGTGAATCTTGTCAGCGTAAATTTGGCATTTGTGGCATTTCCTGGCGTAATCGATGCAATCTCCCTCCATGGTCAACCAGAAATAACCATATCTCATAATTTTCCAGGCTATAGACAGCCCGTTGGCGTGCGTTCCACAGAGCCCGTCATGTACTTCGGCTAAAATCTCCTTCGCCTCCCGGGCATCCACACATCTCAGCAATGTCTGATCATGACTTCTCCTATATAGGATCTCCCCATCTAGGACATATCTTGTTGCCATTTTTCTAAGTGTCTTTCTGTCATTGTCATTTGCCCCTTCTGGATACTTTCGAAGCTTGACATATTGCAAGATGTCATAGTACCATGGGTTTTCATCAATCTCTTCATGTACATTACAACAATGAGCAGGCCTTTCAAACGTCCACATCTCAATGGGCTTCATTTCTGCCCCGGTGTTTGTTTTAAACATGGATGCCAAGGTTGCCAAGGCGTCTGCCATCTGATTTTCTTCTCGGGGTAGGTAATTGAAGCTGACCTTTTCGAACTCTTTGGTGAGCTCTTGAATCAATTCATAATATTTGACCAACTTTGGGTCCCTGGTTTCCCATTCCCCGTGCAATTGGTAAATTACTAAGGATGAATCTCCGAATACTTGAAGTTCCTTAACCTTTCTCTCAATAGCTGAGTTCAGTACAATAAAACAAGCTTCGTATTCAGCTATATTGTTAGTGCAGAAGAATTCCAATCTGCTGGTAAAAGGATAATAGACGTCCTCAGGAGAAATTAACACTGCTCCTATCCCATGTATGAAGGCGTTAGAGGCTCCATCGAAGTAAAGCTTCCATGATTTATCATCTGAAACCTCTTCCTTGGTTGTAATGCACATCAAGTCTTCGTCTGGGAAATTAAAGTTCAATGCCTCATAGTCATCCGAAGCATGACTAGCTAGGAAATCTGCTACTACACTCCCCTTTACGGCTTTCTGGTTAACGTATACAATATCACATTCGGATAAGAGCATCTGCCATCGGGCCATCCTTCCTGTTAGTGTTGGCGCTTCCATTAAGAACTTCAATGGGTCTAGCTTGGATATCAACCAAGTAGTATGGTACAGCATATACTGTCTAAGCCGCTTGGTAGCCCAAACTAGAGCACAACACAGCTTCTGCACTGGCGAGTACCGCGTTTCGCAATCATTGAATTTCCTTCTTAGGTAATAGATGGCTTGCTCCCTTTTTCTTAACTCTTCGTGTTGCCCCAATACGCATCCTATTGAATTCTCAAAAACTGTCAGGTAGAGAATTAATGGTCGATCTGGTACTGGTGCGACTAAAATTGGAGCATTTGTCAGGTACCTTTTGATCTTTTCTAGGGCTCTTTGACATTCCTCATCCCACACACCAGGATTATTCTTTCTAAGAAGTCTGAAGACCGGGTCACATTGGTCGGTTAATTGGGAAATGAAACGAAAGATATAATTCAACCTCCCCAGGAAACCGTGAATTTCCTTCTGAGTGTGGGGTGGTGAGAGATCCTGAATGGCTTTCACTTTATCTGGATCGATCTTAATTCTTCTTCTGCTTACCACGAACTCTAGGAGTTTTCCAGAAGTAACGGCGAAGGTACACTTGGCAGGATTGAGCCTCAGCTGGTACTTCCGTAGTCTTTGGAATAGTTTTCTCAAGTTCTGTAGGTGCTTTTCCTCTGTTCAGGATTTGGCAATCATGTCGTCCATGTATACTTCTATTTCTTTGTGCATCATATCATGGAAAAGAGTCACCATTGCTCTTTGGTATGTTGCCCCTGCGTTCTTTAGCCCAAACGACATCACCCGATAACAAAAAGTACCCCACATAGTTATGAACGTAGTTTTCTCCATGTCGTTAGAGTCTATCTTTATCTGATTGTACCCTGAGAAGCCGTCCATGAATGAAAACCATGAGTGTCCTGCAGTGTTGTCAACCAGCGTGTCAATATGTGGTAAGGGGAAGTTGTCTTTAGGGCTGGCTCGGTTTAGATCCCTATAATCTACACACATACGAACTTTCTCGTCCTTCTTTGGTACCGGTACAATGTTTGCAACCCATTTGGGGTATTTGGCTACCTCCAAGAACCCAGTATCAAACTATTTTTTACTTCTTCTCGGATCTTTAACAACATATCTGGTCTCATTCTCCGCAGTTTTTGTTGTATTGGTTTGCACTCCGGTTTTGTTGCCAATTTGTGCACCACTATGTCGGTATTCAACCCTGGCATATCTTGATAAGTCCAGGCGAAAACATCCTTGAATTTCTGAAGTAGGGTTATCAGTTCGTGCTTGGTTTTTGAGGAAATCGTACTTTTATTTCTTTTCTCTCTTCTTCAGTCCCCAAGTTTACAACTTCTGTTTCTTCTTGGTGGGGCATGATCTGCCTTTCTTCGTTGGCCACCATTCTCTTTAACTCTTCTGGGACCTCACCTTCTATCTCATCATATCCTTCCTCAATTCCCTCTGAGACCTCAGGGCATTCAAAATTCACTCCAGGATTGGATCCGGTATCATTCATATCGTCAATCATGAGCGACCTGCATTAAATGAGAATGAATTGTATTGGGAAGGAGACGGTTTTATATGAAGGGAATGAACATGAAGAATGCATGAATGAAATAAATGAAACTTTGGTCATTCAGGAAAGTGGGGATATTTTCATTTCAATCAAAAAGTTAACATAGGTGCCCTATACAAGAGATCCCCATTGTTTACGGGCAAAACAAAAGGTTGATTCGGAGCATTACTTTGATCTATTCCTAAAAACCACAGGTAGATCAATGCAGCTCCAGTTATCGAGTGTTTCCCCGGGACGGCAGGGGCGGATGTTAGTCAATATTTTGCTGCCTCGGTCTTTTCCAGCTATCATGTTGATGTACATCCCTTCAAATGATTCATTGAATGTCTCCTCCTGGTTGAGTACGTCATTTTCCTTCATTGCCTCTTCAACCTCTTGACCTGGCTGGTAGAATCCTCTGAAGACAAAGGTGGTTTTTAAACTAGGAAAGGACATTGGTCTCCATGGAATATCTTCTCCTTTAAATCTGGCTTTTCTTTGCTCTTCCTTTCTCTTGTATTCCTCTTTTCTTTGTTGGACACTTGGTTGGTAACCCAGCCCAAAATGATCCTTCTTGGTTATCATATTCTTGGCTCTTAGGTTTCCTTGTAATTTCTTCCCCAGCCTCTTTCCTACTTTGGCTCCTCGGCCCAAAGTTTCTGCGACGGTCATCTTGGTACAATTAGATAACCTGGGACAGGGGATCCGACTTCCCTCCGAAACAAACGTGGCATTAATGCTCGGAACGAGCATTCTGCAACATCTTCATCATTTTGAATATAGGGGGCGTCTAATGTCACGGAAGCAACAATTTCCTGCTCAGCCTCTACTGTGACCAATTTACCTTCGATTACAAATTTTAATTTCTGATGCAATGATGAGGGGACAACTCCTGCCGAGTGGATCCATGGTCTTCCCAATAAGCAGCTGTAAGATGGTTTTATGTCCATCACCACAAAATCGATCACATATTCAGTCGGTCCGATCAATAGGGGCACCTCAATTTTCCTCATTGTTCCTCTTTGCATACCATCAAAGGCTCTTACCGAATTGTGGCAGGGCTTTAGGTGAGAACCATCTATTGGTAGTTTTTGCAGGGTCACCATAGGCAAGACGTTCAATGCTGACCCGTTGTCAATCAGTACGCCAGGTACTACATACCCTTTGCAGTGGGTTGTGATGTTAAGGGCTTTGGTGGACCCTATTCCTCCCTCAGGGATCTCATCATCACTGAATGTTATATGATTATAAGCAGTGATATGCCCCACTATCCTGTCCAGATTTGTCACAGAAATATCATGGGGCACAAAAGTTTGATTTAGTACTTTTAATAGCGTCTCCCGGTGTTTTTCTGAACTCAAGAGTAATTCCAGTACTGTGATCCTGGGCGGTTGCTTTCGTAGTTGTTCCACTACGTTGTACTCACTATGTATCTAGAACTTCAGAAATTCTTTGGCTTGGGCCTCAGTTACCGGCTCATTCATCTTTGGGGGAGGTTCTTCTCCAAATATCTGCGTGGGGCTAACTGTTGTATTCTTCCCCTTATCTGTTTTAGCTACTTTCAAAGCCTCAGAGGAATAACATCTGCCGCTCCTTGTGAAATGGCCTGCCTCACCAACGTTTACATCGCTCAGGCTTTGTTGGTCTTTCAGCGTAGGCTCTTTTACCTGACCATGTTCTAGTTTTTCTGGCGTGGTCACATTTATAGCATAATTCCAGGGGGTTTGCCGCATATCCTTTAATGGGAACGGGGATGGTGCTGAAATGATAATCCTGGGACTTATCTTGTTGGTTTCTCCTTGGGAGGCACCTGCATTCCCTGGCCTGGGAGAGATGATAAAAGGTCTATCCTTCCCGTATTTAGATTTGGGGCTATCCATCATATGTACGTCCGACCCCTTCTTCCTCATGGGCTCCTTGAAGAATTCTATTTGCTTTTCATTCATCAATTGTTGTACTAATCTCTTGAACTCATCGCACTCTTGGATGTCATGTCCTTCATTCTGGTGGAATTCGCAATACACTCCACATCCCTTCTGCCTTATTATCATGCCTTTGTCGATCACACGGGCCATGCATAACTGTTGAAATACCCACCGTAAAGAAGATTTGATTTCTGATACATCATCCTTAATCCTTCTGGCAAAGTATTCTTCAATAACATTTACTCATTTGCTCTCATGATTAGGTAGCGAGTTAGTAGCCACACTTGGTTCTTCAAACTTCAATATCCCAGAATCGATTAAATTCTGCACAAGTTTTTTGAAGGTAAGGAAGTTCTCAGTGGGATGTCCAGGGGCACCGCCGTATGGACGGATTGACAGGAGTAACGATGTATGGACGGACCAGGTCTGCTTCATACAACTGGGAATAAAGTTCCGAGTACGAAACAGGTAGGGGAGTGAAAGTTCTCCTCTCCTTCTCTTTTCTGGAGATTCTCTCCTCTCTTTGATTCGAGTTTTGTGTTTTTCCCACAGGTGCTTGTGGCTGTGAGACTGTGAAGTTCTTCGGGGTGGTATAAGTGCTGGTGGCGTTTACTTCATTCCTCTTGCTATATTTCCGAGACCCTTCCCCGTTATCAATTCTACCACTCTTAATTGCCAATTCAAGGGACTCCCCAGTCCTGATTAAGTCAGCAAAGCACTGCGTTGTGTTATTAATGAGGCGATCAAAGAGTGCCCCTTTCAGAGTATTAACAAATAACGGCGTAATTTCATATTCCGGGAGAGGTGGCTGAATTTGGGCGGCCACTTCCCGCCACCTTTGGGCGTATTGCCGCAGGCTTTCGTTGGACTTCTGCCCCATATTTTCCAACATAATTCTACTGGGGGTCATATCTGTTACATGCTTATATTGCTCAATGAATGTTCTCGACAGATCTTTCCATGTCTTAACATTTGTCTTGCTCAACTGGGTGTACCACCGTAATGCTGCTCCAGTTAGGCTGTCCTGGAAACAGTGTATCAGTAGCTTTTCGTCCTTAAGGTAGGTTGTCATCTTCCGACAGTACATTGTTATGTGCGCGGAAGGACAAGTGGTTCCATCGTATTTGTCGAACTCTGGTGTTTTAAATTTTGGCGGTAGAACAAGATCGGACACCAGACTTAAGTCGCTAGCGTCATTCCCTGACTCTTCCATAGATTGTAACGTTTTAAATTTTTCCTCCATGAGGTGAAACCTCTCCTCCCACTTTTTCTCTACCTCGGTCCTGATTCTTTCAACCATGTTCAGGTCCGGCACCTCCTCTTCATAGGGTGCTTCAGTGTCGAAGGGTTGAGTTTCAAGTGCCCCTATCTGAAGACTAGCTGACATTCCAGCAGGGTCGATATACATCTTTCTAGCCGGATTCGGTGCAGCTAGTTGAACCTTGCAGTGAGCTGGGGTACCTTCTGGTTCTTGAACGGTTTCTCCTTCCACTATTTTTCCAAGGCTTTTAGCCAACAGTACGGTTATGTCGGATACTATCGATGCTTGTGACTGAGCAATATGGTCACTGAGGCTTCTTTGGGCCTCTTCAAGCCTTGTCTCGAGCTTTTTTTTTGCCTTTTTCTAAACTGATTATCCTGTCTTCCATGAGTTTGCTTTGTAATCGGGTAAGGTATGGATGATAAATGATTGCGGGTTAACTGATTCCGCTGGTAATCACCCTTTTGAACTACTTCCACGGGAATTAAAGGGTCTAGATTACAACAGAGTTTGTATTACAAAATAAAGATTCCTAATACAAAAGATCTAATTACAACATAGAGTCCTATAGATAAGTTCTAGCTCTATCTCCTAATCTTCCAATTGCTTGGAGCAACTTCTTTGAACACGGGAGCTTCTTCCATTTCGGGACTATGAAAGGTCGAGTGTTTCAGCCTCGATGGCCAAATCATTCACATGCCTGGCGACTCGCTGTATGTCCACCATCAGGTTTGCGTAATATTGGTCCCTATCCTGTACGATCCGGGCAGCGTCACGCAGTCTCTTTTGCCAACAGGTGTCTCCTTCGGCGGCAGCCTCCTCGAACACCCTAATTCTTTCCTTGTAATCCTCACTTGATTTGCTTGAGGATTTAATTCGTGCTCGTAACATGCTTACTTCGCGCTCTCTTTCTTGTAGCTCAGTGAAGCCATTTCTCTGGCAGTACATTCGAAGGGAGTGTTCAACTTCCGCCACCTTTCCTTTTAATTCGCCATTCTGACTTTGGCTTTGCTCCAGACTTTGAATGGTGTCATCGTACAATTTTTCCATCTCTAACAGTCTATTCCGGCTACTCATGGACTTTCTTTTCCATACGGTGACGTTTTCCTTCTCATGATTGACTACTTGTTTTCCCTTGCTGGTTTCTTGCCTGAGTTTTTCCTTTTCTTGATCAATGGCCTTCTTGGATGACCGTTTTTTTTCCTCCATAGCCAACCGACAGCTTTCTATCTCTTTCTCGATCGCTCTCTTGTTGATTTCTCGTTCTTCTTCCACCAAACGGATGCCATTCATTCTTTCTCTTTCCACAGCTATGAATTGACTCCGGCATGCCTTTTGTATTTTTGCTTGTAGTAGAAGGGCATCCTTTTGATAAAGAGCATTCTTGTCGCTCAAATCTGCTTTTAATTTCTTCAACTGCCTAATGATCCCGTCCCGTTCATCAACCTCTAAGCTTGCCTTATAAAGCTCGCTCGCATGTTGAGTCTATTGGATGTCCATTTTCTTTTTAATTTCTTAGAGTTCATCCCTTAAGATGTCAGCTTCAGACGGTATCACCCTTGTAAGCTCTTCTAGTGACACTGCTGGTCCTTGATCAGATTCAGGAATCATATTGTTTACCCTCAAAAGTATCCAAAGATCATAGTCTCCTTCCACCCTAATCCGGTAACAATGGTCCCAAGCCATCATGATAGTCTAAACTTTCTCTTTGAACTCCCCTTTGAAAAGAAATTCAGTTCGGCTTAACCCGGCGGTGTTGGGAATGAACTGTCGCGATCCGAATTGTCGGGACACTAGAAGTGGGGCACAAGCAATCCCTCCATGTTGTCCCAACATCATCAGCCAATTGAAATCACCACAACTATATAAAAAGTAATTAACTCTACCAAGCCACGGGACCCTCCATACTATGTCCTCGCCTTGGATATTCCTGAAGAAACCGACCCATTTTCTTGTTTTCAAGTCCTCTCGCCACTCTTTTGTTAAGTATTCTCGTAAAGGCGAAAAATCTTGGAAGGATATTCCCGGCAGAACCCTCGTCGGTGTCTTCCACATGTGGCTCTGAATCCATACCTATAATAGTTGTGCGCATCCTCGAAAACGCCCTTCTTCGTGCTTCCGACTGGCATTTAGAGAAATAAAGGTCTCGGCCAAAATAGCTGGTACTGGGTTTGCTCGCCGTTTTATCCGCTCAAACAAATCTAGAATGGCCACATCAATGTTTCCCAGAATTCTTGGAAAGATCACCAATCCATATATTCCCAAGGCAAGCATGTCTAACTTTTTCTCCTCATCCGGATGTGCAGGCAGGATGTCTCAAATATTTTCCCATGCAAATGCTGTACTATCTCCTCGAAGTCGGATCAAGCCATTGACCC
The DNA here is from genome assembly GCA_019671005.1 of Hibiscus mutabilis. Taxonomy (NCBI): domain Eukaryota; kingdom Viridiplantae; phylum Streptophyta; class Magnoliopsida; order Malvales; family Malvaceae; genus Hibiscus; species Hibiscus mutabilis. The sequence continues at coordinate 3,489,802 of CM033737.1, read as the reverse complement.
AATCGTCGCTCATTCCGGTAAAGGTTTTGAGCTTGGAAGTGTAATTCTGATTCCTCGGAGGTTTTGCATAGATCCAATCTTCCTGAACATTTTTATGATTAAGAAGAGCGGTGTATTCTTCTACTGTGGGCATCATGTCCTGTCCATTGAAGGTGAAGCAGCAAAAGGCAGGATTCCAGAACTGAAAAATGGCTCGGAGTGGGGGCTGGTTGACTCGGATGTACATCAACTGTGCAATGTCGCCATAACTATCACGGAATCTATCTTGTAATCTCTGGTCCCATTCTTCCCAGATACTTTGAAGATCCCCTAAGTTGTTCTGTTGAAGACTCACATAGGTGTACCCGGCTATTATGCGTTCACTTGGTAAACTGTCCCCTTGGGCCTTCTGGTTGACTTCTGACCAATGTCTAACTGACAAGTTGAGTTCCTCTTTTCTAAGACACCTTTTTTCCATGGTGAAAGACTTTCTGATCGGGTAAACCACTTGATCCAGTACCTTTATGTAATGCGAATGTAATAATGCATGAAAAAATAGCAAAAAAGAAGCAAGTCAGTACCAGATAGAATTAATAAATACACAAATACAAGGACAAATTAAATAAGGTAAACCAACAAAAACCAAAAAACCCTATTTATCCCGTCTAAAACACCTAAGGTTATCCGCATGGCTCTAAAGGGGTGGGTTTCTATATGTTCTCTACATGCAGTGTTGGTGCTAAGAGGTACCCGAATTGTCCTTGCTGTCCTCTACTAAGAGTAGCAAGGCCCCCGATCATCACCCATTATAGGCTCCTTTCAATCGGGTTCAATTCAGGGGGACCCAATCGTTTATGCCTGCACGAAGGAACTATATCCTTACGAAAGCATAAGGTACTCGAGCCCCGAAGGTACTTGCTAGGCCTACACAGGAGAACGATATCTCCATGAAAGCTTTAGCGTTTTCCCCCCACTTAAAAAACGGGTTTATATGCCAAATTTTAAATGCGTTAAAATAAACGCACAATTACAACCGAATATTAATTTAATAGTCACTTTAATCCGGAACTTCTAATATTATTAAAGCGGTAATTATTTGAAAAAGCTTGACTCTCTTTCTTTTATTTAAAAACAAAATAGTCCCCAGCGGAGTCACCATCTGTAGCGATGTCCTTTTTTCGCTAAAAACGAAAGCTTTCTTATTTGTTTTGAGAATATTTTCTTCCGCGTGGGATTTTATAAAACCCGTGTTTTATTTAAAAATTGGAGTCGCCACCGGCCACTTAGGTAGGCTGGACACCATAAAACCAGAGAATTAAAAAAACTGTTGGGTTCGGGAGTCGGTTACGGATGGGGAAGGATTAGCACCCCCACACCGCCCAAATTTGGTACTTTAATAATTACCACTTTATTAATATTGGATTTTCCGGGTTAAAATGACGATTAGTTTAAAATTCGGTTATAATTGCGGATAAATTTTAAAGTCCCCGTTATCCGAGAGTAAATGCCCAACCACTATCACTACGCCTGATACTGGCCCCGTTTACACTCGGATAAAAGGGCACCGCATTGACAATTTATATCTCGATATGCAATCTTAGTGGGCAAAATATAAAACAGGGCAAATAATTTAAATGCAATAAATATTAACATAACAGAATACTAATCTAACATAAATAAAATACGTAACTAAAACATACATATATATATATATTAATCTTAATAGTAAATAAAAACAAATTTAACATATCACGATAACAAGGCATGAATAAATACATGTATGAACAAAAACACATATTTCAAGAAGACATACATATTAGAAATAAAACACATTTCAACATATGTAGAACAAGATATTATACATGAAAATAAAATATACTAACACGTAACCCTAAAGCCAAGAGAACATACAATACATGCTAAAATACAAAACATGTTGTGTACGAGCCAACTAGAATATCAACATGATATGCGTGATACGAATAACCGAACAAATACTTAAAGATACATAATCATCAAAAACTTAACACATATATACATGTAAACATGAAAATACAAGGCATATACGAGGGATATATAATAAGGCAAAAGGCTACATCAACATACACGATTATAATAAACGAACATGAATATTTACATGGAAACAGGACTGAAATGAAAAGAAATAAACATCAGTAGCAGAAATTAAAGGACAATAATATGCAATTTAGGGACGAAAATGCAAGCAGGACCGAACTTGAAAGGATTGAAACTGTAATTGGACCAAGGGGCAGGCTTGAAGTGAAAAATCCAAAAACGCGGGATGGTTAAAGGGGTAATTTTACCATTTAAAAACTGATTCGATGTAATTTAAGGACTAGATTGCAAGATTTTGAAATACGATGGGGACCAGAGTTGTAAATATCCCCTGCGGCGAGACACAAACGAAAATATCGAAAGCATGGGGAGATTTATTACGTAATTTGCCCATTTCACAAAATAAAAACACCTATAAAAACTCTTTCTTCGGCCCATAATCAAATTTTCATCATTTTTTTATAATAAACGTTTTCTCTCTCGTTTTCTCTCAACCTTATCCCATGAACCCAGAAACCGGCGGCCGGCCGCCATTTTCTCCACCGCCGGCCGCCGCTAGCCGGCCGGCGAGCCCAAAAAAAACACCAAAATGAACCTTACCTTACCCTAAACTCGAATCCGACCTTGGATTTGGAGAAAAAGCCCATATTCGTCCTAGATCTAAGAAAAGAAAAACAAAAAAAACTGTATATGTTTTTTTTCTAGACTGAAGAAACACCTTCCCCTTTTAGCCGGCTCACCAGATTAAGGCTTGTTGCCGGTAGAGGAACTGTCCTCTGAAGGTAAAACGTCACTCTCCTTTCCCTTCCATACTTTTAGAATACATGCATGCATGCAATATTCAAGATGGATGGATACCTTTGTATGATCTCTGTAAGTTTTTTTTGAAAAATGAAAGGATGAGATTTGTGTGTATTTCTGGAAAGTGGGTTACAACTGAACTGAGACCTTTCGTTTTTTTTTTGCTCTGTTACATATATCATTGTCTCTTTGGTTTGGTAACAAGTAATATAATCTATTTTTCAGATCTAAACTGATACTGACATAATCTCTCTTTTTTGTGTTCTGATATGTCTGAACGCGGTGGTTGGAGACCGGCATGGTGGAAGCATGGTGGCGGTGTGGGGGAGTTGTCTTCGGCCAGAGGCGTTCTCGGCCGTTGGATCAGATCTGGTCTAACGGTCGGGCTGGCTTGAAGGATGAACGGCCCAGATGAAACCTCGATCAGTGAAACGGCTCCAGATCGTGACACGTGGGGCTCAGCAGTCGAGGGGTTATAGCGCGTGAGACTCACGCACGCGTGGGATATCGAAGAGTCCGCGCGTGGACCGCACGCTCGCGTGGCACTCGAACCGTCCAGACGTGTAGTTCACGCGGCTGGCTAGATATTTTATCCTTCCTTGATCGTGGTCGTTGGATCAGATCTTGATCCAACGGCCCACAGTTATCTGAACAAAAATAATTAGAGTTAAATAGGGTTTTGGGCTTGGGCCAACCGGGCCTTGTATTATTATTTTTGTAATAATGTGGACATTTTAATTTAAGTGGGCTTCCTATTATTTTTACAGTTTTGTCCATACATATTAATATATTAATATAACAGTAAATACAGATACATACGTACTTACGTATACATACATACAATTGTGATGAAATATGTTCACACATACATATACTTAATAATACATGCAACACTTATTCGTATATATTCAATAATAACAAGTACACTAATATACACATGCAAACACATATAGACCTACTCATATACTAACATCTATTTGTATGATACTCCTAACATAAATATAACCATATCATACGTATATTAATAGGTACGTAATACACCATATCAATATATGCATACCCTCACACTTATATCATTATATAATACATTAACATATACACGCGCACACCTACATGTAATCATGTACTAATATGTTATAATAATACTTCGAGGTTAGATAAAAATGAGTGATTACATGGTGCAACTTAAGCCGATCAAGTAAGCTAATTGTCGGTTGGAATGATGCATAGTGAAGTGTGCGTAAGCATGAACGGGCTATTTGAGAACCAAGGAACAGGCCTCCGTTGTAAATTTTAAATATTTAACAATTTTTAGTTTAATAATTTTTTGACGAATAGTTATTATATAAATTAAAAAATAAGGATTTATCAAATATTTCATCAAGTATGGAAGAAAAATAGATTTGTCTTCAAATTTTTTGATTTAATGATAATTCAACTCTTATAAATTTAAATATTATACAAATTATAACTTATTCCGTGAATTTTAAATTTAAATACTTAATAAGTTTTATATTTTTTAAATTTTATATTTTAACATTTTTTAATGTTGATCCTGATTCCGACCATGTATGTAAGATCGAATTTGTTGAGAGTTCCAACATAGGCTAGCTGTCGAGAGGGTTGCAAGACAACGCACCCGTTACGCCAGGAAAGAACCGGCTGTTCACATTAGAATTGGTTGAACCGTCTGTTTACCAACTGTGTCCCTGCTTAGGAACAAATTTGGTACCAATTTTTAAGTTCTTCATAATTTTTATTGCATTTCAATCACATCACTTTAGTTTATGATTATTCAACTGTAAGTTTATATTTGATAATTTAATTCCTAAGTTAGAAACTTCAAATATAAAATTTATTTATATATTATCAATTAACATTTCAGACCAAATTTTTTGATAAAAATAAAGGAAAATACTTTGATAGACAAGCTTAGTTTACACAAGCCTTTTAATTTTAGAGTTTATCATTTTAGATTAGGGTTTAGGATTTAGGGGTTTAGTGTGTCGGGTGTAGAATTTAAGGCTTATGATTAGAATTTAGAATTTAGAGTTTAAGGTTTAAGTTTTAGGTACAAGGGTTTGGGATTTAGGTTTTAAATTTTATAAAAGGGTTGTGCAAAAAGTTTTATACAGTTTGTGTATCAAAATATAACCCAAAATAAATGAGAAAAACTAAAACTTACAATAAATAGGTATTTAATCAAAAAGATAAACCAAAATAAAATTCTCACTTTGTAATTTAAAATTTCATCATAAATAGCACAAAAGATATACTCCCTCCGTCCCTAAAATTTTGTCTCTTGTTGACTTTTCATGTAGTTAAAGGAAGAAAAAGTTTGAGTAAGAGATGTGTTGTAAAGTAATTAAAATGACAATTTTATCCTTGAAAAGTTAAAATTTGTTTTGTTGGAAAACTAAAATGAGGGTAAAAAAGAAAATGTGTCTAGTAGAAGTTATTGAATTTTGCAAATGGACAATTTAAGTGGGACAATTTTAAAATACAAAATGGACAAATTTTATGAGACAGATGGAGTATATAGTGTGTTATAGTTTATAGCTCTATATAAAAAAATATAAAAGTATCATTATAATAAATATTTTAATAAAATATAATTAAAAATATTATATTACATGTTAAAATAAAAGTTATTTTAAAATATTAATAAATTAGAATAACTAATATTAATATATAATTATAAACATTTATATTAACAGGATCTAATTCAAAATAAATCAGAACCTGAATCTAGTCTCAAGCACATTCCTTCACGGAGATACTTTCAAGAAAACCTCATCTCTTATATCAAACTCAAGATCCTAACGTCTCAAATCAGCATAAGACTTTTGTCTGTCAAAAGCAGCCTTAAGCCGATCTCGAATCAATCTAACAGTCTGCTCAGCCTCATGAACAATATTCGGTCCCAACAATTTGTGCTCATTAAGCTCGGTCCAACCAATAGGTGTACGACACTTATGTCCATATAGAGCCTCATATGGTGCCATCTTGATACTAGCCTGATAGCTATTAATGTAGAAATCCTCTCAACTGCCTCTATAATCCATAACACAACCCTTCAACGTATCCTCAAGAATCTGGATTACCCGCTCAGACTAGCTGTTGCGCGTAATAAATGTTACGCAATTGTGCAAGTATACACGTCGCAAGTAATAAAGTGATATGAGTATCGAGTATCGTCTCCACAAGGATTGGTTTGGGCACTTTGCTTAAGTTACTGCGCTGTGAAAATAAAAACACAATTGATAATAGGAGTTCTAATTAACGAGTAAACAAGCAATAAACTAAAAGAGTAGATGAAATCAAATCAGAGAGGGAATAGGCCAGGTTATCGTGAGTTGTGGAGTGATAACCGATTGGATCGTCTTGGTAAAATTGTGCAAGGGAAACTCAGTTGCCGTGGCAACTTGCATAGCGGGTTGCCTTGGCAACTAATCGATGGTTGCCTGGGCGACTAGCTAGGCAGCAACTTCAAGGTTCGGCAGAGCGTTCTTCAATGGTTTCTTCTTATCCCTAAGTCGAAACTCTAGCTATTTGTGCATGCCTTGATAATACATCCCTGCGTGAATCAAGTGTGAACAACAACCAATCTTGCGCTCCTCTTAGCCGTTGAAATCCTTAGCTTATTCCTAAGCCGGATTAATCTTCACCATCAATAGATTGAATAAAGACCATACTCATTCGTTTCTTTAATCTAACTCTCCCGATATTAGATAAATAGATGAAGTTACGAGATCATTTCCCAATTCACTCGTAAACAACAATAAGAACCAAGAATGAGCAAACCTTGAATTGAAAGTGCAAACTCTTATTACCTAAACAAAATCCAATTGTTTGTCAACCACAAAAACACAATAACCCCAACCAATCAAGTTAGTTCATGGTTGGGTTCAAAATATATACAAAGAATAATCCCCAAACCATGAATCTAATGGAAGCAAAGAAGAAGAAGAAGAAATCAAACTCTTTCCCCCTTGCTCTCTTATCGAAATCTCTCCCTTCTTTTCCCTTTGGAGTTTGTCGAAATTTCTCTCTTCTCTTCTTGCCCTTTGATCTTTGACGGCTTGGTCCTTTAAATAGGAGATGGCTATGTCAAAATCCTTCTTGAGGAGGAAGTTAAGTTGGAATTAAATATCTTTAAAGAATATAATTCTTTATTATATTTAAATTTCTTCTAGAATTCTCCTATCTTCTTGGGATTTAATTTCTCTTTAACCTCTTCATGGAAATCAAACTCCTTTGGGATTTAACTTTGCTCCATGTCATCTTGGGCTTATCTAGTCATCAATTTCGACTACCATATCATCTTATTCCTTGTCAAAAATTGACTTGCCAACTAGCTCGACATCTCCTTCATGCATTGTCTTGGCAACTAGCTCGACATCTCCTTCATGCATTGCCTTGGCAACTGGTTATAGCCTTATTTACGCAAGTGATTCTACACACACACACACAAAAACACACCAAAGCAGCATCTTTTTCCACAAAAATCACCAAGTTATGTAATCAAGCTCAACGGTGGAAAGAAACATGAATTAATGAATGAATGACTAATTATGCAACTAATATGAGCCTATGTCTAACAATAATATGAGTAAAAAGGGTAATAAAAATAGTACTTTTGAACACTTATCACACCCCCAAACTCGAACGATTGCTTGTCCTCAAGCAATGCAAACTAACAATTACCTACCAAGACTTTAATCATCAAAGACATGCTTCAAACTTGAATTCAAACTTCGTAACCGTGGCACAAAGTATGTTCACCTTTTAATTTTTCGGATAGCACAAAAATTACCCGAAACCAAACTATAATGCTCGTGACAATGTGTGTGCGTAGTTGTGTACAAGTTGATTTTCAAGATTCTATGTGAACAATAGGCTTTTATCAATTTAATTACCGGGGCATTTATTTTTATTTTCACTAGAGCCAATTTCGGGCACCTCTAGCAAAGTAAGCAATTTCTCATTTTGTTTTAGTCGACTAGAGCCAATTTCGGGCACCTCTAGCGATTCTTTAATGTGCATTAACTACTAAAGCCAGTTTTGGGCACCTCTAGCAAGAAAGTGCATTTACTACTAGAGCCAGTTTCAGGCACCTCTAGCAAGAAATTAACTTTTAATTTTCAATTTTAAATTTACCCAAATTTTAAGCAACCTAAGTTCACTAAGTTTATTTCAATCAATAAGCCACAATCGTGTAAAAATTCAGCATCATAGTAAAATTCTAAGTTCTTTTCATGCAATCCTAAAATTAAAGGTTCTTTCAATTAACTGCAGTGGCAAAAATTCATCATTGGATATTCAACAAGTCTTAAGCAATTAAATCCAATTAAAGTCATGGCAAGTAACATATGCAACCTATATGTGATTGCTAAAGATGAATGCAACTAAACATGAAAGTAACTAGAAACCAACACCCCCCAAATTCGAGAGAAGCATTGTCCTCAATGCACGTAAAAGTGAAACAAAATTTAAAAGAAACTAAATGAAATGAGTTAGTCAGAGAGGTCGTCACCTTGAGTGATAAGTTTCCTTCGTGCCGTTTGCTTGATTCATTTTTTGGTCAGTGGTTGAATGCTTGTGGCTGGTATCGCGTGAATAGCATTGCTTTGATTTGATCCATGTTTGCCGAGGCAGGTTCACTTGCCTGGGCATCAGTAGTTTCTGTTGCTGTGGCAACTGCTGAGGAAGTTGCAGGGGCATCCTCTGTTGCGGTTGCCGTGGCAAGTAGTCGGTAGTGAATTTCCTTAGCATGTTGGTTGTGAGTCTTGTTGTGGAAAAGAAAAGAAAAGAAAGAAAACCTGGAAACTAAAGATAATGAAGAAAAATAAAATATCTTCTAAAAATAAAAATGAAAATAAAAAGAAAAAGAAAATATTGAAAGGAGGGCATGCTCATGCATCTCCTAAGGTGACCACTTCTTTGTTACGCTCCACATAGGCACCGTTGTAGTGCTTCAATCTTTGTCCGTTAACTTTGAATTCATGTTCGTTAGTGATGGACTTGATTATCATGACACCATGAAAGAATGGATTGACAACTTTGAATAGTCCCGACCATCTTAATTTCAGTTTTGCCGGGAAAAGTTTTAGCCGAGAATTGAATAAGAAAACTAGTGCCCTGGCATGAACTGTCGCGGCAATAGTTTCTTGTCATGCCATTGCTTTGTTTTCTCCTTGTAGATTCGTGCATTGTTATAGGCGAGTGCACAGAGTTCTTCTATCTTGTTGAGGTCCAACAAACGCTTTTGTCCAGCACTTTCCCAATCCATATTCATGGTCTTGATTGCCCAATATGCCTTGTGTTCGATTTCCACCGGTAGATGGCATGTTTTGCCATAGACAAGTCAGAAGGGGGACATACCTAAAGGTGTTTTGAATGCAGTGCAATATGCCCAAAGTGCGTCATCTAGTCTTACTAACCAATCCTTCCTAGAGGGATTTACAACTTTCTCGAGTATACCTTTCAATTCCCGGTTGGAAATTTCTGCTTACCTATTGGTTTGTGGGTGATATGTCGTGGCAATCTTGTGCGATACACCGAGCGTTGCAACATCTTCGCAATAAGTCTGTTGTCAAAATGCTTGCCTTCATCACTGATAATTGCTCTCGGCATCCCAATCCGTGTAAATATATTTTTCTGCAAGAATCGTTGCACAGTCTTGGAATCATTGTTGGGAACTATAGCTGCCTTAACCCATCTAGACACGTAGTCAACGGCAAGTAGAATGTAGAGGTTGCCGAATGAAGATGGGAATGGTTCCATAAAATCAATCCCTCATACATCGAACAATTCCACCTCGATGATATTTTGGAGCGACATCTCATGTCGTTTAGAGATATTGCCCGTCCTCTGGCAACGATCACATTGCTTGTAAAACTCTTGGGCATCTTTGTACAATGTTGGCCAATACAAACCGGATTGCAAAACTTTGGTCGCGGTACGAGTTCCTCCAAAATGTCCTCCATAGGGTGAAGAATGGCATTGTCGGAGAACATTCTGCTACTATTCTTCAGGGACACATCGGCGTATGACCTGATCTGCATATTTTTTAAACAAAAGAGGCTCGTACCAAAAGTAATGCTTAGCATCATGAAGGGATCGCTTCTTCCTTTGGTGAGTAAGGCCATAAGGTAAAATACCACAAACAAGGAAATTAACTAAATCCGCGTACCAAGGTATTGCCGAGGCATGTACTACCGTGGCGACTACTCCCAAGATTGCCGAGGCGTGTGCGTCTAGAGTTGTCAAGGCATACGTGTCTATGGTTGCCGAGGCGTGCGCTATCAGTGGTTGTCGAGGCGTGCGCGTCAAGAGCTACTGCAGCGTCGAGGGTTTCTAAGGTATGCGCATCCATGGTTGCCGAAGCGTGTGCGTCAAGAGCTACTACGGCGTCGAGGGCTGCCGAGGCAACTAAAAGTTACTCATTCGGGAATGCATCGCATATCTCTAAATTCGCGTGCTCCTCCCTATTGCGTTCTAAATGTGATAAGTGATCAGCCACTTAATTTTCTGTTCCCTTCCTGTCCTTAATTTCAATATCAAATTCTTGTAAAAGCAATATCTAATGAATCAAACGAGGTTTGGCATCCTTTTTAGCAAATATATACTTAATTGTCGAATGGTCCGTAAGAACAATTACCTTTGTACCAATCAAATAGGATCGAAACTTGTCAAATGCGAAAACTACAGCTAGTAACTCTTTCTCCGTTGTTATATAATTCACTTGAGCACTATTAAGAGTTTTACTAGCGTAGTATATCACATGAAAGGTCTTACATGTGCGTTGGCCTAGGACTGCTCCTACCGTAAAATCGCTTGCATCACACATAAGCTCAAAAGGTAGCGTCCAATCTGGTGGAACGACAATGGGTGCCGAGGCAAGCTTTTCCTTTAGGGTTTCGAATGCTTGGGCGCAAGAATTATCAAAATTGAAGACTTTATCATGTTCAAGCAAATTGCACAAGGGTTTAGTAATTTTAGAAAAATTATGAATGAACCTCCTGTAAAAACCTACATGTCCAAGAAAGCTTTGAATTCCTTTAATCGAACTTGGTGGGGGTAATCTCTCGATCACGTCCACCATGGCTTTGTCTACTTCAATTCCCTTGGATGAAATCTTGTGGCCGAGCATTATTCCTTCATCTACCATAAAATGGCACTTCTCCCAATTAAGGACTAAATCGGTTTCTTCACATCTTGCCAACACCTTCTCTAAATTGTCGAGGCAACTATCGAAGTCATTACTAAAAACAGAAAAATCATCCATGAAGATCTCAAGGAAGTCTCCGACCATGTCTGAAAAAGAGTGCCATCATGCATCTTCTAATGTTACTGCATCTCTAAGAAAACTTGAGGAGGGTCGTTTCTAATGCTTTTTATAGTCTATCCGTACCCTCTATTGGGTGACAATATTGCCCAAAAAGAGTTGGGCCAATATGCTCCCAGCTACTCCCTTTTGCATTACCATGGTGGATGTGTCTTTTTTCCGTGTTCCCTTGTAGTCCATGCACATCTTACACCTTGCTACTGTTCCTGAAGGCATGAATTTACTATTAGGAAAAATTACATCAACATCCAACCATTTAATTACCACATTCTCGTCGAGCTCCATCATGGTTGGATGTAGCCTTCGTTGTCGTGGCAATTGCTGCTCTAGCCAATTGCCGTGGTAATCAGTTACCAAAATTTGCTGTAAGTCAAGGGAAGAACCAATTTTCTGAAAAGCTTTACGAATCCAAACACCTTTTTCTTTTGGCCTCTCAAACATCTCCATCAGTAGAGATTTCGATGGCTTCAAATCTACCAACATCAGTTCCTCAAGACATACCTGCAATGGACGAGGTAAGTTTTTAAAGAATTCGAAAGGTTCAACCATTACCTGCTCATATTCCATTGGCAAAGTATTATCATCTCGTTGATCTTCCATGTGGTTGTGTAATTGCCGTGACAACTGTAGATGAGAGCAATCTACAGATTCCTGCTTCAACATCAACGTTGTAACCTTTTGGGCATCAGGTTCCTCAGAATTTGTTGTAGTATTGTTGTTCTCAGCTTCTCTGAGTGTTGTCGCAGCATTGCTCTGTTCAGGCTCCTCAATCATTGTCGAGGCAATTTATTGCTCAGGCTCATCATGTGTTGGGCAGTCTTTCTCATCAACATACTCTCGACTTTGAGGTTTTAGTTGTTCCTCACACATCAGAGAGCTTTCCTTGCATTGTTCCTTGTCCTCTTGTCTTGGGACTTCAGTATCCCTATGAATGAATTGATAGTGCATGTTATTCACGACACATGTGGATCTCCTCAATTGATCTTCTGAATCCCCCAACGTTGCATCCCACTGAGCTATCCTCGTATCTATGGACTTTGATAGCTCTCGAATCTCTTCAATTGATCCGTAAAGTCTAGCCAAGGAAGCTACCAACGTTTCCTCCAAGGAATTGGAATGATTTTGAAAATGACTACATTGCCATGGCATATCTGTTGATGCGGCAAAATTGTTATGGTAAAAAAAATTTGAGCTTTTTGACCATACCATGAAGAACTTTGCTGAAGGTTCCCTCTATAGTCCAACATGTAGTCATATGCACCGAAAATGTGAGGGCAATTTTCAAACACATGATGTTCTCCACACATAGCACAAGATTTTTCCACGGTATAGGCTCTTTGGGCTTTTCTCGGTTAGTATAGGTAATCATCAAAGGGTGCAAGAAACTCTTGATTGGATTGATTCATATCTTCCAACATCAACTCTCGAATAGACCGACTTTTATTTCCCGACATGTTGATGTCCCTTAACTTGTAGTGCACCTATTTTTTTTCTTTTGATAAAACAAACAAAAAAAGTTAGTAAAACTAAGAAAACAATGCAATAACAAAAACAACTAACATCAATTGCCAATCCCCGGCAACAGCGCCAAAAACTTGTTGCGCGTAATAAGTGTTACGCAATTGTGCAAGTATACACGTCGCAAGTAATAAAGTGATATGAGTATCGAGTATCATCTCCACGGGGATCGGTTTGGGCCACTTTGCTTAAGTTACTGCACTGTGAAAATAAAAACACAATTGATAATAGGAGTTATAATTAACGAGTAAACTAAGAGCAATAAACTAAAAGAGTAGATGAAATCAAATAAGAGGGGGAATAGGCTAGGTTATCGTGAGTTGTGGAGTGATAGCCGATTGGATCGTCTTGGTAAAAGAGTGCAAGGGCAACTCAGTTGACGTGGCAACTTGTACAACGGGGTTGCCTTGGCAACTAATCGATGGTTGCCTGGGCGACTAGTTGGGCAATTACTTGGGCGGCTGGGCAGTAACTTCAAGGTTCGGCGGAGCATTCTTCAATGGTTTCTTCTTATCCCTAAGTCGAAACTCTAGCTATTTGTGCATGCCTTGATAATACATCCCTGCGTGAATCAAGGGTGAACAACAACCAATCTTGCGCTCCTCTTAGCCATTGAAATCCTTAGCTTATTCCTAAGCCAGATTAATCTTCACCATCAATAGATTGAATAAAGACCATACTCATTCGTTTCTTGAATCTAACTCTCCCGATATTAGATAAATAGATGAAGTTACGAGATCCTCTCCCAATTCACTGGCAAACAAGAATAAGAACCAAGAATGAGTAAACCTTGAATTGAATGTGCAAACTCTTATTACCTAAACAAAATCCAATTGTTTCTCAACCACAAAAACACAATAACCCCAACCAATCAAGTTAGTTCATGGTTGGGTTCAAAAGCTATACAAAGAATAATCCCCAAACCATGAATTTAGTGGAAGCAAAGAAGAAGAAGAAGAAATCGAACTCTCTCCCCCTTGCTCTCTTGTCGAAATCTATCCCTTCTTTTTCTTTTGGAGTTTGTCAAAATTTCTCTCTTCTCTTCTTGCCCTTTGATCTTTGACGGCTTGGTCCCTTAAATAGGAGATTGCTAGGTCAAAATCCTTCTTGAGGAGGAAGTTAAGTTGGAATTAAATATCTTTAAAGAATATAATTCTTTATTATATTTAAATTTCTTCTAGAACTTCTCCTATCTTCTTGGGATTTAATTTCTCTTTAACCTCTTCATGGAAATCAAACTCCTTTGGGATTTAACTTTGCTCCACGTCATCTTGGGCTTATCTAATCATCAATTTCAACTACCATATCATCTTATTCCTTGTCGAAAATTGCCCTGGCAACTAGCTCGGCATCTCCTTCATGCATTGTCTTGGCAACTAGCTCGTCATCTCCTTCATGCATTGCCTTGGCAACTGGTTCCAGCCTTGCTTAGGCAAGTGATTCTGCATACACACACAAAAACACACCAAAGCAGCATTTTTTTCCACAAAAATCACCAAGTTATGTAATCAAGCTCAACGGTGGAAAGAAACATGAATTAATGCATGAATGACTAATTATGCAACTAATATGAGCCTAAGTCTAACAATAATATGAGTAAAAAGGTAATAAAATAGTACTTTTGAACACTTATCACTGGCCATCGGTCCGCAGATGATAAGCAGTGCTAAAATTTAACCGAGTACCCAAAGCTGTGTGAAGAGACCTTCAAAACTTCGCTGTGAACCTTGGGTCCTAATCAAAAATGATAGACAACGGCACCTCATAAAGTCTAACAATCTCTGAGATGTAGAGCTTAACTAACTTACTCAAGGAATAGTTAACCCGAATATGAATGAAGTATGTTGACTTAGTCAACCGATCAACAATAACCTAGATAGAGTCAATCTTAGATGGGGTCAAAGGAAGACCACTAACAAAATCCATCGTCACATGCTCCCATTTCCACTGAGGAATCTCAATGCGCTGAAGTAACCCAGACGGGCGCTAATGCTCTACCTTTACCTTCTGACAAGTCAAACACTACGACACAAACCCAACAACATCCCTCTTCAGGCCCTTCCACCAGTATCTCTCATGAAGATTCTTATACATCTTATCCCCACCGGGATGCATAGAGTAGGGACTGTCATGGGCTTCACGAAGGATAACCTGCTTCAAGCCAGAATTCCTTGGAATACAATATCAGCCCCGGAAACACAGTACACCATCCTGATCAATGGAGAAATCATGAGATGTGCCCTCTTCAACCTCTCTTATACGGTGTATCAAGAACGGATCACTAGGCTGCTCAGCCTGAATATTTGAAATCAAGGTAGGAATAACCCAAAGTTCTGCCAAAAGACTGTCATCCTCATACAAACTCGTCCGAGCAAACAGAGCTCTCAAATATGATATGGCATTACGACTCAAGGCGTCGGTAACAACATTAGCATTTCCCGGATAATACTCTATTTCACAGTTATAGTCTTTAAGAAGCTTCAACCAACTTCGATGTCTCAAGTTCAACTCCTTTTGAGTGAGAAGATATTTCAGAATCTTATGGTCTGTGAAAATATAACACTTTTCTCTATAGAGATAGTGTCTCCATATTTTGAGAGCAAAAATCACAGCAGCAAGCTCTTGGTAGTGGGTATGACAATTGCACTCATGCGGTTTCAACTGTCTGGAAGCATAAGCTACTACCTTACCATCTTGCATCAAGACACACCCCAATCCAATGTAAGAAGCATTACTGTAAATGGTGTAAGCCTTCCCAGGCTCTGGCTGAATTAGGACCGGTGCTTCAGTCAACACATACTTAAACTTCTCAAAACTAGTCTACTGAGCCTCAAACCAGACAAAAGGAACATTTTTTCTTAGAAGTTTAGTCAACGGAGTTGCGATGATTGAGAAACTCTAAACAAACATCTGATAATAGTCAGTTAAACCCTAGAAACTTCTAATCTCATGAATATTCTTGGGTTGCTTCTAACTCATGATAGCCTCGATCTTCTTCGGATCAACCCGAATATCCTCAGCCAAAACGATATGCCCCAAGAACATCACCTCTGACAGCCAAAATTCACACTTACTGAATTTTGTATAAAGCTGTTTCTCCCTAAGAGTTTGTAAAACAATCAGGAGATATTCCTCATGCTCATCCTTAGATTTAGAATAAACTATGATATCGTCTATAAAGACTACAACAAACTGATCGGGATAGGGTTGAAACACTCTATTCATCATATTCATGAAGGCGGCATGAGCGTTAGTCAACCCAAAGAGCATCACAAGGAACTCGTAATGACCGTAACGTGTCCGGAAAGCTATTTTGAATACGTCAGAATCTTTAACCTTGAGTTGGTAGTAAACATATCTCAGGACTATCTTAGAGAACACTGTAGCTCCCCGGAACTGGTCGAAAAGATCATCAATACGAGGAATGGGATACTTGTTCTTGATTGTCAGCTTGTTCAGCTTCTGATAATCGATACACAACTGAAGTGTCCCATCATTCTTCTTAAAAAAAAGAATAGGGGCTCCCCACAGAGAAACACTGGGTCGGATAAATCCCCTGTCTAACAATTCCTGCAACTACACTTTTAACTCTTTAAGTTCTTTCGATGCCATCCGGTAAGGTGCCATAGACATAGGAGCTTTGCCCAGATAAACTTTGATACCAAACTCAATCTCATCACGTTTTGGAGGAACACCGGGTAATTCTTCTGAAAATACATCGGGAAAGTCTCTCACAACCCGAATCTTATCCATCCCAAAGTTAGATTGTCTCAGATCAAGAATATAAGCAAGGTAAGCAATAGATCCCTTCTTGATCATCTTTTCAGCTTTGAGAGCCAATATTATGCTAGATAAGAAGCCCCCGACATTCCCCAAAAAGAACTACCTCCCGGTCATTAAAAGTTTTTAGAGTTGCTCTTTTCTTTTTACAATCTAGATTGACTCGGTGAGTAGACAACTAGACCATACCGAGAATTAGATCGAACTCCCCAAAAGGTAACTCCATCAGATTAGCCAGAAAGATTTCCCCTTGAATATCAAGAGGATAATTTTATACACTTTAGAAACCACAACAGGATTACCCACTGGACTATGAACGGTAATATCATTACTAACATCCTCAACAGGAATTTTGAGACCCCCAGATACAGAGCTCGCAACATACGAATGAGTAAAACCATTATACAACAGTGCAAAATAAGATAGAGTGAATTGAAAAGGTACCAGCAATGACATCTGGCTCATCTCGATCCTCATGCTTCCTGGTAACATAAACCAACCCAGGCTATCTCGCCCCTGAACCAGTTGATCCTCTACTCTGAGCAGGCCTACCTCTACCAGTAGTACCCAAAACAGCAAATCTACCATGACTTTTCCCTCTACTAGGAGTTTGAACATATGCTTGTGATTGCCTTGGAACATAAGCAGATGAAGGTGCTACCGGACAATCTGTAAAAAGATACCAAAAAGAACCGCATAGGAAACAAGCCTCAGACTGCCTCCTACACTCGTCTGGATGTCATTTCTTGCAAAAAGAACATTGTGGCTCCCCACGAGAATTAGACGAACCTCCAACACTGGCGGTCGGAACAGTTGATGTCACTGGTCTAGCTCTGGAGTAACTTTGATGGTCGTACTCATCTCTGGTCCTCTTTCTCGACTGATTCCCCTAATTGTGCTGAACTGATGCGATCGACTACCTAATAACCCGATTATTACCCTGAGACTCTTACTGTTTCTTCATTAACTCAATCCGCTCAGCAGTTCTGGCTCGTTGGGTGATCTCCTTATACTCCTTATCCTGATGTAAAGCAACCTAGTCTTGATAGAAAAATGCAGCCCTCTCAGAAACCAATCACACTTCTTTTTTTCTGTGGTAACCAGCCTTGGAACATACTGGAGAAGTCTCAAAAACTCTACCTCATAGTCATTAACGCTCATATCATTCTGCTCCAGATTCATAAAGTCGTCTCGGTACTTTGCCAGATACTCAGGTCTAACATACTGGTCTTGAAATGACTGTCTGAAAAACTCCCATGAAATCTGACTGGCTAGAACAACTTTTTCCTCTGCCTTCCACCAGTTCTAGGCCTCACCCTGCAGCAATGATACATCAGCTCTCAATTTTTGGTCGACAGGATATTTCATCTCAACAAACAAACGCTAAAGTTTCTTCAGCCAATACTCCACATCAGCCAGGTTTGTACCCAACTTGCCATCAAACATGGTTTGTACCCAGTAGCTAAGAACTCGGTAGATATAGGTTTTCTCACGCCTTCAGACTGGCGGAAATAACAAAGCAACTCTCTCTACATTGTAACAGAATCCATGCCTACTGTCCCACTATCCCCGGAATCATATGCACCAACACTCTGCGTCTGCTGGCAGATGCTGTATTCTGAGCTTCAACCTGATTCACAGGTTGCTCCTCCACCTCAGCATCATGTACCTCATGTCTTAAGTCAAACTTTGGAAGTTAAGTTTTAAAAACTTGTCCCTCAAGAAAGGATATTAGGTTTAATAAATCAAATCACAATTTAATTATAATAGATCGAAACCACAAAATTATATCATTCAAATAAAACGTAGTCGTTGAGCAAACTTCCAAAAGACATTATAAAATTTGGAAAGAATTCAAATAATAAATGCATGTCAAACCAATAAGTCTCAAATAATTATAATGTCCCAAGTCCCAAATACAAAATATCGAAACAATAATAATAGATAAAATCAAATGTCTGAATAACCATACTGAAAAATAAGATAAAGTCCGATGATATAAAATCCTCCAAGTACCATACGTCTAAGCTTGACTATCTGAAAGAAGAACTAAAGGGGAGTAAGGTATGAAGCTCAGTGTGTCTCTAAAGTGCATAGCAAAATACATAACGAAAATCTGAGCAACAAACATAGTTTAACAATCATTTCATTATACATATGCATATAATAAGAGACATAAATGTAATGTCATGCACCCATCTCCAAACACCGTCCGAAGAGTAAGGCTCCCCAGAACCACTCTAACTACATCGTTACCATCCGAAGTGGAATCTCGACTCGAGGGTAGAGCCACTGATCCAAAGCGAAATTCAACCCGAAGGGTGAAGCCACTAAACTTCCCGTACAGTTTCCCAACCCAAATGATATGACATGTTCCAATTTTATTTTTCGAATCTGGGTGTATATTGGAACTGTTAATTTGATTCGAGTGCATATGAAATATGTCTGATATTAACTTAATCCAATTCTGATATTTAATGCATGACATGCCATCATACAAAACATACCATAATTCACATATCATTCAATTTATCACAATACCTCATATATCATTTAAACAATTACATCAATCACATATACACCTATGCACACATAGCACTGAGCACATAAATAATGTAGCACAAAAAGAGACACACCTTAGGCAGCTAATAATTCAACGTCGAGAGTGGCGTCTCCTACGCTCAGCTCTAGTATTAGGTCGATGGAATCAACACCTACGAGGTCAACCAAAACATAATTATTCACTAATACTATGCCACAATAACATAACCACTACACAAAACCATACTCACGTACATAACTCACCGGCTATGTAGAATGAGCTCAAACAAGAGAAGGAGGAAGATTCTCAGGCTCCAAGTCAACGTTACCTGAACACAATAATATTCGATCAAATTTGAATATTCAAAATTCTTAAAATATTGACTATAATTAATTGAGATAGTAAAACGGCTTTTGATTTTGAATTTGGGAAAATGGGCAGCGGATTTGGAATCAAAACGTCGAAAAATGTAACGCTGATGTCATTAAAAAGTTAACACTAACATCATCACAAAGTCAACGCTGACGTCAGCCAAAAAGTCAACGCTAATGTCAGCCAGTCAATGGGTTAAGTCAGTCAACGGGTCGGGTCGATCAATAGGTTGAGTCGATCAACGGGTCGGGTCGGTCAACAGGTTGGTCCTTCTGGTTTTGTTCACTGGTCTGGACTGAAGCTGACCCAGTTCGTGTCGTTGCTTGGTTCGGTTCCTTCCCAAAGAGTTGGCTTATTTCGGCCTCTCTCTCCCTCCTCTAGGCCCTCCACACCAGCTTGGCTTAAACCCTAAAACACCCCCAAGGCACATGGGCATTGGGCTCCTTACATTGAAGAACCTGGTGGCCCAATACCCTTTTTCTCATATGCACACAACAACGAGGTTTAGGGTTCCCAAACTCCATTAACGGTATGATCGTCGGTGATGCACTCCAGGGACCACAATGGTCTTTTATTCTGACCATACAACACATCAAAAATAATAAAACAATAACCAATCACGGATACTTACCCAAAGCGAATGCAAAATAAAATGACGGCAAAAAACAAGAGAGAGTCGAACAGCCAACTCTAATTTTTTAGCAGGGGACGATTAACGGAGGTGAACGACTGAATGGATTTGAAGGCAATGGGACGAGCATGCTAAGGGTCGTGGTCGTATAAGCCAAACACGGCGGATAGTGGCTGATCCGACTTTCACTGGACAAACTTGGGAGTAGGGTTTGAGTTTCCAGAGGATTTCGAGTGAGGGGAGTGCGGCTACAGGTTTGAAAAGAAACAAATGTAGGAGCTTAAACGTCAAATAGTGTTAAAAGAGGTTTACCCTTTTGGAAAAAGGGTAAAACACAAAAGTAGTCCCTACACTTACCCGAACCCTAAAATATCCCCTAAATCTGATATTTTCACAAATTGGTCACTTAAATTACTTTTATACCCAATTAAATCCACCAATTAAAATTAGGGTTTCATATTTAATTCCCGAAAATTAGGGTTTTCAATTAGAGATTTTACAAATTTAGGATTTTTAAATTGGGGGAAAGTTTAGGGTGTGATACACTGTTGTTAAGTGGGATGATGGTTCATAATACGATGAACTACTGTCTATTACACTATAATTGCACCGGGCAACCATTTCCACAGGTTTTGTTTCCGTATCTTCGTTTGTATCTTCTTTCGCATCATCCTTTGTACTGATGGGCTCGTCAAGGTCTTTTCTTTCTTTTGAAAATAAACCTATCTCGTCACTATCTGGCCCGACCTTCCTAAGTGGTTCTTCATCAGAATTATCCCCGTCAAAGCTGTATAGTTCTGCTTCATTAACAACTTGTACCATTCTAGGTTCTGCAGTGCTAACTTGATCACTAGAGCACTGATACGGCCTATATCCAATATCCCACGGGTTAAACTCTTCAAGGTAGGACGACCTAGTGGATGATGATGGGCCGACACCAGGGATATAAGTTGAGTATCATCCTACTGAGAGATCATCTACGTTTGACTCAGTAGAGATATAAGTTGAGTTTATTTTGGCTAAAAAATCATCGAACGGATTGAATTCTTCACGAGAGTACGACATCGTAGATGATGATGGCCCGACACCTCCACTATATAGATTGTACGTTGAGTCATGGGTTAGTGGTAGGTTCATGTCTAAGTCAAACCTAGCCACGCAAGAATGCTTGGGCCTCGATGCATACGATGACGCTGGCTGGACATCGCTCGTATTTAGCAAGTTGATTCCTTGTCGCAAACTTGATATAGGGCTATGAGCATTTGGGCTGAAGTTAAGATTTGCGCGCAGCCAATTTGGAACCACAGTGTTGCCTCTGACATTTCATTCCGAAAATATTACAAAGAGCTCAAGGTTTCATCCCATGGAATACCTGGTATGGGTATCGATCATTACTTGTACGCCTTTATCGTCCATAACATCGAATATTACGAAATACAATGGATCTAACAAAGAAGGTAGCTGATATCTCAGTGAATGAATTTCCCTCCCAAAAGCAAGTGGAACCTTTCTCGATATCATTTACTTTAGCCTTTCAAACGTTACTCCCCTCAAAATCTGTAGTGAAATAGTGTTGTTGAACTGAAATATGACAACGATTTCGACATCATGAATTATCTCACCGTCGTAGTATACTACTGCAACATCTCTTTTTGCCATTTTTGAAAGAAATAAGACGTCAGTTTTTTTAGAGCAAATATTGAAGCACCGATATGGTGGTTCTTATCCTTTTAATAGGGTTTTTACAGTCAGACGACAGAGTTTTTTATAGTCAATTTTTTGAAGAAAAAAAATATGACACCGATTTTGGTATGAGGTGATGTTTGGGTAAGGATGCCTGACTACCAAATTCGTGTTTTGCCTGCAGCGAGTTCTGCCACCTTTTGCAAGAATCCTAACATGTCAGTAAAACTCGCGTCCTGATTAACGCGAGTTCTGTGAAGAATTCGCGTCTTGCCAAACGCGAGTTTGGCAATCAATTATATAAGTTCTGTAGGATTAAAGTTTACAGCACTCAAACAATTTCTACATACATATATTTCTAACCTACTAATACCAATTATGGCGATATATTTTGCTACTGTTTTCTTTCGTGGAACCTACTTCTACACTTCTTTCAATGAGAAAATCACAAAAGATAATTTGTTTGAGTTGATTTCAACACATGTTAGGGACTCTACACGCTCTAAAATTTCTTTCTTGTGTGTTAAAGTGCTAGTCAACGAGCCCGGCCCAGAAGAACACTACATACTAAAATTATCCAATGAGAAAGATATGGGCAAAATGTTTCAGGCATACAAACGTGACGGAGGTACGAACATCGAGCTCAATATACAATTTGATGAAGGCTCCAGATCATCAACCACTACGTCAGCAGTCCACAAATTTTCAAGACGAGGCACAGTCTTTACATGAAATTATAGGAGGCGGCAGGAAAAGGAAAAAATAATTGAGGAACTAAACTTAGTATCTGACATAAGTACCAACTGCGACGCCAGCAAATTTGATTCATTTTCCTAGATTTTAACTAGCATTAGTAATTTAATGTCGGTGTACTTATTTCAATTAACAATCTTGTAGTACGTTTCGTTAATATAATTTTCTACATCTAACCGATTTAATTTGCTTACTTACGTCACATACTTTTTATCACATCATAAATAACGTATGAATCATCCGATTACATTTTCAAACTGTTAACAATCACAAAATATGTGAAGGTGAAAACGTATTTCTCATTGAATTACATTGGAACAACTAGCATGTATGAGGCCCGCCGTATCTTGTTATCTGCCACACGTTATTCAGCATTTTCCTTCGAGATACACGGATCGTCTTGTTACATCCGTTGTCTTTTTGTACACATTCTACAATATAGTTGTCCGCACTCATTTTTTTCACTATCGAAACAACCAATCGACGTCTGTTGTAGTTTTTAATTGCATCATCCACGTTTTTTAGTCGTGAATATCATCTCAACTTCTAGTTCATCGCCACTATTGACAACAACATCACACGAATGTCTCCTAATAGATAGGAAATCATCATCTACGTTTGCAGCCATTATAGAGCTTGAACGAACGAAATGAAGTAAGAGAAATAGTGAGCCTATTTAATGAAAATGAATGGTGTGAGTTTTTGAGGATGTGAGGGGTCTATTTATAGGGGTGTAAATCAACCGGTGTTTATAACATAAAACTCACGAGTTTCATTCGAATATACAAATTCGTTCAAAAAAATAAATGTGAAATATTAAACACGCAAAATTTAATGTGAACTATTAAAAACTCAAAATATAAATATTTGTACCCGGTCCCGTTTGTTATTGAGTCAATAAATAACTATTTGAACTAAACCGTTCGAAAAAAATTAAATTTGAAATATCTACCATGCGAAATTTACTATGAACTAATAAAAACTTAAAATATAATTTATAAAGTTAGAGAAATATTTATATACAAACTACAACTAAAATTATTAAATACTACTTAAAAAATTAAACTAATGATGCCTATGTCCACCGGTACCACAACCCGGTGGACGCCGAGGTCGATCGGGATTGCATCAATGACAAAGGGGCTTAACTTGCTGCTCATCATCGTCCTCATTTCAGGTTCCATCTCCAACGGTACTACTCGTTTCACCTGGCCCACTTCTGAAGAACAAGGACTGCGGTGGTGTTTGCTGAACAAACCTGGACCCAAAATCGGTCGGCAGTGGTTGAAACGGATACAAAGGTATGTAGGTTAGAGAAATACTCGACATGCCACTCATCATCGTTGAAAATGAATAGTAGGGGTTGCCCACAACAGGCATGAAAAAATCTTCTATCAGACTCAGCGGTGGATGAAATAATGAGTGCATCGAGTGGGTAAAAACCTGTGGTCGGCGGTTAGGTGACCTGCAATGGTGTTGGTGCTGAGGAGGCAGAAGTATTTCTTCTCCTCGACGACGAAGCAACGCCAGAAGTCGTATGTGTTCCCCCTTTACGTTCAATCCGCGGGCGGTTGCGTTGCACACGCTCAATGACGATCGCTTGCTCTTCTGAAGCCAAGATTTGGCTTCCCATTCACCAAGTACCATGTAAAGTAATCGTGGCTGACCATCGTATCAAACATTACATAGTCACGAATAGGCTGTCGTTGAAAAATATCACTTTCCCTCCACTGAGCAATCCACTCTATGTGCCTCACCGACCAATCCACCTACCACGCAATATCAAAATTTGTATTTTTCTTTATAAATATAAAATACGTTCAAATTGATAAAACATTAAACCAATTAAAATTATTTTACATCGAGCTTCTTTTGTCGAGTGAGCCTATCTAATTTGTCAAAATTTGGAGGGTTCTCCGAAATTCTTTGGACGCAACCAAACTGCCGTAAGACGCGATCGCTCGGATGCCACTCAACTGTAGCGTAGAAGATGAGTGGTACCTTTGTCGTCCAAGCACTCTTCGTCCCCTCTGAAAATTCTGGCAGGCATTCGTAGATACTCGGATCCTCGTACGATTTCCACAAAAACTGTACAATTTACAATTATAACTTAAATTGATAAACTTTATTTTAAATATTTACATCAAATTCAATATTAAATTCAAACTCCAAATATTTACTTGATTCTTGGATTCATTCTCAATGTCATGTCTGATAGCCTTGAGAACTTTGGCCAGACTAGCATAACTTAAATTACCGCTCCACCTACAAAAAAACCAACATAACTTTAATATTAAAAAATGGCTATCAAAAAAATATTTACTTTTTTAAAAAAATACTTTTTTATTACCTCCGGCATAGTGGAAAAATATATGAACTCAGCACACTCAGTTCAGGGCGTAAAAACGACATTCTGAACCACGCCCAAGACTAGAGCAATAGAAGACAACCTCCAATGTCGTGCTTCTCTGAATTTGTGGTCTAGCACATCTCCCTAAAGAGAAATGCCAGTACCTCCGATCCGCAGCTCAATCTACCGGCATCATCAAAATCCCGCAAATGTCGCAACCACAACATGTGTACTTTATTGCGAGATTTGTCGGGCACCAATATCCTGCCAATTATTTGTAGAATATGAGCGAGAGCATATGCCTACAATAGGAAAAAAATATTAAAATATAGAAATTTAATTATTTTATTAATATTAAAAAAATAATATTCTTTACCATCTTCACTTCTTCATTCGCGTCCTCATGTACATGGCTATAATTTTCCCGCGGCCACCTCAGAAACAAAGAGCCACCATCCATCCTGTCTGGCGCAACCCCTAGCAACTCAAAACACAGGTCATGCAAGTCACCACTATTGTGACCGGTAATAGCCTCTCTGTCTACGGGCAAACCGAAAATATGCGACACGTCCTCTAGGGTTATCTTCGCCTTCCCGCACGAAATGTGGAATGTGTGTGTCTCCGGCCTCCACCTCTCTACAAGCACATTGATCAAATCAACATCCAATTTTGCATATCCAATAATTTTCGATACGTGTAGAAATCTGGCCCTTGAGATATAATCTTCTAGACGTGGGTCGGGTCCATTTGTCATCCGAGTGATTAAAACTTCCAGACGACGTTCCATCCCACCCTAAAATAATTAATCATCCACAACTTAATTTCAATTTCAAACTACCGTACTATTTTTTAAAAATAAAACTAAATAAAAACTAAAAATATAAATTTAAAATAAATAAATAAATAAATAAAACTTATATTTCTCCGCCAAAAATTGAAGACGTGTTTATGATCCAACCTTATAAGGGGCCCTCTATTATTTTAAACTTGAGATATTTTAACGACTAAGAAAGATTATAGAGGGAATTGAGAGGGAGTTTTTGTTTGGTGTGATTTAAGTGGTGGGGCAAGGGGTTATTTATAGCAGAACTCACACCGGTTCAAATGTGAATTCAATGAAACTTGCTTCATGTAGGCCGCGAGTTCAGTGATTACCCAGGAATCCGCATTTCGTGCAGCGCGAGTTCCTTTTTCAACCGTTTCGTATTTACTGCGATAAATCTCGACGTTTCGTCTGATTATCTCGTTAAACTAGTGTCCTGTCAGGCGTGAGTTATTTTTACTGAATATTTAAAAGACGTCAACGGATAAGACACGCCACATCATATTGAACTTGGGTCTGGCATACCGCGAGTTTAGAATCCGCGCTTGGAATAACGCGAGTCGTGCCTATGTGTACCGAATGTAGGGTATTTTTCCAAATGTAAGGGGTGGATATCCAATTTTTTCCCAAAAGGGAATATTCAGACAATAACGCCAAGAATAAGAGACTTTAGATTTTCTTGCATATTTTAATAAATAAAATACAAAGTCTCTTTTAATATTATATTTATAAAAATCTAGTACTTATCGGAAACCAGCAGACTTAAAAGAACTATTAGAAAAAGGATACGTAAGTGAAGAAAAAATTAAACATATATCTAATATTTTCATGGTAAGAAAGAGAAGTGAAACAGCTAGAGAAAAATCTAGAATGGTTATGGAGTTCAGATGATTAAACAGAAACAATAAATTATCCGACCAAATAATTTTTTAATAAAAATAACAAATTCAAACACTTATTTTAGTAAATTTGATTGTAAATGTTACCAAAGATGCAGCAGACCATGCTTATTGTGTATAATTTTAAACCACCATCTTGGACAATTAGGTTTTTTTTAGATTTTAATATAGTTTTTAGATTATTAGATTCCATTATATTTTATTGATTGTATTCTACCGTAAATTTGATGTATCAATTGAACTGTTGTTTTTTCAATGTGAGCAGTTTAATTAGTTGAAATATGGCATCTCAAAGTGGTGATGAGCCTAATTTTGCTAGTAGTGGAACTGGAAGTGCTAGCGGAAGTGAGTCAATTTCATCGTCACAAAATGAGAATTCTTATCCACTATGGAATTATGTGACAAAATTGGAAAAACGGGGGCTATTTGGAGGAACTTGGATTTACCGATGTAACATTTGTGGTGAAACTCGTAGTGGGAGTTATACTAGAGTGAAGGCTCATTTGCCTCAAATTTCTGGTGAAGGGGTTGCAATTTGCAAGAAAGTAACTAAAAACCAAAAGCTTGAAATGTTGAAGTTGTTAGAGGAATAGAAGAAGAAAAAGAAACAAGGAGCATCTAGAGAAGTTCTTTTGCCTTGTTAATCTCAAACTGGAATTGCGATTGAATCTTCTTATAAGAAGAGAAAATCCAACTTCTCACCTATCATTATACATGAATGTGAAGGCTCAATTAGATGAAGAAATTGCAAGAATGTTTTACACCGATGGTTTGCCCTTTAATCTTGCTAGGAATCATCATTATCAAAGGGCTTTTACTTTTGCTGCAACTCACGACATAGGCGGTTATGTGCCCCCTAGTTATAATAAATTGCGAACCTCATTTCTTCTACAAGAGAAAAATAATGTTGAGAAGCTCTTACAACCAATTAAAGCTACTTGGCAAGAAAAATGAGTGACTATTGTGTGCGATGGTTGGAGTGATCCAACAAGGAAGCCTCTAATTAACTTCATGGTTACTTCTGGAAATTGACCTATGTTTCTCAATACCGTAAATTGTTTTGGTGAAGTTAAGGATAAATGGACCTATGCTTAAAAGGTTTAAGCTCATCAAATGAGAACTTTAAGCAATGGTCATAAGTGATGAATGAGCTTCTTATGGAGAGGATGACACGGGGAAGGCAAACTTTGTGAAAGAAAAGCTTGTGAGTGATGATTGGTGGGATAAAGTGACATATTATTGATTTTACAATGCCTATCTATGACATGCTTAGAGTATGCGACGCCGATAAACCATGCCTTTATTTGGTATATGAGATGTGGGATTCTATGATTGAGAAAGTGAAGTTTAAAATTTACAAGAAGAAAAATCGTTCTTTTTCAGACTTTATTCCTTTTTATCATGTTGTTTACGAGATTCTTATAGCTCGTTGGACAAAGAGTTATACTCATCTTCGTTGTCTAGCTCACTCACTAAATCCCAGGTATATAATCTTGTTAGTTTTGAATTTTATATTCTTAAACGTTAGTTCCTTTATATAAATGTATTTTTTAAATGTTATAGGTTTTACAGTGATGGTTGGTTAACCAAGGATCATAGTAGAGTTGCTCCTCATAGAGATGGTAAAATATCTTGAGAGAGAATGAAGTACTTTCGTAGATTATTTTCAAATGAATATGATTATGACAAAGTCTTGGATGAATATGCTCATTTCTCACTTAAGAATGAACCTTTTGAAGATTTAATTTCTCTTAGAAAGAGATATTCTTCAGATCCGAAAAGTTGGTGGGCTAACTTTGGTGCCGAAACTCCTTTGCTCCAATCTTTGGCTTTTAAAGTGCTTGGACAACCTACTTCATCTTCTTGTTCTGAAAGAAATTTGAGTACTTATTCTTTCATCCACTCACTTAGGAGGAATAATTAAATCCAAATCGTACCATAGATTTGGTTTACATCTACTAAAATCTCTCCGTCTTTTATCAAGGAATTCTATTCAATATGAGGATGAGAAAACCAAGATGTGGGATGGTGGTGAAGATGCATTCGATTCTCTAGGAGAAAGGGGCTATTTGAAGTTTGCAGAACTTTCACTCGATGAACCGAATTTGGAGAGTGAATTATTCTCGGTGGATGTTAACAATGATTGATTGCATCGTTGTTATTTTGTTTCTTAAACCCTTTTACTAATTTGTATGATGTTAACTATGTTGTTTTGAATCTTTAATGTGATTTTGTTTGTTGTTGAACAATGTAACCGGATTATGAATTTGTTTGTTTGTTGTGGTTTTCTTAAACACTTTGATGTGATTTTATTTGTTGTTGAACAATATAACTGGATTATAAATTTTGTATGTTTGTTGTGATTTTCTTAAACCCTTTGATATAATTTTGTTTGTTGTTGAACAATGTAACAGGTTATTAAGGTCTTTGGCAATACCATTCCTTTGATTTTTTTTTACCTTATTGTATTATGAATTTTAATATTTTTATTATATATATATTAAAATTTATTTTACATTTACCGTAGTACGCATACCCTGTAATTTTAGATATTGCAGCTTCCGGTCCCCGTTCAAGTCCCGTATCCGTATACGTACAACTTAGTTCTTTCATGGCTGTTGCAGCACCTAGCTGCATCAACAGCTGCTTCATTACTTCGAACCCCAATAGTTCAATCTCAACCACAAACTTCCCCTTATCTTTTTCTTATCCCATCTTCAACGGGTGCCATGGAATTTCAGTGACAAGAACTGGGTCTACCTCAACAACATTTGCCAAGTTTGAGAAATTCCAAGGTGACCCTTCTGAAGCTGATCTTGAAGATGTCACAGCATCTTCTGTAAAAAAACCCAGGAACAAACTATTGAAGAAGAAGAAGAAGATGACAGGTTCATTTAATATATATATATATATGTGTGTGTGTGTGTGTGTGTGTGTGTGTGTGTGTGTGTGTGTGTGTGTGTGTTGGTTTCTCTTTGATGGACTTTAGAGAAGTTTATATTTCAGTTGTTTGCCATCTGATTTGGAGGGAGCAGTGAGGCAATCAGGTGAAGCAAGTGCCTTGTTTGCATCTTCAGGAGGAATGAGAACTATTGTATGTGCCAAAGAGAGATTTTGATTTTAATTTTCTATGCCTTTTGATTTCTGATTTTGATAGGATTAATTGTTTATCATTTTACAGGTTGAGCTCTTAATACCCAGCTACAGTTTCTTGATGATGAAGGTGCTCAAGGAGCTTTGAGAATTGTCCAGAATTTTCTTGGATACATTTATTGAAGAAACTGTAGGCCAGGTCAGTTTAAAAACCCTAAATTATTAGAAAAATGGAAGCTTTGAACTATAATTCCTGCATTGTTAATTTGATTTGATGCTCATATATTGGCATGCAATATCTGGTAAATTGATTGCCAGAAAGTAAAAGCTATATTTCCAGATGCTGGAGCTGCTGCATTACTGAAATATAGATGGAAGGATGCCACTTTCGGATTTGCCAGGTAATTGCTTTCGTTATAGTTGATAACTGTTTGATTATTGATTATTTGATTTGTTTGTAAAATCCTATCGACATTTGATTGCAACATGTTAGCATGTACTAATGTATGTAACTCATGCTTGTGCAATTCCTCTGTTTGTGTTTATCCAGTTTGAGTGACCGGAAGCCTGTGGAGAGCCAAGATGAGATTATTGTCATGGTTGTTCCAATTACCAGATGTTGGAGCGCGTACAGAGAATTGCCTCGGAACTATCAGATGATCCGGTACCGATCTAGCTTCGCATTATACTGTATGTGATGTTGTGTTTGTTCTTCATGTATGTATTTCCCGTGATGCGAGGACCATGTTCATCCCCTCCTCACTTCCTTGGTTTCATTCCCTAGTTTGATCTGCAGACCATTATTCTGCAATTTCGGTTTTCTTTTCTGGTGACTAAATGCTATATGTTTTTCGATCAACGCGACAGCATCATTACATATACAATCATAGTAACACAGTCGGAAACAATTGCGTACCCTTCAAACATTTGATAAGTTGATATCGAACATAGTGCTGTTTAGTGTTTTCTGATCATAATTTTCTTCAATGTTGGTAGCCTAGGCCTCTCATCATGTGGAACCCACGTCTTATAAGCGAAGATGTCGGAGTCGGGGTTAATGTTCGCCAGTTAAGGCGATACTTTTTACGGTAGGCCTCATTAGGTTCATTCTTCTTTCATTCTTATACTTTCTTTTGGTTTCTCTGTTCTCCTTGTTAAAGTTCTTACAATCTTTCATGCTATATTATCTCGATTTTTCATTTTCGATAAAGCACTCGCATTTGATATCTGTACCCGGCACATAATCAGCAGTTATGCTGCTATAATAATCAATAAACTATCTCGTTTGTATTGCAGTTCTTTCACGACTGTTTACTCAATGAGACCTTTAGCAGCTGGTGCTGTGTTTAGATGTTATCCAGGGTAAGCCTTATTTAGATTTCGTTGTAATGGTCCGAATATCGAACTCAGTCTCCGTGATCGGGTCGACATGTTTTAGCCATTTTGAATTCTCTCTTCTGTACTCGTTTTCAGATTGTGGAAGGTGTTTTACGATGATAAAGACAGGCTCGGAAGATATCTGCTTGCAAAAGAACTCGTGCGCCGCCCGGACGCAGAAGAACTCGAGGTTAATTCGCTTTCTGAAACTACTCAATCTTGCATGGAATATCCAACATAAAAATTCAAGCGTTTTGAATTTTGTTTCATCTTTTCAGATAATATTTGGAAATGCAGAGGAGAAATCAGAGCAAGGTCCTTCATTGTTTAGTCAAGCTGCGAGCATTTTCTCGTCACTGAACCGATTCGTGAAAGCCATTTCAAAATAATGTCTTCTGATCGAGTTCCTTACGAAATTGTTTGGGGTTCAATGCCGGATAGTTTCGGCTTCGTATCTTTTCTTTTACGATATATTCTAATGTATATATCGTCGTAAATCTTATGATACAGTTCACATATGTTAAACTTTATGATACAATATGAAATCAACCTTTGGCTAATATCAGTAAATCTTATGATACAGTCCGCATATGTTTAGAGAATATTATCCCTATGCTTGTGTTGCAGACATATTCTTCTGTTCAGCCACCTCTCACATGAAACTATCGACGGCATATGTTGGAGCATATATCATGTGCTGTACTTTCATCGGTGCAAGCTGAAACGTTGTTGGTTGCATGTGGCTCCGGAGGATCGAACATTTCTCCGATCCACTCACAGGTCAAAACCAATCAACATTTTTGGTGGAAGTTTTCGGTTTCTTCTTTGGCTTTTGGTACCTATTATTTTCGAACCTGGCTTTAACAATAAGAGAATAAAGCAAGTCTGCTTCAGCCGAAATGTCGATAGGCACGTTCAGGATGCTGCATAATCCAAAACCATATTTCATAAGCATGCATTGCTGAAAAACCAATAACGAATGGCTAATGAAACGAAAGATTATAAAAGCCAGCAGCAATTATAGGTCTACCCCGTTTCCGAATATCATCGCCGGTAAGGTAACTTAACTCGTTGAACTTTAGGGGCAATGAGAATTTCTTGGAGGCTATCAGAGATACATACATACCTATCAAGTAGCTCCTCCAGAATGATTCTTTGTGAAGCTGTCACAAAATGGATGCAATTTCTTGGACACTGACCAACCGCAAGCTGAACTTGATAATCTTCACCGTGTCCTGATAAATCACAAAGACGAGGAGTACCTTAAACAACTTTATACTCCACCGGAAACGCAAAAGAAACCGAGAAAGTTGCCCGAGTAATATAATCAAAGTGAAAATAAAAGAAAGTTAAAACGATAACCTCCTGCTGAATATACAAACCTTGAGAAGTAGCACACGCGGTTCCGGTCGAAGGATCGTATGCGAATGCATGAGGGGCTCTCTTTACGCATGAATTCGGGCAACCTACCAATGTTTTCAGAACAGTGTTTGCTCAGAGTGACACAATAAGCACATATGTCACAATAAGTCACATTAATATTTTATATGTTAAAACAACCTAGCAATATGTTTAACTTGGACATGTTTCTGCGACAATTAAAGCAGCTTGATTACCTTTGCCGACGCAAAGAACCTCGTTAACGAAAACATCGAATGCTTCGCTTTCGGGGTGGTCGAAAGGATCTAAGCATTCCCTAAACAATGTATATACCCAACAATTAATATTGCAAAACAATAATGTCCAATAAAATAACAAAAAACAGAGAAATGAAAGAGCAAAAGAGAAAAGAACTTTACAACAGTAAATACATCCATGAATGCCAAACACAAGCAATATATAAAATCTTTCAAAAATAGCAAAAACAAAATAGTTCCTGAATTTTATAAATGGAAAAGAACAGCAAGAAAATCACCTCTCGATGATCTCCGACCGGCTGTAATTGGACAAAATCTGAAGGAAATATTCATCCAAAATTTATCACTAAATTCCTATAGCAAAGGAGGGTAAAAAGAACAATTTGGAAACCCTATTTTTTAGTAATTATAAGAATATTGTACAATTAAATTATGAAAATTTATTACATTATAACTAACATAAATTGGAATACAATAGAATTGAAAATTAAATGAAAACGTAAATTGGGGGAAAAAAGAGAGTAAAATAAACAAAACCTCGTAGGCCTGGATTACACTGCGGATCATAGTATCGGAATCTCCTCCATCTTTGTTTACATCGGGATGATACTGCTTAACCTTTGAACAAAAATGAAAAAAAAATAATAAATCATACAATTAATTAAGAAAATTAAGAAGCTTTTTCCCCACAATTCACTTGGGAACAGAACAGATTAATTTATAACTTGCAACTAAAATTTGAATTTAATTAAACAAATAAAATCCTGATTTTTATTTATTTATTACTTTGGCGCGGAAAGCAGCTTTGAGCTCGGCGGCAGAGCAGTTAGGGTCGACGCCGAGGACGGCGTAAGCGGAGGAACTGGAGAGAACCAGAGGGGGAGGATCTTCTCCGGTTCTACCACTGGAATTAACTATTAGACGAGTAAAACGACGACGTGGGGATCTCACAGTAAAATTAGAGAAAATTGGGCATTCTAGATCTGAACCGGTTGCCGGAACTGGAAGAATTGGAGGGGCCGAAGTGTAGAGACACAATAGTTTCATCTCTTTCTCTGTCTAGATTTTGATTTTTCAGTTGGTGGTTGGTAGTTCTATCTCTCTTTTGCGTTTTTTAATAGGGTAAAATACACTAGAGATCACTTAATTATAAGTTTAATAACAAATATGTTATTCTTATTTTAAAAATAACAATTGAGCCATTTAATTATATGTTTAAGGACAAATATATCACTTTCTTTCTAACAATTCAATCACTCAATTATAAGTTTAAAAACAAACAACTCATTCAATTAAATTGAAATAAGAATTTAGAACAATCACAATTTTAATCTCTGAAACTGATAAATTTTATTAATTTGATCATAATTTAAAATTCAATAAGCTTAACCTTTCATATTTAAAAATTTTCACAAAACTTCCGATCACTATCACTCTCCATATTATTGTCTATCAGTAATAACTCGACAGACACAATAATCATTTAATGGGCCAATATATAAATTTACCATTATCTTTATTAAAAATCTAAAATTCAAGAGGATTAAACCAACAATTTTACCAGCATGGCCATAGGTAAAAGCATAATACAATCATGAAACAAGTAAATGCCGACTGAAATCTGTAATTTTTTTCCCAGGAAAAGACTGTATAATGTACACAACTAATGAAACAGAGATCAAAAGCTATAAATACATCACAACATGGGGTATCACCCCCCCATACACTTCAGCCCTTCTTTTTTCCACTCCTCTTTTTCTAAGGAACCATTTTTTTTTTTCTGTTAGCATAGCAATGGTTGAGTTGACAATGATTAGGTTATTGAAATGAAGGGCGGAAACCGAAATACTCACAATTTACAACAGATCATGTTTTGCTCTTTGAAATCCCTATCCTAAAAATGGTTGGGGCTTTTAGAGTGAAGAAGCCCCACCGATCAAACAACTCGAGAGTAACAAATAAGACCACTAAGCATGCGAGTGCCAGACGGAGGAGATGGAGGAGCAGAGGGAAAAATCTGGAGTTCACTGAAATTAAAGCTCGATCTTTTCGAGCTAAACACCAAGCAAGAACTTAAACACATCACTCAATGAAATGATTCCTTCTACTCGCTTGCTGCCTGCCTCCACAATCACAAGTCTCCTAGCCCCTGTGAGAATACAAACAACAATGCAGTATAGAGTAGGACGCATTGGTGAAACAGGCAAAAGGGAAGCTTGTTTTTTCGAGATAACCATACGAGAATAAAAGAGAATGGGTGAAAACGATACCGGCATTTGCCAACTGCTCCATCACTTTCTGCAAAGTATCGGATCGTAAACACATCTGACATCTTTGTCCGTTGAAAGAATTTGCATCTTGACACAATTGCAAGGCCTGCAAGATCATTTTCGCTAGTAAGCAAAGCTCTTTTTCTACTTGCATTTAAGCAAACAGGCAGCACTGCATGCATAAATGATGTTTTCCAATTACCTGATGAATACTCATTTCATCGAGACGAATCTGTGCATAAGCTCTATCCTTCGCTAAAGTAGTTATATCACTGTCAAGCAAACAATCAGAGGAAACCTTTTGTAAGGAACATAAATAATCGATTTGGTAATTGGTATCCAGCAGTTTCTTCTTTTATAATTTTCATTCCCCACTTGAAAAAAAAGAAACAGATTACCTCCGTGAATATATGTCAAGCAATGAGTCATTCTCATCCACTATCGGTATTGAACTTACATCGGCTGCAAAAGGTGTGATCTTGTAAGATGATTAACAAAAAAATGAGGAAATGAAAAGGAGAGGAGAGAAAGAACGGGACTAAAGAGACAGACCAATAAGTACTAACAGTGACTGATAACTCTAATGGCATTAAGGGTTTCCTCAAAAAAGAACATAAAGGAAAAAGGAGGAAAGAATGCTTCTAAAACCAAAAGAATCAGTAATGATGCAATAACTGTTCAACAATACCTATTCTTGACATCGACAGTGACCTTACTTCATATCACTAGTCAAATATAACATATAAGCATTAACCAAAAAGCTAAGCAACAAGCTCAACATGCAATGAAAAGATGTAGACGCAAAAAGTATCATTTTTAACTCAATATTATACGAACACATGCTTAAAAATATATTCTTTTCCATTTGCCCACTGAGTTATAATTTCTTCCATATTGTACAAACTTCAGCAGGAGCTTAAAACCTTTAGCTCAAAGGCCATAGGTTACCTTGAATTAACAATGATAAGGCAACACCAAGAGAGGCATTTGGTCGCAGCATTGCCAGTGGCCGACCATTTGATTCCCCAATTTTTGGTACCCATGTACCCAAGGGAATTGCACAAATTGGCTGTTGAAGAATGGGCAAGGAACTAGAAGAATGTTTAAAATGTCGACATATACCTGGAAAATTAAGCTCTGGTTAAAAACCAACTCATGTACCCTAAACAAACAAGTGAAAAATCAAGTACCATCACCTAACAACAAAGGAAAAAGCTTACATTTTAGAACTTCAGACAAAGTGGCAAGATTTAGCAGTTGCGGAAATGAACCATCCTGTGATGAATGAATGATGGGAACCACAGCTACCTTACTTTTCAAAATCCTCAGAGCAACATCCTGCAAAGTATCGTAAGGCCCAGCCTGCATAAAATGATACTAAAGGTTACATATAGATACAAAAGTAACTGAACCTTCTAAAAGTTAACTCTAACTTCACTGGAGTCCAGTTTTTATCAAATATTAGCAAAAGAAAAATTCAACCTACAACAAATATTACCTTCAACAAACAAGTGTGAGTCAATATATGATAACTAGAAGTACAATGAGGATTCATTAGAAACATGGACTATGAAAGAAAGGCTCCAAGAGCTTAAAATAGGTAATTCATTCTATAATAAATTTCGTGAGAAATATCAAGATTGAATAGCCTCGGTATCATGAGAATCCAAATAACCATCATTCCAAAATCTGGAACTGTACACTAAGAAAGAAATCACAATCTCTTTTTCATGAATAGATTCCAGAATAATGTAGTAAAGGCAATAGGTAAAGATTGTGAGGTCAAAAAGACAAAAACAGTACATCCTGATAATTTCAACACTGAACACCTCATCTTTCTAACCAAACGCAGGAGTTTCATTTAACATACAAGCAGGTAATCAAGTAATATTAAGGCAATTTTTTCCAACTTCATGAATCATCCAAAGCAAGTAAACATGTCAAAATAAATCAAAGGCTAACATGAATGATTTAGAAATGCTAGATAATCCTGGAAATGAAGCACTTACATGAACAAAACGTCTAGGATATGAGCTTGCATTGCCATCAATTTGTCTGCTAAGATGCACCTTTCCCTCTTTCCAAAATGATATTGTGTGTGTCTCTAATTCTTCCTCTGTCAAATTCGAACCATGATTCCCCAACTGTACTTCAAAGAGTTATACATGTTAAACGCAATCAAGCTACATCATTGCGAAAAAGGAAAAAATACAATGTATTTCCACATTTCAACAGGCATGTCTCAGAAACCTTAAAACACCACATGAGTACTCCTAAAAATATATGTTACCACGACTACTGATTTACAGTGAATTGAAATACAGTGTTAAACATGGAGGAAAAAGAAAAGATAATTGTACTGTGAACATGTATTCATGGTTAAATAACTCTAAACATTTAAAGTTCACCGATGTTTTTAAATTAAAAACTTCAATTGATTCTCAAACCATTATCCATTGTTGTTAGGTGCCTTTCCAGTTTTAAATTCCTATGTCTTTGACTCTTTTCTTCTCGATATTCGTGGCCATCCACTAAGTTCAGCACAATTAGAAAGAAGGATGGTTAATTTCATACCAGAATTCTGTTAGAAATAGCAGTGGCTCATCTATTTCAGAAAAACACTTCCCTAATTCACCCATCTCTAGGACTGTAAACTGGTCTCAATTAAGTTGCTAAATTATATTCCTATTCTAACTAAAGCTTTTGTCAGAATTTTCACAGCTGGGCTTTGACATGTGAAGGAAAAACTCAAAAACGTTTTCTCCCGAACTCACCTCTCTTAGGATAAGAATAAAGTCCAATGCACTAAGAACTCCAACGAACTGACTCTTGAATGAATCCCAGAGAGGAGCCACAGGAATTCCCTAAACGTAGCATAAATAAACAAAGATGATATCTGAGCTAATAATCAGCAGAGTGAAAAGTAAAGCCTTGACAAATTGCATACAGTAGTACTGGGTAAAAAATATAAAGTAAAGGTAATTTATATGTAACAAAGAAAGTAGTGAAGGAAAAATTAAATCAAAGATGTGGAAAGTCAAAAGAAAGGGAGACAGAGAAAAAGGAAGTAGCAAAACAAAGAACCGCCAAATACACCACTTGGTTATTCTTCTCTCTGGATGAAAACAAGGAAACACTAGCAAAACCTCTATGTGTAGTGACTGTGCATGTGTTTTCACCCCTGCATATTTTTTGAGGTTATAAAAGAGATTCACCTGCTCATGCAGAATATGGAATGCTTGCTTCACTGCTATATTAACATCCAAGGCAATAACCTGCAAAAACCGACACATTCAGATAGAACAAGCCTCAAGCTACCACCCACAATAAGTTACCACGTAATCAACTCCAAGAGAAAGGTAATGCATTCAAACCTTGCCTGAGTCCGGAAGCAACTCATAGGCAATATGTCTTGACAAGAAACTGGCCATGCGATGTCTAGAGACCTCTAAATCTGCATCTGATATAGTTGGAACTGGTTCCTACAAGGTATCCCCATAAAAGGACATAAATGCTTATGCATCTAAAATCTAACATATAACAATAATTTCCAGCCTGGTTATTTTAGAAAAAGCACCTCAATACTTGAAAAAGGACCAACACAACAACATGTTAGAAGTCTAATGTCAATACCAAAAAGAGACTCAAGTGTTTAAGAAGCACACCGAATGAATAGAAACATCATCAAGGTCCATGTTGGATCTACTTGGTGCCTCAGGACTAAGACTTGGAGAAACTGCATCCAGATCCCTAGCTATATAGACAGTGTTAACCACACCATAATTACCATTTACAAAGGGTTGCCGCTCATCATGCCTCCATTCACCATCAACAAAAAACTTATACTGCCAGTAAACAGAAATAAAACCAGAAATAAGTTTCAGAGTTGGGAACAGATGTGCATTCCAGAGTGAGGACTACAACACATCCACAAGATACAAACAAATGACCAAAGTTACGAGGAGCTTTGCTTCATGTATTTTCTTACTCCAGGGTTAGTACACAAAATACTTTAAAAAATAATGATTACAAAGTGGTCATATCAACATACTGAAAAAATCTCAATATGAATCGTGAAGCGGCAAATGAGTTATTTTTGTAGTTAAAGTTCCACAAGCTTAGTTTACCATTATCAAGATAATCTTGAGGATGCAGGATTTAAGAACTTGGCTAGGATCTTATTAATAGAACATAAAGGTACTTGCAGCATTTACTTCCAATGATTATCAGTCATTTCCACAATTACTCAATCGGAGAAGAAATAAAAATTCAGTATCAAGTGCTCTTTACAGGAGAATACGATTAAATATTGCTTATACAGGTCCAGATCTTCTAATATAGAACTGGCTGGACAGAAGAATATCATATAACTATTGAGAGAGTGCTGAGTGCTTTTGGCACGCAACTAAATTGATAACATATTTATGTACTATCTCTTGTCCTCTTCCAAATGCTGCAATGGGAAAAAACACGGTCTTTCTATCTCTATTATTAACAGACTCAATAATATTTTGAAGCATAAGATAAAACAATATCAGAAAATTGACCATGAACTTTATCAGAAAATCTACAAAAACATTTAGCAAAATCAAGAACACAACGTTACATTGTAAATTAGAATTTCAGTTCCAAATATGGGTTTTTCCACCTACAACAGATTATGATCATAAAAGGTGGTTAACCTGATGATATCCAGGACTCAAGCTCCAAATTACTTGAAAGACAGTGGGACAACCCTCCATTGGAGACATAGGTATAGGATCTGACCACCTGCGCATATAGGATACAATCAATTGCCATTTCCAACCTAAATTCGTGAAAATCCTTAAAATATAATTAAAAAAAACAAGTCTGGGAAAAAACTGAATTTGATCTTTTTTGGCACTCACCTAGTAAAAGAGCCCGTTAGAAAGACTCTATCTCCTCCATAAGGCCATATGAAGCGCATTGGAACCAAAAGTGGCCTCGAAACTCCGCTGTTTTCATGGCCAGATTCTGGACCAGAAGCATACATTTTCTCCACAATTTACACAAATACCAAATTATGAATCCTCCAAAACTATAATTCAACAAAATTCCACTTAACTTTTCGCTTTTTTTCACCACAAAAGTACTAATATTCAAGCAATTAAAAACACTTGCTAATCTTCACCAAGCTAATCAAGACTGGTAAACATTATAGAATTTTCTGACTCTTTTTTCCGAAAGGGATCCTCTACGAAATAGAGCAGAGGACCCCGAAATGGTTACACATTAAAGCTACAAATCAAAACCATACTAAAAAAAATATCACCTTTTTTTTCCTTAATTACAAAATAAAAACGTAATCCTAAAATCTCCCAATAAGAAACCCTGTAAAATTCAACCCCACCTTCAATAATCCTCTACAGCACCACCCAAAACCCAATCAAAACCTCCAGAAATCAACAAATTCAATCCCAAAAGTCAACAAATCGAACTGCTAGCAACAAAACCCAAAAATCTCCATCAATACCCAAAATTAAAGCTCTGATCTGACATTAAAAACAAGAATTTGACACTGAATCAAACCCTAAACCAAAGGAGCTTTGAGGAAGCTGAAAGATCGGGATTTTCAGTAAAAATTTTCGAAAGGCGGAGGATTTAAAAAGGAGAGCTTGAAAGAGATAAAACCCTAACTTTGACAGAGAAAGATTAGAGTGTTGGCATTTGGTTGGATCTTCAAGAGAATTTGTGACCTATCAGTGAAGAATCTGACTACAAATTTTTAAAATAAAATAAAAATAAACTATACGCACTAAATTGTAATACATGTATCAAAAATATCATTAAATTATAAATTGATATTATTATAGCATTAAACTTACATTTTGACTTTAAATCAAGTATTCGTTAATCATATAACGAACCGTTAAATTAAAACGGTGTCATTTTAATATGGTTGTTTTGATGTTTAATATAGGCCAAAATAATTCGTTTTGATAGAGGAAAATTAAAAAACATTACACATAAGACTTGAACAAAATATCTCGTGAATAAAAAGCTAGCATCTAACCACCAAGCCAACTTGAAATCTTATTAAAATTCCAACACTAATAATTATGATTTTTATAATATATAACCCTAAACCATAAATCTCAAACTCTAAGCCATAAACTATAAACCTCAATTCTAAACTTTAAATCATAAACACCAAACATCAAACCCTAAACTTTAAACCCAAACTCTAAACTAAAATATTATTTATAATATATATAACTAATTCTTTCCCATAGTTTTAGGGTTTGATGTTTGGTATTTATGGTTTGGAGTTTGGGGTTTATGGTTTGGGATTTGGGGTTTAGTTATATATATTATAAAAAATAATATTTATAAATATTATATATTAATTATAAAATATTATAAAATTATATCATAAGATAAATAAAATTAAATTCAACTGGAATTATATAATTATTAGCGTTGAAATTATAATGAGATTCTTAGTTGGCTTGGTGGTTAGATTCTAGTTTTCTATTCATGAGATCATTGTGAGCACAACATTTTATTAATTTTTTCTATCAAAATGACATCTTTTTG
This sequence comes from Hibiscus mutabilis, assembly GCA_019671005.1. Taxonomy (NCBI): domain Eukaryota; kingdom Viridiplantae; phylum Streptophyta; class Magnoliopsida; order Malvales; family Malvaceae; genus Hibiscus; species Hibiscus mutabilis. The sequence continues at coordinate 3,448,310 of CM033737.1, read as the reverse complement.
GTCTATGATTAATGGCGGAGTATTTAGATTGAAGCCAAAATCTAAGTTTAATGATATAACAGTATCGATTTATACTTTAATAGTATTTTGGATACACATATTTAAGTTTAGTTGCATTTTGCGTAGATTACTCATAAATAAATAAATAAATAAGAGTTCAGAAGAAGACGAAAACGAACAATACAAATCGTAATTCAAATTATAATAATTGGCGTAAGAAACTTTATGAAAATGAAATATTTATTCTTTCAAAAAAAAAGAAATATTTAGACTTATTATATACGAGCTTTTACTTTTATTTGCAGAATATCAATTTATCATAAATTATTTTTTATAAACATTAATATGCGGGGTAGTAAAGAGACCCATTAATTGATCAAATAATAAAATGATGTAATTATCTTTCTATTTAATCAAAAAAATATTGGTTATTAAGGATGTTTATAACCAGGTACTTGAAGTTTCGGTTATTGAAAACATCGGCCCGTGACTATCGGGTGCTGGTAATTTTGAGTAACAGTGTACCCGAGTCAAATTTCTACAATTTTTTTATAAATCATACAATTTAAAATAATTCGAAAGGACAAAATTAAAACTTAGAACTCCAAATTACATAATGTAGTAATTCAAACATAAAGTTTAAATCTAATTTACATATTAAAAAAATAAAACTTAAAAGTCTAAGAAAAATACAACTAGAGAGAAAACATAAAGTCATGTACTCATAATGGACATAAGATATTTGAGAATGAGATTTAAAAATTTGGATAAGATATTCGAGAATGAAATATTTTAATTTTAAATTTTTAACTAAAAAACTTTAATAATCTTAAAAATAAAAATAAGAATAGATAATTGGGTCATAACCCATATAATCCGAAAAATGTGGTCCGGACTCACCCCGTCCCGGAGAAATTTAAAGGATTCATACCCGGCCCATGAATTTTTTTAAAAAAGAAAATTAGTCATTTTTTTCATCATGCCGACAATTAACGTGTAGGATATATCGGATCGAGTAATTTTGAACACTCTAAAAATTATCAATTGACTAATTCATACATAATACTGCAAATGTTAATAATAAAATGACCCTCCAATTCAATTTATTGTATACTATCAATATTCTAACTTTTAAATCTAACTCTTAATCTCATTAGACCAATTAGTAATTAATATTTAAGATTATTTTATTTAACAATAAAAATGAATTTTGGCTTGAAATACTAAAAATAGTTTTTTTTACAAAATTAAAATCTAAATTTTTATTCAAAAAATATAAGGTACGAACAAGGATAACACAACCCTAACATGAAAACCTAACCGATGTGAAGAAACAAAATCCAAAATCTTTATTGAATAAAATCTTCATCGTTACATAAAAAAAATTAACAACTATCAATAGTCTTTTTATCTTTATTTAAACTAGACTCTATATTGATGTAGAAGTAAAAATCGAATAAATCAGTCTTACATATTACGCCGTGATGAATATAACACAAAACATTAAACTATCATTATAATAGACAAAACACAGTGTCAAAAGACAAACGAACACATATTTATAGACATACGAAATCAAGACATTTTAATATAAATTAAAAGAAAAAAATCAAAACAAAAATGATATCTATTTAAATCTAAATTTAAAAAAATAGAAAGACAGTGCCACTAATCCGCCATTTAATATGACAAATACTAAAAATATTTAAACTTAGATAAATGAGACATTAATAAATTTTTGAAGCAATTTTTTTAAACTAAAATTTTATAATTTATAATTTTAAAATATCGTTACATTTTTAGTGAGAGATTTATATTAAAAACTAAAAAGAAAACCTTAATTTGCGATAACCATAAACTTTAAACATTTATCCTAAATACACATATAAAAATATTAAATTTTTTATTGTTTATATATAGAAAAATTCTACAACAGACATCGAATACCGCTAAACACTATTAATTTTTTAATGACTCTTAAATAAAATTTTAAAATATGTTGTACTCAACATATAATTAGTAATTATTTAAAATAAAATTAGATTTGGATTAAATTACCTTTCATATTTTTATTTTATACTATTTTTTAATCCTTATTCAAAGAATAGGATTGTATTCAAACCCTAGATCTTTTTTTCTTCTTGCCATCGCACCTCCGCCCGCCGCCGTCACTCCAACTATCAGCCGTCGAGATTTGGAATCTCAGGCTTAACTGTTCTATTCATGGCCAAGTTGGTACCGGAGACATGGGAAATACAAGCATCGATCAGTCGCTCCTTTTCTGCAATAAAAAATTTGACCTTGCATGGCCATGAATGCACCATTTACAAACAATACTCATAAGGCTTGCTTTCATTCTTATTTTACAAGGGATCATTTCTGGGTTTGAATACTACGGTGAACCCTTTTTCATTTTCACATATTGGCCTTAAAAGACCCTATATATATATATATATTTGTGTATTGTAAGCTGTATACTTGTATGGTATTGAGACATTAATTTTTTATATACATTTAAAGTTGGAATTTTAGTTCATTTTGGGCAATGGCAAGTATACTTGCCATTATATTTTGCAGGCTACTCAGCTCACTTGAGTAATTGTATTCCATTTACTTCTATAAAATGCAAATATTATAGATTTTGGCTTTCTGAACATTGTAGTATGGTTTAGCCACAAATTCATATAAACAAATGAAAATCTTCACTCAATGTCACCAAAATCAGAGAAAACACATACAAATTTCTGAGAGGATAACTCAGCTTATAAAAAAAAGGAAGCTGATAGCAATCAAGGAGGGTGTTGTTTATAAAGATAAACACAAATAGTGCCATATGTCAAGTTGCATGAAGCATCCAAACAAGCCAATAAATCATATTTTATGTGGGGACCCTTCAGACCCAATTGATACTCTTTCAATTTCTTTGAACTGACAAATAGTTCATATGCCAAATTGCATGAAATATGACTCAGCTTTTATCTGTTGCTTATTCAATAAGAGATGAATAGAGAAAAATTAAAAGGGGAACTTCCAAGTTCTTTGATTGTTAAAGAGAATCCTCGGAATGGAGTTGGACATGGTAGTTATGCAACAACTATGGTTGTTCTCAACACCTTTGTGGCTGGTTTTGGATCTTATGTTTTTGGGACTGCTGTAGGTAAATTCTTTTCAACAATGAAATGATTAGTTTTACTTGTAATCTTAATCTGAAAAGTAAAGGGTTTCCCTTTACCATGATTATTGAATGGCAAAGTCGGACTTCAATTCTACACAGTGTCTGGACTGTTCTTGTTCACCTGTTGAAAAACAACAAGACTTGAGAAAGTTTGAGTTTTATTCTGATTCGCCAATGATAATAATAACAAAGTGGGATTGCCCATAAATCATTTACAATTTTAATAGAAAGTTCCCATTTACAAGCATTGCAAGGAGCCATAACTGATTCCATGATGCAGAGAGTTTGAAATTGAAAGAAAAAGAAAAGACAAGTACACAATAATACATATGACTCCTTTCTACCACAAATATAAGTCACTTGAATCTATTTACGTGACTAGGCGGGATGTGCTTCCCTCTAAGCAGACCGAGAATAATAGTGCCAAAGCTGTAAATTACGCTTTCTGGGGTGGCTCTCCCTACAAGAAGCATAGTTTTGAGAAAATTCAATGAAGATGATCACGTAATTTGAAAAAAGAAGACAGTTTTCATGTAGCTCAACGCAATACAATGACAGATAAACAATTTATCGTATATCTGGAAATGATTTTTTACTTACATAGTAACAACCAGACCAACTCAACTCAACTCAACTCAACTATGAAAACACCAAAGATGACCAATAAACCATTAACACTGGAATTCATTTCCATAAAGCTTACCTCTGGTTCCCTATTTGGCTGCTATAAAGAAACAAAGATCTCTAGAAGTTGCAATAGTAACTATCGAAACTACAAAAAGTCTGCTAAAGTTACAATCCTAACATCGTTTAAATTTGGAAAAATATTAGTAAGGACCAAAGTGAATTTCTTAGAAGAACATCAGATTGAAACACAAAGAAAAAGAAGTCTTTTACTAGGAACACAACAAGAAGTACAGCAAACCAATTATATGGAGAAACATTAGTAAGGACCAAAGTGATTTTATGATATGAGTAACAAGATAAATCTTTTACATTTGGACAAGCAGAAGAAGAAAGTACAAGTAATTTATAAGGCAAAAACTAACCACCAGAAATAAATCAAATAACAAAGGAATTATCATTTCTTAGATACTCAGGCCAGGAGGCGTGTATGCAAGATTAATGCTATAACTTTTCCCATCCTGCTATTTTTCAGGAGGCCGAAACATGAAAAACGTGGATCACCATCTTACAAAATCCATCAAAAATACACCAGTTACTGCTTTGAGTGGTAGTTAATGCTAGAGTAAACGAGCAAAAAAAACACACACACATAAATTATAAGAAACCTTGCATCCAAGAGATCAATACCTGTAATTTATTATATATGATTCTTCTTCAAAAAAAATATTATATATATGATTCAGTAAGGGTTTCGGAAACTCAATAAATTAGCAAAAATTAAAAGAAATTTTTTTGGATAAAGTTTATGGAATGAGCAATGAATCAAGAGTAACTAGAAGGGGAAGAGGCTAAGCTCGAGTTACAAAAGGCATGTCCTCGAAAACAATTAGCAAAAACTAAAACTCAAGCCTGATTAAAACATGAGCAAGAAATTAGAAAAATTGGAAAAGAACAAAACAAAAAATAGATTCTTTAAGTTAAAAGAGAATGGAGAACTAACAATGGAACAAATGCTTAGCAAGTGTTAAAAGAGAATCCAGGGAAGGAGGCGCGAGGCGCGCGAACGAGGAAAGCGGTCAGGCTGCAGCAGGGACGGAGGCGCGGCGGCGACAATCTCGCCGGCGAACGGTAGCTAACGAAGGTAGCGGCTAGAATGGAAAAGGAAAAAGATTTAGGGTTTGAAAATAAAAAAATTAAAAAATATAATATATATAATAATTTAATTAAATTTTATTTTAAATAATTATTAATTGTATATTGAGTCATTGAATTTTTTAATCTTTATTAATCAATTTAATAGTGTTTAACGTTAGTGGTGTTCAGCGATATTCGACGCTCGTGGTAAACTAATTCTTATATATATTACATTTTTCCTTTAAAATTGATAAAGCTACAATATTATAATTTTTAAGGGAAATGCATATTATTTAGTACATAAATGATAATATTTGTTATAAAAAATTTAATGATCAAAATGTAATGAAATCTTATTTAATTTTATTATTGTATTGTGTGCATAAATTAGGTAGCAAATTAATGGTTTTTATTAATGTAAATAAATATAACTGTAAATAACAAGTCTATGACTCTATGTCAATAACTTATTTATTTATTTCATGAATAATTACAAGAAAGTAAACATTAAAAAATATTAAAAAATAAAAAATTATAAGTTCATCTTGAAACCAAACTTAATTTAATTTTAATTGAATATTTTTTTAAAATATAACTTAAAAACATTTGAGAATGAATTTAAAATATTTATAAATTTATTAACATATTTATAAATAAAAAGGCAAATTTAAAGGAATAAATTTCGAAAGTGACTTTAATTATATTGTCAAATTGTTATACTATCATTTGAAAAAAAAAACATTGTCTTATTTGAAACAACTCAGAGGGTTTCGTTGGGTAAATAAGGTGTTTAGGTATGAATTTTTAAAATATATGGTATGTTAAAGGATATTTGGGAATCTATGTTATTTTTTATAGTACCGGTTGAGAACTCCTCCTGCAGGAGGCGTTCTCCTTTTTTTAATATTTTTTGGACCAAAAATGCCTGAAAAATATTAAAAAAATGAAGAACGCCTCTTGCTTCTTCCTGGAACTGTAGAAAATGCCATAAATTCTTAAAATTTTTCCAACATACCCTATTTTCTCTCTTTTTTTCCCAAACACCAATATTTACCAAATTTCCCGAACTCAAAGGCTCATTTTAGAATTTTAAAAATAAAATATCGAAATATATTTATATATTATAAAACTATAATTATTGGATCTCATAACTAAAAAAAAGAAAAAAATTATTTATTTTTTATCAAAAAATTATAAGAAATATTATATCAATAAATTTAATGAATGAATAGTATGGTATTGTGAGCTGATTTGATTGAGCGGTGATGAAGTGACATTCAGGTGAGAATAGTAGTGCCCATGAGATCAATAGGTCAATAATATGAGCTAGTAATTTTTTTAAAAAAATTATATTATTTAATTTAAAATTTAAATAATTTTACATTATTATTAAAAAGTTTTTTATATAGATAAAAGTTGTATTTTAAATACTATTTTTTAAAATATAAAAAATATGCCATTAGTAAAGACAAATGTATACCATCGACATTGGTCCAAGTGGTAAGTTATTTGGTATCGTTTAAGTAAGTTTCGTGTTCGAGATTTTGTGTATACAAAAAAAAATTGTTAGGAGACTCACCCACAAAAATCAAGTATACGACGATGGTCGGTCCGAATTAGTTAGAATAAAATGATTAAAAATATTTAATGAAATTTAATTATATTAGCTAATACGAAGGGCTATGCATCAGCCACCATATATTAAAATGTTTAAATGTACAAATTTTAAAATTAAAATCATAGTCAACTGATTAAGATATTTTGAATAAAATATTTATATTCAAACAATCTAAACTAAATATTTTAACATCTAAATGAGTATTTTTTAAAAGCTTAGAATCTGTACTTTGAAAATTTATATACATGGAGTGTATTAATTGACAAACTTGGTCTGGCAAAAGAGAAAATTATGAAAATGGTCCCCCTGTTTTTCCCAAATTCAAAGGATGGGGTTATGAGATATGAATGTGGATAATCCTCTAAAATTGAAAAACGGTTAGAAATAGTTTTTGCCTTTTTTGGGTAGAGGATTAGATTACTCTTTTGTCATTGAAGATTCTCCAAATAATTAATTTACATATTCTTTTGAGGTAAAACATATTTTCATATATAATTTAAATAATCGTTTTTCCTTCAAATAGATAAGATTAATATATATATGTTTTTCAAATATAATTTAAATTTAATAATTAATAAAATTATATTTAGGAGATAATTTCACAAATAAGAAATTAATTTTACTAAACAACTATCAGCTATTAGTTAATTTTACCAAATATTTTTATATAAACCGGTTAACTACAATCAGCTAGCCAAAGTAGCTAATGTAATTCACTATCAACTAATGTAATCATCTATCAGTTATATGCTAATTGCCAAATACGATCAAATTTTACGGGTGCTTGAAGCCCTTGAGCTTTAAAAAAATCAAGTCAGTCCCTAAACTTTATTTGCATATAATTAAGCCTCTAAACCAATAAATATAATCAATTAATCCCATTGACCATTTTTGACCATCAATTTTTGACAATTTTTTTCTTGAGATATTACTGCCATGTGGCACATTACAGTTCTATCATGTGACATTCACAGCTTTTTTTAAAAAATTATTTTTTAGAATTTTAGATTTTTTAGATTTTTTAAAACTTTTAAATAATTTAATGAATAAAATAAAAAAAATCTAGAAATGTCAAGTGATAACACTGTAACACGACACGTTACACTAAGTTGTCAAAAAAATTAAATTTAACACTCAATGTTGGTCAAAGGGGTAAATTGATAAAATTTTGGAGTATAAGAGTTTAATTGGGTGTAAAATAAGTTCAGGGGATTAATTATTTTTTCTCCAAAAATTCAAGGCTTATAATACTATTAAGTCTAATTTGATATATTTCTTTAGTATATTGAATAGCAATTTCAACGTAATTTGCTCTATATATAAAGTCATGATTTAAAATCTAAATATTATTTAAAAGATCTAATTTTTTATCACGAATATTATTTAAGGAATCGAACTTCTCATCTAGAACATTGTTTAAGAAAACTAACTTCAATCTTCTTATTCCCATGAGAGAAGAGTATATCACTATCTTGCACCATAGGCTTAAGATATAAACAGAGGAGTCAATCACTGCTAAAAAAAAAGTGTTGACTATAAAATCAATTTTTTGCACATTTGAAAAAGACAAAAAAATAGGGAAAAATACTATTGGTTGAGACAAAATGCTATAGGAAATATTATATATTATTTATTAAATTATATAAAAATTTAAAATGTATAAGTCACATCATCATGTATTACTTTATAACTAAAAATACAAATTTTAAAAATAAATTATAATACAAAGACTAAATCAATTAAATAACGTAACATAACAATCTTGTATACAGTTGAGACTAAATCAATTTTACTATTAGTCTTTGTATTATGTTTAAGTTGTAGATTTAATTCATATTTTCCAATTTGATTATTTTAAGTCCATGTAATTTAGTCATATTGTCCACGTGTTATTTAGGTCATGATTGAAATTTCAAAACTCGAAAAATACATAAACTCAAATCGACCAAATTAGAATATAATTTATAGACGGTACAAGGACTAGTGACAGAATTCAACCATTGAAGTTGGACTATAAGAATTAAGAAACACAATTCAATGAGTTTTTTTTTTCTTTTCAAAACTACAATGAAATGCCATTGAGCTAGAGAGGTGATGATCATAGCATTGATCTTAGAAACTAAAATGCAATTTTATAACTGATCTTGTTAGATTTTATGAAAACTGAAACTCTCTTTGCATGCAGATGCAAACTTTCTGTTTGGTTGATGAGAAAATTAGAGTTCCTTACAAATGTTAAACTACACTGAAAGGAAAATGGACCAGCTGAAGCTTAAATTTGCCTTCCGAAATAACAAACAGAAGCAAAAAGAGATTGAAGTACTGACTCTGCTATTCGGTAAGATAACTATATTTTGTTGAAGAAACATGACTAACAATGCTCTCCGATACGAACTTACCGGATATGCGATGAACTCGATTGCCGGTAACCTCTGTAACCGTTCTTCCAATGACATGGGAGAATTCCCCTCTTCAAGGGTGAAGTCAGCTTATTTGGACAAAATTTCCTACAAACAATCCACAAACGCCATGCATCAAAAGAATGAGGCCATATGCATGTTTGGACATCATTAGTTTTTCAGTCATCCATTGGCACTTGATCTCCAGGAGATCAAGTAACACAGCAATGGGAAACATCATAAGAACCGTATAATCATGTCCCGGTACTCTGAAACGTCAAGTTTCGAGCTCGTCCTAGGATTAGGAGATCGAAGAGATCCCATTGCCACTAATGGGAGCTGGTGCAAATATGTCCACTCGCATGCATTTTAAGACCAGTGGAATTGGACATCCTGCACAAACCTAGAGCAAAGAAATACTACCATCTTCCAGCATACTAAATTTTGAAACCCTGCAGACAGAACATGAATTTGTAGCTCGCTCGGTGAAGCTCGATAATTTACCTTACGTACACCAATGTCGAACTTGATGAAGCACGATGTTTAAAACGATCAACTATACCTGCAGTATCTTAGCTTCTGTGTTAGGATTTAGGTACCGATCGCCTCTCGCGATTCAAGAATTGTCAGCAGCATTCAAATGTACAGAAGAAAGAGTACTTAATTTAACAACAAACCACATTCTGAACATATCAGGCCGATGCTGCTTCGACGAATATACAATATAAATTCTCGAATATCCGATGTTTATTTTAGACCCAAAAGAGATAGAGATTACCCCAAAACACACACAAGTTATTCAAGAATAACAAATTCAAGTGTCCCAAGAATAAACAGCTGTGACCTACCTGATCTCTGAAGCAACTAATTGAGATGTCCTTTAACTACCCCTGCTGATTAACTTGAAGGATGAGGCTATGGTAGTGATCAACATAGAGAATTAAAGAATCTACATAACTTGGTCGCCCTCTATTGGGCCTCTGTAAAATCCGATTCAAATTAGTCGGTCATTGAGTCAGATATTAGTGGTTAAAGTAAAAGGAATCTACATAACTTAAAAATTACTATTTTTACTATTTTTCTCAAATATCCAAACTTCAAACTTTTTGAGTAATTACTCGAAATGTTACAAAATTACTTATTTTGCTTGCAAAAAGTTACGAGAATCGCATATTTTGTTACAAATATTCTAACTTTTTGAGTAATTTACTCATGATGATACAAAATTTTCTCAAAAATTCAAACTTGAACCTTTTTTGTAATTTTTTCGATTATTACTCAAAATGTTACAAAATTACTCACTTTTCTTCCGAACATATAACATTTTGAGAATTACTTAAAAAGTTACGATAACTACACATTTTATTACGAATAATAACATTTTGAGCGACTATCATAATGTTACAACAATTTCTCAAATATCCAAACATAAAAATCTTTGTACTTTTTTGAGTAATTTTCTCAAATATCCTAATTTAGATTTTTTTTGTAACATTTTAAATAAGTGTTATATTTTGATACACGTTATGTGCAACTCTTCTTTAAAATCTAACATTCAAATCTTTAATCCTAAAACTTTAAATCTTAAACCATAAACTCTAAAATCTAACCATAAATTTTAAATTCTAAACACTAGTTAAAATTATAAACCCTAAATTATATCCCTTACTTTGTATATCAAAATTTTTCTATTTAAATAATTACTCAAAAAAATACTATACTTATAACAAAATGGGTAATTTTCATATTTCTCAAATGATTACTTAAAAATATTACAAGTTGATATGAAATGTAAATAATTTTGTAACATTTTGAGTATTTTTTTACATTTTAAATAAAGTAAATAACCTTTTTCTTAGTGTTCTCTCCTTGGAACTCTACTATTGCCGCTTGATTTTTTTGTGTTCACGACGTTATGAGACAGACTCATACAAATCACAATGGCTGGCATTGCTTTTCGCCCTTCTAATACTCTTTCATCTATTAACAAGGTTGGTTAAGTGGTAAATAATTTGGTATTATTTAAAAATGTTTTGAGTTCAAGATTTTGTATATAAAAATTATCGTTGAAAAATTTACCCACTAAAATTAAATATTCGATGTGAGTCAATTCAACTTAATCAGTACAAAACCCTAAAAAAATTATGAGGAAAACCAAAAAATACTATTTCATCTACATACAGATCCGTTGTCATCATCATTCCCCAATTTACTAGTAATTTCCTTTTTCAAAAGACGGTCCAAATTTACACACTTTTTTGTATATATAGTAAGGCTCTATTCAGTCGAACTGTTAAAATTTTAGTTTAGGTGAAGAAGCAGTGTTTGGGGAAAAACTAAAATTTTCAGTTTTTTCAGAAGCTGCATTTAAGAGCAAATCAGGCGCAAAAACAACGTTTGAGATCCAATTTTCTGGTGTTCGGTGAAATTTATGCGTTCGGCAGCCAAAAACTTTTTTAAAAACTGCGTCAGCCTAAAAAGAAATATAATTATTTATTTACAGTGTTGTTGAAGGTGTCTACCCTCAATACCGAAGCCATTTAATAGTTGAGAGGAGCGGTGTCGGAGTTATGATTATTATATAATAAGGTCAGAGTAAATTTTAGGGTACAAAGATTTTTATAATTCTACAATATAAATATTATTGAGCTCATACTCAAACAAATTAAGTAGGGTTAACTCTAATATTTTCATGAAAAATGATACACAAACTCCTTAAAATCCCATTTAACTTTTTAAAAACCCTATACTATAATAAATTAAGTGGGTCAATTGACCCATAAACTACGCGTGGCTATGCCACAACGCCACTGAGGAGGAGTTGTGGTTTGTAAAGCACAAAAGCTATAAAAATACTTTTGTGTTTTAGCATGTTAAACAGTTCTTCTTCCAAATAATTTATGTTTAGTAAAAAGTGCTTTTGATTCTATGAATAATGAGTTATTGTTTTATACATAGACTTCATAAAATTTTATAAATGTCTATTTTAAGTCTAAACTCTATATTTAAACCCTAAATAAAATTTTTAAACTTTAAATTTAACTTGTAAAATTATATAATTTGTGTATTAAAATATATTTTATAAATAATTTAAAAAATAACGCTAAACGTGGCCTTGATTATCACGTGAAATCAAATGAATGAATTAAACAAAAATAATACCATGATTCGTGAAAGAAGAATGTCACGTGTCACAAGTTGATTGTCATTTTTTATTTTTAATATCTTTAATTGAAGGTCAAAAAATGTAATGGGATAAAAGTTTAAGGAATAAATTGGATAAAAAACTTTAGGGGTACGGAATGAAAAAAATATAATTTGAGGGATAAATTATGAATTAAGCCAAAAAAATTAAAGGTAAATTTATGAACAGATCGCATTGCATTTTATCCCGGGACTTCCCGTGATCTGGAGGCAAAAATAACGGCGGATTCTTAAGTGGTACGTGGAAATCCCATTGGCCAAATTGTGATCCGCATCTGCCTGTTCATTATAGGTTAATTGTATTATTTAGCATAAACAATTAGTTAATTGTTCAGTTATATGTAATTTATTACACACATTTTTTTACAAATTCGTTAATTCTTTTGAGAATAGTAAAATTATCGCTCCGATAAATATTATATTAAAATTTTTAGGAAAAAATATTTAAATAGATAAATTTTAATTACAAACTTCATTTTATGTCTAAATAATTTCATAATGATTAACTATTAACCATCTTTTTTAGCTGTTAGTTAACTGAAGCCGTTTAACCTTAACGGTAGGTTAATTAACGAGTAAAATTTAAAGGTTATACCGATTAACGATTACGATTTATTTTGCACACCTCTAACCCATAAGTTTAATATTTTTTTTTGAAAAAAAATAAGACTCGTTAAAAACCTCTTTCCTCGTCCCCAAACACTCGGTACAAGGTCGGTGCCGGACATCAAAAGAAGGAAGTTTAATATAAGCTGATACTTCAATTTACCAAAATTTTTCCACTTGGTATCTAAACTTACAATAAATTCAAACTGTTGCATCAAATAATTGCTAATAATTGTGGCACATGAAAGCTTATAATTGCTAATAAGCTTTGTCATGTTTTCATGTGATGAATATATAAATCTTCTATACCTCAATCTCTAGCTAGAAAGCTCAGCAAAGTGCTCATTGACATTAGGCAAAATTCCACAACAATTGAAAATTGACTATTTAATGTGCAATTACCATATTAAAGTGTCAAATTGCAGAAAAAAGTTAATCATTTCAACCCTAGTAGACAGTAGTGGGATTATTTTGCTTATATATATATATATATTAATTCTTTCTCAACAATATAAAATTTTACTAATAAAATGTAAAGTCGTTGTACGGTGATTATAAGGTAATAAAGTCGTTGCCTTTATTAAAATTTTCGGGTTTATTATCTTTTAGAATCCTACTAGTTAAAATTAATAAAATTAAACATTGACCGATCGTTTTTCTTGTTTAATTATTTTCTAGAACCTTATAATTTTAAAATTAATACAATTAAAGCTTAATTCTTTTAATTTGTATGGTTTAATTACTTTTTAAGACCCTATTCGTTTCAAAATTAATCGGCTTGCTCCTTCGTAGTTCAATATTGGCTCCATCTAGGGGTGTAAATGAACAGAGAGTTCGACGAACCGTTTGTATAACTTTCGATTATTAAGCTAAATAAACGAGTATGGAACAAAATTTTTATGTTCGTTTAATAAATGAACGGACACAAACAAAGTTGTGTTCAGTTCGTTTATGTTCACGAATAAGTTCGTTTATAGGCTTTTTATAAGCTCGTTTATGCTTGTGGATGTATCTAAATACTACTTTTTGTTGTTGCTAAGGATGTTGTATAAGTTCATGTTGAAATGTAAGTTTTATTTGTTTCTCTTGTTTTATTTATTTATTGTTAATTTAGTTAACATTTTTGAACATATAAACGAACATATTCGTGAACGAATAAACAAACACGTTCGTGAACACTGAACAAACAAACACGAACACTTTCAAAAATAAATAAATGAACATGAACACACTATTAAAAAATTTAAACGAACATAAACCGAACACCTCTAAAAGTAAACAAACGAAGAACGAATAAGAACATAGTCTTATTCGTTCAAACTCAGTTCATTTACACCCTTAGCTACGTCCTTGCCTACACCTAACTCAGTCACTAATTCAACACCTGACACATACCATACACAAGGGATGTTCATGGTCAGTTAACCGTATCGTTTAGCCTAAATGGTCGGTTAACCGTTATAGTGGTTATTGAATTTAGCTAACTATAACCTAACCGTTATGAATTTGTTAACCTCTAATGGTTAATCATTAAGATACGATTAAACGACGGTTAGGTTACAGGTTAACTTGTAACCTATTACAATTTTTTTCACATGTTCACTACTTCTTTTGAGAATAATGAAACTATATTTTTGATAAATATTATATCAAAATGTTCATAAAAATGCTTAATTAGATATTCTAAACACTAAGTGCATACTTAATTAAAAAAATTACATACATACTACAAAGTTTCAACACAACACAAAATATATAAATTTCATACTTAGTTTAAAATTGGCTTAAATGAAAAATAAGTGCCCGAACTATACCATTTTTGAACTTTAGGTGCCTAAAGTATTTTTTTGTAAAAAAGAAGGTGCCTAAAGTTTCAACCGTTATAATTTTAGGTGCCCGGTACTTAACTGTCGTTAAAAAAATCCATTAACCAATAAAAAATTGACACATGCCTTATTTTAATTTATAATTTCTTTTAATTATTTTTTGTTTTTAATAATTTAAATTTTTTTCAAACAAATCTTAAAATTCTAAAAATTTCTAAAATAGTCCCCAAATCCCCAAATCATCACCGCTGTAGCTGCCGATTGCCGTCGCCAACCCCACCCTTTGTGTCGTCAAACTTAGTCGGCCATTTCTCTCAACGCGTCATCACCGAAAACTAGGTAACGTTGTGCTAGTCAAACATTGAACAAAGAATGTTAAAAAGTCGTTCGATTGGCACACTGTTCGTCGATTTTCGGTGACGGCACGTTGGGGGAAATGACCGACTGGGTTCGGCAACCCAAAGGGTGGGGTAGGCGACGACGACAGCGATCGACGGTGTCAGCAGTGATGATTTGGGGATTTGTTATTTTTAGGGACTGGTTTGAAGGTTTTTAAAAATTGAGATTTTTTAAAATTTAAAGTTTTAAAGTTTTTTTTTCAAAAAATGGGAAAAAATTAATACTCCTGCCACGTGTCTAGTTTTGATTGGACACTATTTTTTAAACGGTCATAGATGGTCGGACACCTAAAATTATAGCGGTAGAAACTTTAGGCACCTATTTTTTAAAAAAAAATACTTTAGGCACCGAAAGTTTAAAAGTGGTGTAGTTTGAGCACTTATTTTTCATTTAAGCCTTTAAATTTTTAAGGTTTAACAATGTTCAACATATAACAATACACTATCAAAGTTTTAAAGAAAAATCTTTAACTAACATAATACAAAAATAAGGTAAATGAAACTTCCATGAGTTAGTATCACAAGCCACAAAAGTTAACTTTATGACAAAATCACCCAAGATTTTCGCCAACTTTCTCTAAAATAAAATATGACTTATCAATCATAATTGTTTGTTGATTAAGTGTTAAATCCTTCAATCTTATATTTAAAAATATGAAACAAGTTAGTACAACAAATATTTTGTAATACTAGCAAATCGAAGATAAAAAATAATTATAAATTAGATTACAAAATAGGGTTTAGAAATTAGAAAATGGGATGTGTGGGCTGAACTTTTAGTTGATGGTATTTTATTTTTAATATATATAATAACGGTTAACCTATAGGTTAACCATTTGTCAAAATTTGTAACCATAACCATTATTTTTAGCAGTTCGGTTAACCGTAACCGTTTAACCTTAACGGTTCAGTTGATTAACCTATAAAATATAACTGTTATACCAATTAACAGTTACGGTTCACGATTAAGGTTAATTATGCACACGCCTGCCGTACGAAAAAATATTAGATGGGTCTGGCTCACCACGTCATCCATGGTCTCATCCGATGAGATTCATTCATTTAATGACATGTAAGAAAGATGTGACCATAGATGACGTGGTGAGCCGGGAACCATGTAATAATTTCTCCTACCGTACACTATACACATGCACAAGTAGCTTTTTAATATCTATCAAAACAGTAGTCTTCCTATAAATGGATTGGTTATGGCCTCATGGTATAACTCCAAGGGTGGAAAACGAATAATCCTCGCTGATTTGTAGCCAAATAGAGTGACAAAACCTAATTTAACTTAGAACTTGGGGTAATCAAACACTAAAACCCTGTTATTTTCAAGATGTGTTCTCTTGGTTCTAAAACATGCGAACGTGCATCCATATCCGCCACTTGTTTAAACTAGGACAATCAATATTTTAAGCTAAATATAGTATATTTGGAGACCACAAAAGGGTTACATAAACCCACATTATCAGGGTAGGGTACGTTTACAGAAATTTATGGGGATAGTGGGGGAGGGGGCATATTGTTAAGTCTTTTTAGGGATATATATATATGAGAGGTAAGATTCGCTGATACGGTGTAATTTTATACATTTTTAGGATCGTTAGATATGTTTTTATCTCAACCATTAAACTCAGTTAATCCAATGATCTTAAACCGGTATAAAACTAAATAGTTTTACAACGTGTAAGTGAATATTAACTCTATATGCATATATTCATGGATGGAAATCGCATGCCCCTTAACTATGTCTCTTTTGGTTCCTCCACTTTAAAAAAGTGAGTTTAGGGTTTATGGTTAGGGTTTAGAGAATTAAGGATATGATATATTTTTAAGGTGTAAGGTTTAGAGTTTAAGACATGAAATTTAGGGTTAGGGTTTAAAATTTAAATTTTTATATTTTTAGTGTGGGGCATAAAAATTGACATACTTAGGGGCAGAGATTTTTGTTCCGCTTTGTTTGAGAACTGCAAATATGTAGACATAACAAGATTCATATAGAAAATAGCCTTGTTATTCACTTTCGCTTCAACTTGGCTTGTTTAATTAATGAAATTGTTAGTGAAATTCGAACTCTAATGCTTGCTAAAATGCTAATAAATACTCATCAACTGAACCAATCATTTAGTTGTTAAGATGAAAATTATAGAGAGATAGGATATAATTATATAATATAACATTTTTTTAGTTTGATACTACTTTTAAACTATTGAATGAGTGTAAATTAATTGTTAAAATTAAAAGTTAAAATGATGAGAATTTTAAGGGGAAAAAAGAGAAATATATAATCTCACCCATAAATCTACACTAATCTAATAATCCAAAATCAGTATAAAACATGTTAAGTTTTATAATGTGTAAGGGGTTTCAACTCATATATATATATATATATATATATATATATATATATATATATATATATATATATATATTGTAATTTCGTCCTATTAGAGACCAATAATTAAAGGTTTAAACTAAAAAATAGCCCTCAAACTATGCCTTTTTTTGCTTTTGGCCCTTAAACTATGATTTGGGCAAAATAGGACCTTAAACTATCAATTTTGGTCACTTTAAGTCCCTAAACTAATTTTTTGTCAAAATAAGTACCTAAATTATGTCATTTTTTTTCTTTTAGCCCCCAAAACTAGGGGTATTCAAATACGGGTATTCGGGTACCTGGATCTTCGGGTAGTAGAAAATGCGGCCCATGTCCCGACCCGATTTTTGCGGGTACCCGAAAATTCGGATATTTGGGTACCCGGATATAAAAATATATTTTTTAATATAAAAATATTTTATTAGTTTAATATAAAAATATAAAAAATATGTATTGATTAGTTTGATATAAAAATGTGTATTTATTAAATATAAAAATATAAAAAATTAAGATTTTTTATTAGTTTAATATAAAAAATAATATTTTAAAATTTAAAAAGAACATAAATATTTATATGTAACCATAGACTTAAAGTGACCAAAAATGATAATTTAAGGGCTTGTTTTGTCCAAATCATAGTTTAGGGACTTAAAGTGACCAAAATGATAGTTTAAGGGCTTATTTTACCCAAATCATAGTTTAAGGGCTAAAAGCATAAAAAAATATAGTTTGAGGGCTGTTTTTTTAGTTTAAGCTATAATTAAAATAGTTCTATAAATTCTTTCCCAAAATCTCATCATCTCTAACCAATAGCGGCAAGGTGTTGGGATAGTACGTGAGTATCGTTTTGTTATATATATATATATATAAGTTGATCAGACAATTGACATCAAATTCGAGATCTTTCATATTAGAAAATAACACATTTTCAAAATCTGAGTTAATTATTCGATGAAAATTAAGTGGATAATACGTAAATTATCAATATAATAAAATCCGCATGTCATCAGATGGCAGTGGAGTTCTGGACAGGCGCGATAGGAGCGATCGCACAGGATCCCGAGAGAGAGAGGCCCCAAAAATAGAGAAATTAAGTTAAATAGATGTAAAAAATTATAGATTTGTATATATAATTATATGTATATATATAAAAATTATCTAAAACTTTAAACAAGCAAAAAGAATAACACTTAAGTGAAAATATTTGATTTTTAGATGTTTATAAGTCAATTTTTTTTGCTCAAGATGATAATATAATAATATTTTTCTACTAAGGTGATTTTTTGGAAGAAAAAAATATATATCTCTTATCGATTATAAATTAAGGGCCACATTTTAAAAATTGCATAGGGTCCCTAAAATCTTTGAACCGCCCCTGTAGATGGTACGCAAGCATATATATTATATAATATAAAAAATCTTGTGGAATATAAAGAGCTACGTGTCTAAGCCTGAGAGAGCATCGAGCTCACTGTAGCATCAAAAGTTACTAAAAATGGTCGAGGAACAAAATCGGTTGCTTCCAATAGCCAACGTTGGTCGGATCATGAAACAAATCCTGCCACCGAGTGCTAAGCTTTCGTTAGAGGCTAAACAAAGGATGCAAGAGTGTGCAACCGAGTTCATAAGCTGCGTAACAAGCGAGGCATCCGACAACTGCCGCCGGGAGAATCGCAAGACGATGAACGGAGACGACATATGCCGCGCATTGACTGCTCTAGGGCTCGACAACTATGATGAGGCAATGGTGAGGTATTTGCATAAGTATAGGGAAGCTGAGAGAGAGAGGGCAATAGCTAGCCAAAACAAAGAAACAAACAGCTCTCGAGATAGAGATATTAAAGAATCGGATCATAGTGATCAACCGTCTCGACAAGCTGCTGAAACTTGAACTCCCTTAATGAAGATATTTTAGTAGTACTGTACTGACATGTGGTTAACATGTTTTTTTAATGTCTTGGGCAGGGTTGTCTGGTGTCTGTAAAGACTTAAATAAGCAACGTAAGTCATTTACTACTTCATCAACTGCTAGTTGATCGATCCGTCAAAGCTTTGGCTGTTTGTACTAAGTTAACTCTGTATCTTATAATTTCTCTTTTTTATTGCCCTCCCATTTTTTCAAGGTTAGTCCTGATAAATTCGGACCGACTAATGTCGAACACCTGGTTTTAGTAAGTGAGTTTTTTAGTAAGAATTTTCTGCATACACAAGTACTTGAACTCGAAATCTGCTTAAGCGATACCAAGCTGCTTACTACTTGCACCAACCCCGTTTGATACAAGCTTAGAAATTTCTTTCTCCTAATTATCACTCTTTCCTTGCCATTTTGATTTCCCCCCATATTTTGGTTGCAGAAAGAAACTTCCGTTAAGTTAATCATGTATCTTTTACATGTACTCCTAATATATGCAATTAAAGTTAGGTGCTTAGAGGATAAAGCTGAATGTTAGAAGTCATAGGATTGTACAAGAACAAATTTAGTAGGTCCTATTAAACCGTATTTAATTTTTTTTCTTTACACATTAAATTAAATCTTTTTTAAAATACACACTAAACTAAGAAAAAAATTATTTGTCTTTTTTCGATGTCTCTTTCTATGCCCAACACTAAAAAATTAAATTCTAAGCCTTAATCTTAAATTTTAAATTCTAAACCCTAACAAATACACCCTACCCTAATTCCCTAAACTTAAACCTTAAACCTAATTTTTTAGTGTAAAGACATATATAAAGCACCGAAAAAGAGTAAGATTTGCATTCACTAAACTAGATTTGTTTCCCAAAAATGAGGATGCAATTGCTTCTCTTTGGGGCTTTATAGATCCGCCCTTGGTATTGCCCACCTTTTTTGCATGCCAATGTAAATGATCATTTAGAACAGTTTCCATTCAGCTTTAGGATTTGAAGTATCATTAACTGACAGACCATGAACTCAACAGTTGATGATGCTCGTGTATACAAACACCATTTACAATTGTACATGTTGAATAACATTAACCCAGTGATCAGATATCGCTAAACAACCGCCGCAACTTCCCCGGACTTCCTTCTTTACCTTTCGTCCTTGCTATCGCCATAGCCTACTCGATTCCACCATTACACTTCAGGATTTAAATTGCGTTTGTGGCTAATCACGTTGTGTTTATTGTGGTTGCGGACATAACATATATTATTGAGATCACTGCGGGTATCGCGATTATAAACTTTTAAAAAAACATATGCGATTGTGGACATAACGGTTGCGGAAATAACACGGTATCAGACGTTATTGCGATTCTGAACCACTATATAAATCCTTGATTGCATCCATCTTCCTAGGCCAGGAGGACTCCACAAATATGTGCGACGCTACTCTGATAGCCAAAATCTCAGCCACATTCGAATCCATGCAGCCTAACGGATGAATCTCGAAGCACACCCCCACACCCTGCAGGACCCGACTTCCCAATTGCAGATCCGTTCATATTAAACTTAAGACGACAAGCTCCTCAACCTTCCATCTTTTGCTATTGGACATTGTTTCTTGTGGTGCAAACCACAAAGTATGTGCTCCCAGGGATTTAAATAACAGTCCGCGATCGTAATGACAGAGCGATGGTGGCACTAATTAAAATTGTAATATTCTAATCATTATGTCCATAATAGTTGACGTTATTAAAAAAATTACGACTACGAAACATACAATGATCACAACTAGTGACGAATCCAGAAATATATTTCAGGGTGGGCACAAGTCAAAATATTTTTTAGGGTGAGCACAAATCATAAAAATTTAAAAATTTTAGGGTGGACATAAGTCATAAATATTGAAAATTTAAGGACTAATTCATAAAATTTTAAAAATATGTGAATTTTAAAAAATTTAGTGCCCACCCAAGCTTACACTTGCATCCGCCGCTAATCACAACATATGTTATGCTCGCAACCGTGATAAATACAATGTGACTGAAAACGCGACTGTAACTGCAATTTAAATCCTGGTTGTACCCACTGCATACCATCATTGATCAAAACCCTCTTGGTGACACCCCCACCATTTAAAAAAAATCCCAGTGTTAGCCATCAGTTGTTTTATCCGCATAAGATTCCAGGGAAAAGAACAGTGAAAGTAGGTTAAAGTGTTTTACCATGGTTTTAGGGTTTCCTACACCCTAGAAACTGGGACCACTGGAACTATTTTTTCACAATACATTACATTACATTACACGAGTAATTGTGAAAATGCAATTCAAACTTTGAGGCATATGCTTCAACCCTAATTTGGTAAACAAAAAGAGTATCTGGTAAGCGTTGGGCATCAAACCTTCTAGGGCTCCAAAATTCAAAGACATAAGAACTAAAATTAACTGCATTAAAGTATAGGACCAATGACAAAATTCGAACTCTGTACTAGAAGAATGTCAATATCACTTAATCAATGGAACAATGGGCTCTCGAAACCAAGACCTTATTTTAGGAGCATCGAGCTCCTTTCCACATGAAACCCTGGCACAATAAAAAAAAAGGCCAAATATATTGATCTCAAAAAGGGCTTAAGCAAGCTTCAATTCAATATGCAGGGCAAAGAAATATCAAAAACTAGACACATATTTAGGTTTCATCAAATAAACATATCCATGGAAGAAGTTCACCACTAATTCAGCTGTATATCTATCTATTAGTTCTTGTATTATGTTAAAATTGTTGATTTAATTTCCATGTTCTAATTTGGTACTTTTCAAAATTTGCAATTTCAATGTTATTCAAATGGTAAGTCTTTATACTATGCACAAGTTGCAGATTTAGTTCAAAAAGTGTAATAGAAATGAACAAAGCATCCTTGATGTTATGTGATGAATTTGAGAGAAAAATTACAGACAAACAAGTCCTATGATGCCTAAAGTTTTACTTCAAACCAGAATTCACTTTCAAGTAACAAAAAACCTATGTTCTATCATATGAAATCAGAGCCGAATGGTCAGCAACCTCATATCAAAAAGGGTTTAGCTGTCCCCCAAAGGTTCTGGTCACCATACACAATGTACGGATGTCCACAAAACGAACCGGCTCTGTCGTAAGCATGTTGTTTCGATAGCCCTCGTGCCCTTGCTAACGGATTCACCCTCTCCAGTGATTGTATTGCTCTTTGAAGCAGTCTTGTATTTCTCAACCTCTAAACAGTCACTACTTTTTTGTGTTAATCGAGTGACCTACTTCTAACAATATGTGATTTGGGTGACTTGTTTGTAACAATATATTAATTGAGTGACATGTTTGTAACTTTTAAAAGAAAAGTGACCTATGTTACTAAACTCAAGTTAAGTGACCTTGGGTGTAGTTTACCCAATTTAAGTAGTCTTTCCAAATTCAAATTCGGGTTCCCACGCTCGACCCGGAAACCCGACAATTTCAATCCGCATCTAAGCACACTTTGAGAGGCCCATTTTCTAATTGGAAGATGCGAAAATCACCACCAAAACTCAACAAAGTCCATTTAAAGCTCTGCTCTCAATTTCAACTTTGGCCCATAAACATTTCTTGAAAGTTAATTTGGGTTAAACCCATCAGACAATCCCCAACTATGGCTTATATTATAAATTGGTCCCTAGAGTTCAAAACATTCTAATTCAATCATCAAAGTATCAATCAAGTCATTCTGTCAATTTCTTTGTTAGCTTAGGCATTAAATGCCAACTCAGATCTAGCGTGGAACATGTTTAAAACACGTGAGCTAAATTGCAAATATGTGTGCTTAATGCATGAACATTTTTGGATCCAACATGTTTTAAAAAGAAAATAGTTTTATTAAATAGTAATGGCTATCTATTATCTTAACATGTCATATCTATGTTGTCTATACACTAAGTATAAATGTGTTTATAATTTGATTAGCGTATTTTAAGATGCTACACATCGAAAGACGAAAAAGTTACAGACAAACTTTAAGACATTAAAATTGCTTAACTTAAAAAAAAATAGGAATCTATTAAGTATTTAAGCCTAAAATTGAAAAAAATAAAATTTAATTTAAATAATATTTAAACTTCTCGAGACTTAAATTAGGACTAAGAACATGTAATCTCAAGTTTTAAGCTATACGTCTCCGGCTAATTCTTTGAGGGATTTGTAGGTTTGTCTATGGTTTATCACAACTTGTTAGTATCGGTATATACATATTCTTTTAGCACTTTGATAAGGTACACAGACCTTATAGACGAAACTGCTTGAACCCGGAACTCTTAGGACGAATGTCATATCTTTTTTCTATTGAAATCACTAGTTGAGTTCTTAAAGTTTTTTAAAATATAATAGTGTTTAATAATATCATATATAGTTTTTTTAATATTCTTAATATAATCATATGAAAATATATGTTTAATTTTAATTATTAGTAAGATGCACACATACTTTGCAAACAAAGTTGTTCAGAGCTAAATCTTCTACCGCAAACGTATTCCAATTTTCATTGAAATCATTTGTTAGGCTAAAATCTTTGGTATTTTTTGTTACCAAACTCGAGTTCAAATGCCTCTTACACTGAAATGCAGATGACAAGTTTCTCGCCGCCGTTGCTCATAAGAGAAAATTTCAAGATATCTGGTATTATGAGCCACCTGAAAATAGTCCACCGATTGGTGGATCATAATCACTTTACTTCCATGTATATAATCACGGATTTGTCACATTTATGAACAAACTAATCAAATTATATTGATTGAGTGGTAAAAATTTAATATTTTTAAGTAGAATTTCAGATAAAATATATAAAATCAAAAGATTCTATCTTTTGAAATGCGTCTAACTCAACTTATTCTAGACTAATTAAAATCTTTGTGACTATCGACATAAAAAATCCGATAGAAAATAAATATTTTTAATTAAATTTACACTCTTCTTCCCCCTCTATATACCTACATTGTGCCTTCAACTGGCAAAATATATATACAGACACAAACATGTATATGTAATATAGAGTATATATACATAAGTTTAAATAAAAGCTACGAATAACTGCATAAAATAATAACTACTCAATTGCTCAACAGCTCAAGTGAAGTCCTTTCACGTTTACTTTCAACGTTTCTAAGCTTTTCTTCTTCCCTGTGGAAAAAAAAGAAGGTTAAGTTATATCCACTGGGTTACTTGTATTTTACTTTGGATGTTATCTTTCTAACTCTGATTATTGGCTTAGTTTAGATTTTTATCGTTTTTTGTTTTTCCTATGTAAAGCATTATTCTGCATCACTTGTTGGGTTTCTTTGAATTGTCTGCCATTTGTTTTGTTTGTTTCCCGGTTTTGAATTTCGACTTCCAATGGTAAACTGTTTCGTTTTGTATGAAAAAAGGGGATCTGGGGTTGCTTTTCTTTGATGCTATTTACACTTGCATGTGTGTCATTAATGTGGATTTCTTTGGATTTCTGTTTATGTTCCCATTATAAACGTTTTTGTGAAGTGATCAGTTGATGTATGTTTGAATGGAATATGTCAATGGAAGAAGAGGCTTGGATTTATGTATCTTGGTTTTGATAATTTGGGTTTTTTTAATGGACAGTTCTCCAGGTTCTGCACTTTGAGCATGATGTTTGAGGTAATATACTGAGAATTTCCTCTAATGAGCCTGGATAACTAGATTGACATTTAGGTTTTCAGTTTTAGAGAACAAGTTTCTGTTTTTTACCCCCAAGATTGAATCTTTATGCTGCTCGAATCCGTGGGGATGTCAGTGTTTCCTTTGTTGGTATTCGATTGTTTTAATGTTTCATCTGCAAATTCATCAGCTATGCATCCATCTGTTGGAACTTTTCACTATATTTCACCTTCATCGAGCGATGTTCTTTCGTTTCTAAACTCGAATGCCGATCTTTTTTCTGCCTGATGGTTTAAAGTTCTCAGTGGTTTTTAATGAGTCTGACATTTGGTGATTTGTTCTTGAGCATATAACAGATTCCTGGTTAATTTGTGTCCATATGTTATCTTTATCTGTTAGCTATTTGCTGCTGAGTTTATCTCACTCTTTTTTCGTACTTTTCACAGATGGAAACAGTTCAGCTGGATCCTAATTGCAACCTCGCTGAAGAAGCATCTCCCGAGCTGTTGCTTCCGCCAGGTTCTCCCGATATAACTGATATATTCAGCGATCCACTATTAAGTCCGAGAGTTGGCGATGAATACCAGGTGGAAATTCCTCCCATGATAACAGGATCTGAGCATCTTCGGCTTTTGATGGACCCTCTTGACTCAGAAGGCATTCCTTATCTTGCCCATTCCTTTCTGTTAGGCTTAGCTGTCCCCGTCACGTGGACCCATGAACAAGATACTGATTTCGAGGATGAAGGCAAGGGAGGTCCGAGTAAGCTCAATGATGGAAGTAAGTTGGACAAGTCTGTTAAATCTAGAAAGAACAGAAAGGGTCAGATTTCTATGGGGAAGAAAAATTCAGAACTATGTGCTGAACAGTCGGATGTCAGGTTGGTCTATGAAAAAGAGTGGAATGCTAAGAACCTTGAATGTGGAATGGCAAGTAAAACGAGCTTATTTCGACCATGTGAAGGTAAAGTGTCTCATCTAATTCCTGGTTCATCAGGTGATTCCTGGAGTGATACAGAAGTAGACGGATTTCTTCTTTGTTTATATATATTCGGAAAGGATATTGGGCTGATAAAACGGTTCATTGTAAGCAAGGAGATGGGGGATATACTGTCATTTTACTATGGGGCATTTTATAGGTCTGACAGATACTGCAGATGGTCAGATGGCCAAAAGAAACGAACTCGGAAAAATGTATATGGCCGAAAAATCTTTTCGGGCTGGAGGCAGCAGGAACTGTTATCCCGGTTGCTCCCCCATGTCCCTGAAGAATTACAAAATGATTTGCAGGAGGTAAACCACATTTACTCATATGTGCTTATTTATTACCCACACAGATTTAATTAAGTGTTTGTTAGCAGCATGTTGAAGAACAAAGTACCAGTTTAATATATCCTAGTTGGTGCCGTATGCACTCTGCTGATTATTGATGTAGGACATCGATTTTCCATGGTTAATTTTTCAATGTCTTACTAGGGATGTCGAATCCATTCATTCAGGACTAGCCTCCATTGTTTAAGCAAATATGCATTTGTTCCAATCTATTGTGGATTAGGAAACACTTTCAGACATATTTTCACTCTTTCAGTCCTTTAATCTGAATTAGGATGGTTCCATGGTTTCAATGTGTGATTCATGCCTGTTTTCCGAACTAATCAGTTATTGTTTCTCCTGTACTGGTAGCTGTTATTTATCAAAACAGAAATGCGTATGAGTTTTCTTGAGAATTGCCTCAGATGGTCCTTTAGTCAGCTTTGATAAATAATCAGAAGACATTAGTATAATCTTGTAGTTAGTTACCAAAAACTATTTGATTACATTTGTAAACTAAGGCTGTGCAATCATTACTCTTGTAGATGCCTTTATCATGCTTGACCTAGTTTATATGTCTGTCATTCCTGTTTCATCATCTACTCGCAGGTCTCTAAATCATTTGTGGAAGGGAGAACTTCGCTTGAAGATTATGTCTTTCATTTAAAGACTAGTGTCGGCATATGTGCTCTTGTAGAAGCTGTAGGTCTTAACAAGGGGAAGGCAGATCTTACAGGCCTGGCCATGGAGCCTCCGAGGACCACTCAAGTTTCCCCCGAAATACCATCTGGGAAGGCTTGTTCATCTCTTACATCTGGTGACATCATCAGGTTCTTAACTGGAGGCTTTCGATTGAGCAAAGCTCGATGCAATGATATTTTCTGGGAAGCTGTTTGGCCACGCCTGCTTGCAAGAGGGTGGCACTCCGAGCAACCTAAGAATCAGTGCTCTGTCAGTTCCAACCATTACCTAGTCTTTCTTGTGCCCGGAGTGAAGAAGTTCTCAAAGAGAAAACTTGTTAAGGGAAATCACTACTTTGATTCAGTTAGTGATGTTTTGAGCAAAATTGCATCTGAACCAACACTTATCGATCTTGATGCTGAAGGAAACTGTATAGAGAGTTTCAATGAAGAAAATGGGTGCATTCCAGGAGAATCATCAGATGAGGGCGATACTCCTAATCATAAGCCTTGTTATCTCAAGCCCCGTGTCTCCATTTTGAGTTCAAACCATATGAAGTTCACAGTCGTTGATTCCAGTTTGATGCATGGAGGAAAAGCATCTAAGATGAGAGAACTGAGATGTGCACCAGTTGATTTGATGTTTACATCCAAGCCAATGCAGAAGGATGTTCAAGATTCACGGAAGGTAAATGCTAGTCGAATGCTGTCAAAAGGTGACAAGTGCGTTACTAATGCTCGCCATCGCAAGGACAAAATAGCTAGCTCTACTGCAAGCCACTGTAAATTCACCATTGTAGATAGCAGTTTGCTCCATGGAGGAAAATCATCCCGGGCGAGAGAACTCAGATGTTTACCCGTTGAGTTTGAAATTTCTTCCAAAGTTAGCAACGCTTCAGGAGGAGATGAAGACAATTCAAGTGGTGATTCTTCCGATGAGCACGAGCAAAAGTTTATTGATAGACTATCAAGTCATGGTTCAGTTGCCACGGATATGAAGCCTTGTAGCGAGCCAGTTACTGCTAGTAATTTGTTGAAAGGTGATAAGAAAAACAGTGAGGGTAAATATGATAATGACAGTTTGGATCAAAAACCAAATATATCATGTATTTCAGACCGGGATTTGTTGATTCACCGGGATGAGAAGACCAATACATCAGAAGATACCGGGTCAAAGAGGATAATAAAGCACCAGTTCAGTCGAAGATCTAAATCTAGTCATGCTGTTAGTTTAGTTCCCCCGGCAAAACGAAAGAATCTAGCTGTTTTTTCTAATACTGAGGCTGGTGAGAAATCTGCTGCTTTGTCAATTGGCTTAGCTTCTCCGTTGAAACAACAAAAGTTAACTGCTTGTGCTAAGACGGATAGAAGTTGCCTTACTGGGAATATCTCTGGTAATCCAATTCATTTAGTTTCTCTTGTGAAGAGACAGCGATTAGATGCTTGTGCTAAGACAGAGCAAAGTTGCCTCACAGAGAAGTTTGACGACACTAGTGAACAAATGGGGCTATGCGGCGGTGGTGTTCTCGATTCGAGTCATTTCCATGAAAAAGTATCATCTGTTAGTTCTTCCGCCGAAGGCAATCCAGAATCCATGGAGACTCCTCAAGGGAGTAGTGAGAAGCTTCCACCTCTATCATCGATTAGTTCAAGCCCACCCTTGCTTCTTCCGGAAGCTCATAATGGTGAACCAGGAACGATGGAAGCCAATGGATACCAGTTCAACATTGTCAATAATCATGCTGATTTGGCGATAACTGCTGGCAATGCTTGTGCCAAAGAGCAGCAACCTATCATGAACTCCCAGAGGCAAAGCAAAAGAAGCAGACCATCGACAACCAGAGCGTTGGAAGCTCTTGAGAGTAGCTTCTTTGACATGCGGAGGCCACAAAAAGTTAGAGCTGTGCAAGCACAAGCAATCCAATTTTCAAGTCCTTCCCGAAAGGCACGCAGTAGAGTCAAAGAAACATCAAAGCACAGGAGCACAGGCACTAAAACCGAGGATACAAAGGAAGGAAAAGGCGCAGATGGTGCGTATATTTGTTCCAAGGATGTTATGAACAATCCTCCTCAAGTGGATTGCTAGCTAATATCATCAAATTCTTTCCTTTTCCAACATGTCGCGTGGTCCATTGGCTGATGGATGCCTCAAACATCTCCGATCGAGAGGTATTGGCTTCCATTTTTGTTCTTTGCACATAGTATAGACCAGCACATAGTGATCCCTTTCAGGAAAAAAAATATGAAACTTCAGCTTTTGGTTCGTTACGATTAGAAGCCATTTCGGGATTTTTTTTGTCCTCCTTCACTCATTTATTAAGAAATCTGTTTCAGATGTTAATGGTTAATCAAAGTTTCTGGTTCAGCTATATTTTGTTCC
Organism: Hibiscus mutabilis; assembly: GCA_019671005.1. NCBI lineage: Eukaryota > Viridiplantae > Streptophyta > Magnoliopsida > Malvales > Malvaceae > Hibiscus > Hibiscus mutabilis. The sequence continues at coordinate 3,419,005 of CM033737.1, read as the reverse complement.
TATAACTAATATAGCATTGATCAATACAATCTCCTTCCATGAATGTTAAAGCTTTTATTTATTTGACTTAGACTGTAACCATCAATCCACATTGTTGTTTTCAATCTCGTTCTTACATCGAACCGGAGTTTTACTGATCACCTAAATTTTGCTTATTCAAATGTCATATCTTCCATGTCCGTTTTACTGTCTGTATTCGGGGTTTAATATAAATCAATGGACTTTAGACCAAAAAAAGCAAGACCCCATTTCTATATGATGGTTTAGGGTTATCCATATCTTTATCCAACTAGGAGAACAAAGGTTTACAACTAAGAGTTGCATTTGAGTGAAGATAAACTGAATCATGTTTCTCATTTTTGCTGTTCAATAATTCTATCATGTATGCTCTTTCATTTGAAAATAAGTATCGAATATGATCGTGTCTAATACAAGTATATTTATTTATTTTATTTCAAATATATATCGAATACTAATATCGATATTTTTTAAATCCGAATAACATAACTTCTGGTAACTTTAACTTTGGTGTGAATGATCCAATGCCATCATACTTCAAATGATTGTAATTTTGAAAGAATTTGCATAGCAAATAATGTAAGGTGGACTACACTGCACCAACACACCCACCATGCAACTTCCTTTCTTTTCATTTATTTAATCATTCACCCTTTTCTCTTTTTGTCTCCATGAATCTATTTGACAAGATATCAAACTTCCCTAGCTGGTAAATAAGTTCCCATTCCTAAGTTAAAATTAAAGTCAGAAAAATAAAATAAAGAAATAAAAAGAAAAACAAGTTGAAAAAACAATATATATTTAATGTCACATTCTTTCTTGAATTTAAACACAATTTTATTTGTTAATTTGATAGACTAAAAAATCCAAAGATTTTTATTAGTATATTGTCATTGTTTTCTTCTTCTTCAAATCAATTAATCTCAAAATTTTGATTTTTGAATTTGGTAGACATTTTAGATCTTTAGTTTTCTTTTTGCAACTTTTCATTTAATCTTTATTGTCACCATTATTGTACCACATGCACTAATCCCCCTCCCCTTTATGCTCCATGATAAGTATGAAATTTCAAAGAAGTTTCAAACAAAAAGAGAAGTTATATATAATTCTGAAATTGTTTCTCTACCAACTATCAGCTGGTCTAACGGAATAAGATATCAGGTCACTTAAAGATTCAAATTCTAATATTATAAATAGAGTAAATTGGATTTGAATAGTCATTTATAAACGGGACTTTACAGTATTGAATTCGGATTAATTGACATATAGTTGATGTACTTATGTATTTTTTAAGCTATTGTACTGCGTATAGTTTTGCATTCAAGGAAATCTAGAAATTATTTTTTTAAATTCTTGTTTATTTACATATGAAGGTTAGTAAATGAAGATGTGTTTTCTCGTCACCATTCAAATTATACCAAAAAGTGATAATCAAATCAATGTGTTAACTGTTTATTAAAATCATCACACTACAATATTATACACCAAAATAATTAATACTAAAAAACTAAGGGTTATATTTTGATACACAAGCTGTGTAAAAAAAATTTACACAACCCTTTATATTTCAGTTATAAAATCTAAAACCTAAATGCCTAGCCCTAACACCCTAAACCTTAACCCCTAAACCCCAAACTCTAAATTCTAACCATAAGCCTTAAATTCTACACCCTACAACATAAACCTCTAAACCCTAAACCACAACTTAAATCTCTAAACCCTAAACTTTAAAGGCTTGTGTAAACTTTACAAGCTTGTGTATCAAAGTATTTTTCAAAAACCAATGCTAATAAAAAAATATATTTTGATACACAAATTGTGTGAAAAATTATACTACCCTTCATATTTAAGCTATAAAATCTAAAAACTAAATCCCTAGCTCTAAGACCCCAAAATCTAAACCTTAAACCCTAAACTCTAAACTCTAACCATAAACCTTAAATTCTATACCCTACAACCTAAATCTCTAAACCCTAAAATGGAAAGTTTGTGTAAACCTTGTGTATCAAGGTATTTTCCATAAAAAATATCGAAATAAATAGTTAATGCTAAAAGAATCAAGATAAATACAAATATTTGAATATACATTATATGTTTTTTATTGTTACAAATGTGGAGAAGAATGGATTATTAAGATTTGCACTCTACTCTGATCTTTGCTGTCTATTTATAATAATTTTATAATTATAACTTTGATTTTGTCAGCCCAGATACATTAGGTTGGTATAATTAAGGGGTGAGACTAAGAAAGGGTGAGAGGGGTTGGTGACTCCAAATTTTTTGATGTAATGATAATTTAGATTTTTATAAATTTAAACAATTAAATAAATTAGATCATAGTCTCTTTAAATTTAAGTTTAAATATTAAATAAGCTTTTATATTTTTTGAAGTTTAATAATTTAACCCTTCTCGTTAGGGTTGGAGCCGCTATGTGCTTGGGAGAGGCCAATGCCCTCCCAAAAATGTTGTTATAATGATATTTTAAGTTTTTTTTAGTTTAAAATTGGTCAAATAAGGTCTTTGCCCTCCAAAATTTTAGATTTAACTATTTAATTGACCTTATTCCTTTTTAATATTTATCCCTAACTCTATCCTTGTCTCTCGAAATTTAATCCTAACTCCCTCATGATATAATTTTTTGTTGCCCTCCCAATTTCTCAGGGTTTTGCCTTGACTAATCCGGACCGACCCTGTCACTCACATGGCTTTGATGGGTGAGTCTCCCAGCGAAAATTTTATGCATATACAAAACCTTAAATTCAAGATCTGCTTAAGTGATACTAAGCTGATTACCACTTGGACGTAATCCATTTAGTGGCGGAGCCACATGTAGTTTAGGGGGTCAATTGACCACACTTGATTTGTTGTGGTATGAGATTTTTAAAGAATTAAATGAGATTTTCAAGGAGTTAGTATAAAATTTTTCATGGAAATATTAAAATTGACCCCACTTAATTTGTTTGAATATGGAGTTAATAATATTTATATTGTAGTGGTATGTGAATCTTCATACCCAAAGTCTACTCTGACCCTACTATATAAAAATTATGACTCTGCAACTGAACCTATTGGTTCCCTCATGATAAAATTTGATTGTGAATTAAAACCCAATAATTAATGCCTAGTAAAAGTTAAGTGATTTAAAGTAAGAGACTATGGGTAGCAGATCATCCTTTGAGAGACAAGAGAATCTTTGAGTTCTGCTCTAAAGTAGCTTTTACCTTAATTGCTTTCATTTTCCTTTTTCAAAAAGAAAAATAAAAAAGCCCCATTGAAAGCTCATTGCCAACTTAATAAGTTCATGGAGATCTATCTTTTGATCCCTTGCTCAGCCTGTCCATCAACACTCTCTTTTTGTCAATGACTCTAAAAAGGTAACTCTTTTTTTTATTATTATTATTATTATAACATTATTAATATGTTAAAATATGCTTTGAGTCCCTATATTGTTTAGGCATTTGGAATTTAGTCCTATTTTTATTTTTAAGAAATCTCTCTCTATTTTTTGAATTTAAAAATTCAAATCTAATTGTTAAAGTTCTTTTGTTAAATTTATTTCCATTACAACGTTATTTTTTTACATGACAATCAAGTTAGTATTCCAAAATGTCGCATTAGTGAATTTAAAGAAGAATTTTAGCAGTGTTAACTATTGGACTTGAATTTTTAAATAAAAAAGTTAAGGGACCAAGTTCCTAAAAATATAAATAAATATACTAAATTTCAAATGTATGAAGAGTATAGACAGAGGTGGAACGTGACAAGGACCTGTGGGGGTCATGCCCCCAAATTTGGAAATTTAAAACTCAGTCTTTTAAAATTTCAAAAAAAAAATAATTTGGCCCTAATTTTTTTAAAATTTTATATTAAGCTTCAAAATTTTGAATTTTTTTAATTGAATCCCTCCCATAAATTTTTAATTTTTTTTATTAAATCTCACAAATTTTCAAAAATTTTAGTTAGACCCCAAAATATTAAAAAATATATAAATTGAATATTTAAAAATTTTGAAAATTTCAATTTAAACATTTATTTTAAACTTTTCAAGTTGGCCACATTAAACTCTTTCATCATGTTCTACCTTTGAGTATATAAACTTTGAAACATATTTTAAGCTTATTAATATACTTTCATTTATAACCATGAGATGTGGTGTGATGGTTGCTCACCTCATCCCTTAACTATGAGGTTAAAAGTTTGATCCCTACTCATGAGAATGACGTACATTTTATGGTCAGTCGGACCATATCATAAAAAAAATGGATTCATTTAATTTAATTTTTAATGACTTCATCGTTTGATTCATTGATATAAATCTATCGTTTTAAAAAATAGCACGAAGCGGTTGAATTATGCATATTATTAATTCGAGGACATCAACAATATTATTTATTAGCTAGATTCCTCCTCTATTAGAGTAGATAAAATTGGTATTTGTTAAAAATGTGCTACACCTATAATTCAACTTATATTATACCTAGAGAGCTACTAAGAGAACGAGAAGGATATGTGTCTTAAATTTTTGTCTAATAATAATTCTAATTCTTTCTTGTTTAAATATTTGTCAAATTAAATTTTATTCTTCTCTCAAATTTTAAATTAAATATTTATTAAATCTTTATTTATTTTGAAGTTAAACGACTTTATTCTTCCTATTATCTAATCCTATACATTCGTGTGAGGATAGGAATTTGAGATCAAACAGCACGTCAACATTTAATCTTTTAAAACTTATAGTTGTTCTTCAAATGGTCTATGAAAATCCTTTTGAAAACAATTGTCTTTTTCTATAGATTTAATTACCCAACAAAATGTGTTCATTCAGAATATTAAAACAAGACAAAAACAGACGAGTTAGATCGATATGTCGTTAACATGCAATTAAAATAAAAAATATTTTTTTTGCAGAGACCAAGCTTGGCTCATTTAATTATTCCCGAATAATTGTCTTCTTGTTGCTCCCATTTCCACAACTTAATTTTAATAATGTTTCGACAAGTAGAATTAAATTTTTAAAACTTTCGTCGGTGGCAATATAATATATGATCCGATAATTAAAATTGGAAGGCGAGGCAGTGGGCATAAGTGGCAGAGCCACGTGTAGTTTAGGGGTCAATTGATCCCACTTGATTTGTTGTGGTATAAGATTTTTAAAGAGTTAAATAGTGTTTTCAAAGAATTAATGTACTATTTTTCATGAAAATATTAAAATTGACCCACTTAATTTGTTTATGTATGGGGTCAACTATTTTTCACTGGTGGGCATAGGGTTATTGTCACATATAGGGACCATTTTGGTTGGTAGACAAATGTGGTATGGCAAATGCTTTTTTAGCCACTTTGATGTTTAATCCCAAGAGATTACAATTGATTTACAACCTCATCAAAACAAAAATAATTAATGGGTCTCCTCTCCTCTCCTTTTTCAAGATTCACAACCTCATCAAAAAGTTATACTAATTACTAGTACTAATCTATCTATTTATAATAATTAATGGGTAACACTATTGAGTTTTGACATTAAATCATTGATTTTTTTTGTATGTCCAATAGGAGGAATGGTGGTTTGTAGAGGTTGTAAACAATTCGCACCTTTTGTTTGGAGGTAGGGATGGATCGAGGTCGTAAAAATTTAAAATTTGTATATGATTTAAAAATTTTATATGTATTTTTTATTAAAAATCTATTTTTGTCCCCCTAAAATTTTATAAATTCACCCTCCTAAAATTTTATAGGTTATTCCCCCTAATATAAAGTCCTGCATCTGTCCCTGTTTCGAGGGTATTCTAAGAGCAAATATGTGAACTCTAATCCGAAGGGAAAAGAGATTTTGTGAAAGAGGAGAAAGCCTCCTTTAGTTGGGCGGGAGAGATGAAAATTCCTTTCTTGTTCCTAAAGTCATAGAGTAGTCGTTGATAATAATTATTAGAGGTTTAGATGAGTCATACAAATACTATTTAAGCTTAAGGGTACTTGAAGCTCTTAACTTTTTTTTTTAAAAAAAAATCAATTAAACTCTGAACTTTTTTATATACAATTAAGTCTTTTGATCAATTTTGACCATCAATTCTTTTATATTTTTTCTTGAGATATACTGGCACGTGACACACTACAGTTTTGTCATGTGACATTTATAGATTTTTTAGAAAATTAGTTTTTTAATAAATTTTTTTATAAATTTTAAAGAATTTTTAAATAAGATAAATATTTTTAAAATGTCAAGTGACAACACTGTAACACGACACATTGCACCAACCCGTCTAAAAAATATTTAGATTTAATAGTCGAGTCGGTCAAAGGGGTGAATTGATAAAATTTTAGAGTATAAGAACTTGATTGGGTGCAAAAAAAGTTCAAAGGCTTAGTTGGTTTTTTTCCCCAAAAGTTCAAGGGCTTATGATACCCTTAATTAAGCCTACTATTTATTAGTTATTTATTAAGAGCATAACAATTTGAAAATATTTTACAATTTATATGTTAGAAGTTGGAGATTCTTTGTGGACTTTCAATAATACAATACAATATTGTCTCTCGGAGGAACACCTTGAATGCTGAAGTCTAAACATGTGTGGGGTGAGATCCACAAATCTCACCACACACATGCTCCGAATCTTACATTCTATATGCTTTTTCAGGAGATAAAACTAATACCGAACTGGTGATGATCTATAACAAATCTTCAATATCATCTATGATCATATATTTATTTGTCACCCACATAGTGTATGTAACAAATTCTAGTATGTATATGATTGGTAAACTAACGTTGCATGGGTTTAGCGATTGTGCCGACACAACACGACCAAAGATTGTGGATCATGAGTGCCACACTACGTACTGCTACCAACGTTGACTCAATTTCCTTGGAGATCATATGTGCACGGTTGAGTGGATTTGAAGTTTAAACTTTGGTGAAGTAGAGAGAAAATTAGAAAGATTAAAAGTTAGAAAAAGAAAAATAAAAGTAACAAGAACCCAACAAGTGCCCCAATAGAAAAGCTGATGATATTTATCCTAGGATACACGGATTCAAATCGCTTTGTCTACAAGGTGTATGCCTATTGTCAAAGGGTTAAGAATATGTAAGAACAGATACTACCTTGTAATCACCTTTAGACCATTCAAAAAAAAATAAAAGTAACAAATTTTGCATTGGTATTTTTATGCATTAGGATTGTTGAGGGATTTTGGACCCCTTCAACGAGTCTTTTGTATGATCAGGGTCGAATCTTTCATACACATACTCTTCAAGTTTACATGGGGTGTTTGGCAAACGGCTAATAGGTGGTAGCTAATTGCAGTGGTTAGTTTAACTAACTGTTTTTATTAGTTGATTTGATTAACTGTTTATATAAAAGTGTTTTGTAAAACTTAGCTGATAGCTGATATGAGTAAAATGACAAATAAAGGTATGATACATTTAGTTGTTAAGTACATATATGTTTTATAATACTTTAGTCTTTATTGGGGTGAAATTATTTGGATAAAATGCTTTTGACAAGAAATTAAAAAAATCCTTAAGAAAATTAGTGAATATTTTGAATATTTTTTAAATTAAATATTTACAAATATTAACCTTGTGAAGATTGATACATACTATTAACCTTGTATAAAATATTAACACTACATTTTCCCTTCACTTTCATGTTTTGCTATATTTTTTAACTAAAATATACTTGAGATTCTAAAACTAAAAAATACAATAATAAAATAAAATTTCACTAATTCATAATTAGAATTTGCATAAAAATCATTTTACACAAGTTCATTGAAAATAAATTAAGATTACATAAATATCACGAAAGAGATACATATCCAAACAAGTACAAACAAATAGGAGTATTTAAGAAACAAGGTGTGAGATCGTCTTGTTCAAGGCTCTCCAAACAAATACAAACAAATAGGAGTAAAATTTCACTATTTCAAGACTTTCCAAAGACTCCATCTATTCTTTAACCAATCCCACTTGTTCTTAAGCTTAGTCTTCTCATATTCTAAGCCCGTTTTTTTTTTTTAATTGCAATTCTATCATCTTCTGTGGCACTCTTTGTGAGATCATCACACCACTCTTTCCCTTACTTCTTTCAGCATATTGGATACGCAAATCACAAAATATGTGTATATTTTTTTTCGACCAACTAGCCTTACTTACATCTTTCCCCCACTTTCACTTTCTTCATTGATCTTTTTCTTCCATATGCCATCTAAGTAGTATATAACTGTAATCACTCATTTTTGACCGGGTTTTAGTGTTATTAGTGTTATTATAATAATAAAATTATTAATATAAAAAATCAATTTCAAAAAAAAATATATATATTAAAAAAAAAGGGAAGAAAATTGCGTGGAGCAGGGTGCTCCACGTCACCCTCTTTGGCCTATAAATAGGACGCCCAATTGCAAGGAATTGAAGGCAAAATTGCCAAATAAATTGGCAGGAAATTGGCACCCCAAATCGTGGGGCATGGCCGGCCGCAAGGCTGGCCGGGGTTGGGGGCAGTGCCCTCGACCCCAGTTGGTTCGATCCAACATTCGATCGGGGTCCTATTTTAGGTCCGATCTAGTTAAATTTTTGGAGGGGTCGCGGTAGATCTCGGTGGGGTTCAATCGGGGTTTGTCATACGAACTCCTAATTAGGTATATTTTCTTCTCTTTTTATTAGTGTTGTAATTTTTATAAATTAATGAAGTATTAGTTATTTTAAAATTGTAGTCTTATTTTTTATTTTGCATGTTTATGTTTTAGATTAATATTTAATATGTTTTAAATTTGTGTTTTATATTAATATTTTATTTATGTTAGATATGTTTTTATTTATGAGTCAGATTAATATTTATGTATGTATGTTTTAGAATAGTATTTTATTTATGTTAAATTTGTTTTTATTTATGTTAGATTAATATTTATAAATATTAGTATTTTATTTATGCTAGATATGTTTTTTATTTATGAGTTAGATTAATATATAAATGTATGTTTTAGTTTAGTATCTTATTTAGGTATGATTAGTATTCTGTTATGTCAATATTTATTGCATTTAAATATTTTGCCATGTTTCATATTTTTGCCACCAAGATTGCATATGATATATAAATTGTCAATGCGGTGTCCTTTTATCCGAGCGTAAACGGGGCCAGTATCAGGCGTAGTGATAGTGGTTGGGCGTTTACTCTCGGATAACGGGACCCTTAAAATTAATTCGCAATTATGACCGAATTTTAAAATAATCGTCACTCTAATCCGGAAAATCCAATATTAATAAAGCGGTAATTATTAAAGTACCAATTTTGGGCGGTGTGGGGGTGCTAATCCTTCCCCATCCGTAAATCGACTCCCAACCCAATCTTTTTGAATCTCTGGTTTTATGGTGTCCGGCCTACCTAAGTGGTGGCGGTGGCGACTCCATTTTTTTAAATGAGGTTTTTTTAAAATCCCATGGAATAAATATTTTATATCCAAAAAATCACAAACACCTTTCAAAAACACTTTTCAAAAAACCCCTCGTTTTTATTTTTAGCGATGATGAAAAAAAAAGACATCGCTACGGATGGCGACTCATTTGAGATTTTTTGTTTTTCAAAAACAAATGAGAGTCAAGCTTTTTCAAATAATTACCGCTTTACTAACATTGGAAGTTCCGGATTAAAGTGGCTATTAAATTAACATTCGGTCATAATTGCGCGTTTATTTTAACGCATTTAAAATATGGCATATAAACCCGTCTTTTTAAGTGGGGGGAGAACGCTAATGCTTTCGTGGAGATATCGTTCTCCGTATGGTCCTAGCAAGTACCTCGGGGCTCGAGTACCTTATGCTTTTCGTAAGGATATCGTTCCTTCAGACGGGCATAAGCGAATGGTCCCCCCGAATTGAACCGGTTGAAAGGAGCCTATAATGGGTGATGATCGGGGGCCTTGCTACCCTTAGTAGGGGAGAACAAGGACAATTCAGGTACCTCCTAGCACCAACACTACATGTAGAGAATATAGAAACCCACCCTGTTAGAGCCATGCGGATAACCTTAGGTGTTTTGGACTAGATAAATAGGGTCGTTTTGTTTATTTACCTTATTTAATTTGTCCTTTTATTTATGTATTTATTATTTTTATCCGGTACTAACTCATTTCTTTTTGTGTTTTATTTTATTTTTACACATATTTTTGTTACATTATCATTGCATCCACATTATATAGAGGCGTTGATTCAAGTGGTTTGCCCGATTAGAAAATCTTTCATCATGGAAAAAAGGTGTCTTAGGAAGGATGGCATCGATCCAGTCGCGTGACATCGGTCAGAGATTACTCAACAGATCTGACGTAACAATTTGTCGAACAAGCGTGTAGTGTCAAAGTATACACACGAGACCCTGATGGTGGACATACAACGAGCTACAAGGTGTGTGAATGACTTAGCTACCGAAGCCGCGACTCTCTGACCTTTCGTAACCCCGGACATGGAAGAAACACTAAGGTTTATCAAGTTGCTCAGAGCTGTCGAGGAGCTAGGAGGTAGAGCTAGGGATTATGTGTAGAACTTTATTTTGTAATTAAGACTTTGTAATAGACTCTTTTTGTAATGGGGACTCCTTTTGTAATATGTATCTTTTTTGTAATTTGGACCCTTTAATTCCCATGAAAGTCGTTCGAAAGGGTGATTACCAGCGGAATCAACGCCTTTATTTGCATTCATGTTGCATATCATGACATGGTGTTGATTCAAGAACAATTCATTAAAAGGCTTTCAAAATAGAAAAAGTCCGCTTTTGCGGGAACAATAATATTACGATATCAAGTTAGGTCGAGCAAAGATCAATCGAAAAGAAGACGGTGCGACAATAAGGCACGTGCGCGCTACGAGAAGATTGATCAGGGCCACGAGAACCCTAATTTTAAATCTTCACATTTGACCATTTTTAAAATTCTCATATTTTAATTTAACTAAAAAAAAAAAAAAATTAAAAATATTATTATTTTGCTTTGAAACTTCTTCTCTCATAAAACTTTCAGAAGAATAATAATAACAAAAAGAAACCTAAAAGTTTCATTTTTAAGTAAGTTAAAATTTTTGAACCAAATGATCTTTGAGAATTTTAATTTAAACCCTAAATTTTTTTAAAGTACTCCCTTAGGACTGATAGAATTCATCTCTGTTTAGACGTATTATTCGTTTGCACCCAAAAAAGATCTTATATGCATTATGCCTGCACTTGTTGATGTTATTTTTAGAAGCCACAAAAAATAAAGATCATGACGTCACGAGTCCATAGAATAATAAGAGAAGACGAAGTCATCCATCATCCTGAAGATGACGTCGAGACGTGGAGCACAGGTTTTGCTTCCCGAAGTTAAGATCTCCAGAAGGAAACTAACTGTCACCTGTAATTCATTATTAGTTTCTTGCAACCAGACATTTTTCTACTAATTGAAAGTCTTTTAAGGACTGTTCAAGAATCAACACCGCATTTGCATTCATGCATTGCATTGCATTACATTACATTACATTGTATAATCATGACATATTTTACACCTTGCATAAAATTTTTGGGGGGTAATCCAAATAACAATTAGAGCAGTTAAAAGATGGGCTCGAGGAAAAAAGAGAAAACAAGAAGTTTGATGCATTTAATACAAGAAAACTCTGTTTGAGCCCCGATTTGGTCGTTCCTCTGGATTCCAAAGATTTCCAGATTTGCCCCAAGATTCGTGTGACCATATTCTGCAAAAAAGATGGGGGGCTACATTGAAAAATTACCGATCCACTACTTACCCGATAGTCTACCAAGACCTACCGTGATATGATATGCTTTGGACCAAAGACCAAGTCGTTAGTATCTCCGTGGTACGAAGATGAAACCCGATGAAAGCTTCAAGGAATGTGCTTTGAGGTGTATGTGTTTAGCGACCCAAGTGCAGCCTCCCGTAGATGAAGAGGAAAGTGAATTCCATGCCATCTTTCTTATTTCTTCTTTGATAAGGTGCTCGGAAAAATAAATACCAGCTTTGAGGACTTCATGACGATCGGAGAGAATCGAACATGCACTCCGAGACCTAAGTTTAAAGACCATACCGCCTAGGAGCAGAAGGAAACAAAGAGATAAATGGGTACCACTTTCAAAACATTGAGGCGATGGGGCATGACACTAAGAAATTTGGGGTCGTTAAAAAAATCAAGAAGCTGGTCGATGAGGGAGTCATGACGAGAGAATTGATCCAGCGGTGGAAAAACAAGAGAAGAGGCAAGCCTACACTACCTTGGAAGGGGCATAATGAGTCAGTACCCTGGAGATAATCCAAAGGTCCCTACGGTTTTCTCATCATTTCACAAAGAAATTATCAACAAAAAAATCATTGTTTATTAGAATTAAAAATCACATTTGGAAAAGCATTTTTACATTCTTGATTCTTTAAACATTTCATTTTTATGGGGTAGTTTTCCCATATGCATATACACACTTTTTTGAATGGACATAGGTATATATCATTTCTATATCAGGTCCTCGAATTTTGAATACAACAGTACATTTGCTTCAAACCCAAAGATCAACTCTAAGTTGCATATATTTAGAAAAGATTGAATGTTGTGGTGATACTGTAAATGTGAGTATCTGCTAGTTTACTTAGGCCAACAGAGGAACAAAGGCGAGTGTTTAGACAATGGGCAGTTCCCATTTTAGGAATTTATCTTCTCAGGCGCTTGTCGTTTAAGATCTTTGAAACGAAAGTTGACCCTAAACCTCTACCCCTTGAAGGCATTCTCAGGACATTTGTGAATATGACAATGGATGTTGTTCTTTTACTTTCCCAGAAGACACAAATGAGACTATACAGATTGGATACGAAGATCAGAAATCACCAGAAGAACGTGGTTGAAAACATGGATATGTCCAAACGAAAAACAAACAAAAAAACAAACAAAAAAAGAGATCAGAAGGCCGAAGCAATCCAGATCGAGTAAATATCAGAAGAGCTGTAGAGATGCAATTAACTCCGAGCGGAAGATCGCATCAATACCCAATATAGATCCGTGTTGATTCGAGGATACATTCATAGACTCGAATAAGAAGAAAGAGATTCAATGCTAAAAACCCAGAATGATCAGTCTAAAAAAAGAGAAAAAAAGAAAAAGAAAGAAAAAAGAATACAGTCTATGTTTCACACACAGATCAAACAATACAAGAACGAGACTTCAACTATGAGCAAGAGACAGAAGGAATCCACATTTCAAGTAAACACAGTTTTGAAAATTAGTATAGAAGCTCGAATTGAAGCCAAGTCAAGACAAGTCGGCCCGAAGATTGCCAATTTTGAAAAAGGAAATGACCTATAGGGTGAAAACCCAAAAATGGGCAGTCTAGAGTGATCTTGAAAATGAAGAAAAAAAGTAGTCTGCCTGAGCATGCTGGCATCAATATCCAGCCAAAATACATTGATCCGAAGGTACAAAAGAAGAAAAGAAAAAAAAAAAAAAAAAAAAAAAAAAAAGAGAAAAAAAGAAAACAAGAATAACATTTCATCTGGGCGTGCCAATCACAAATGTAATCGTAGTCCTTCAAGAAATCTCAGTTCCGAGGAGTTTTGAAGGATCAAACATTCTTGAACAGAAAATGAACATCAGTATATATAGCGTAATGCAAGACAACATACAATAAAAAGAAAGGAAATGAACTCTAGGGTGAAAAACCAAAACGGGCGATCTAGAGTGAGTGATCAAAAAAAGAGAAGGAATAATGGGCATATCCAAGTTACACAAGTACAGAAATATTGTTTCATTTAACCATAAACCAAAGGCCTACATTACAAGCCCCAAAGACCATTCTGGTCATCCATAGATATCCAAGTTGAATGAGAATGTCTTCAGATTTCATTTCGCCTATAAGGGTTAACTTTTCTTCAAGGAACGTCAAACTTCGAAGTGCTTGATCTACACCCAAATGAGGGAAGGATGGGGCATGGTGAGATAGTGAGATTAAGAGAGCCACCTTAAACGGGGTAGAAACTAGGTAGGGTTGTTCCTCTCAAAAGCCTATTAGACCAGAAGAAACTATACATTGGCATATATCTCCACAATGGTCAAGATCTTCTAAATATGCGCTTCATTAGAGTTGGTCTCTGGCAACTTGAAACAGATGCGCTATGGTGTTTGATATTTCGGGGGCAAACATGTTTTAAAAGGTTTGACATTTTCTCCCAAAGTTATGATGTTTACCATTTGTTCCAAACAATGTTTTCAAAATGTCCAAGTTGTGATTTTCGAAATGACTGTTATCTTTTCAAACAATCATTATTTTTTTGAAATATACACAAGTAAATTGCCTTTTACTTTATTTTAAAAATGAATGATGATGAGATTTAAAGCATAGGGACCGAGAGTTAGTTCCCGTCAAAATGCTGCGAGAAAATCAAGGAAGAGCTCAAGGGATTGAAGCATTTTGGCTCACCCTGGTGACTAGAAATAGATCAAGGCTCTATATGATAGGCCAGAAAATTCAAAGCAGTGGAGCCCGTGGTTGAATGGGGCAACGCCAAGCCAAGAAGATGACAAGGGTTCTTATAAGAATAATATAAGAACCAGAAGATCATTTATGATGGCGGGTGATAACTCTAAAGACAAGAAAGCCTTTCACACAAAAAGGTTTAAAAACATGTTCAAATGAGGATTTAAGAGCATACATAAAGCAGTAAAGAGATGAAGAGATCTGAGGAACAACCTTTCAGGGTGTAAGACTTTAGAACAAAAAGGCTAAAAGAAAAAGGAAATGAAAAAGAAAAAAGAAAAAGAAAAGAAAGAAAGAAAGCATAACATTACATACATCATATAGATAGGGGCATGTCAATTTTGCTTGTTCTTAAACAGGTACCCAAAGAATTATCGAAGAATTTACCAAAGTCCATAGAACAACAGCCATGTCGGCGTCAGATCCAGATATTAAATCCTTCGGGTCATCGGTAAGTCCCCGGGCACGCGATGTTAAGTCCCGGGCCATCGGTGAAGTCTTTCGAGCGTGGTGTTAAATCCTTCGGGTCATCAGTAAGTCCGCCGGGCATGATGTGGTAGCATATCGGCGTGAGTCCCCATAAAACAACAACCATATCGGCGTCGAGATCCAGATATTAAATCCTTCGGGTCATCGGTAAGTCCGCCGGGCACGATGTTAAGTCCTTCGGGCCATCGGTAAGTCTTTCGAGCGTGGTGTTAAATCCGCCCGTGTCATCGGTAAGTCGCCGGGCATGATATGGCAGCATATCGCGTGTGTCCCCATAAAACAACAGCCATGTCGGCGTCGAGATCCGGATATTAAATCGCCGGGTCATCGGTAAGTCATTCCGGGCACGATGTTAAGTCCGCCGGGCCATCGATAAGTCTTTCAAGCGTGGTGTTAAATCCTTCGGTCATCGGTAAGTCCCGGGCATGATGTGGCAGCATATCGGCGTGAGTCCCCATAAAACAACGGCCATGTCGGCGTCGGATCCAGATATTAAATCCTTCGGGTCATCGGTAAGTCTTTCGGGCACGATGTTAAATCCTTCGGGCCATCGGTAAGTCTTTCGAGCATGATGTTAAATCCTTCGGGTCATCGGTAAGTCGCCGGGCATGATGTGGCAGCATATCGGCGTGAGTCCCCATAGAAACAACGGCCATGTCGGCGTCATATCCATATATTAAATCGCCGGGTCATCGGTAAGTCTTTCGGGCACGATGTTAAGTCCGCCGGGCCATCGTAAGTCTTTCGGCGTGGTGTTAAATCCTTCGGGTCATCGGTAAGTCCCGGGCATGATGTGGCAGCATATCGGCGTGAGTCCCCATAAAACAACAGCCATGTCGGCGTCGATCCCGATATTAAATCGCCGGGTCATCGGTAAAGTCTTGGGCGACGATGTTAAGTCCGCCGGGCCATCGGTAAGTCTTTCGAGCATGATGTTAAATCCCGGGTCATCGTAAGTCGTCCCGGGCATGATGTGGCAGCATATCGGCGTGAGTCCCCATAGAACAACATCCCATGTCGGCGTCATATCCAGATATTAAATCCTTCGGGTCATCGGTAAGTCCTTCGGGCACGATGTTAAGTCCCGGGCCATCGGTAAGTCTTTCGAGCGTGGTGTTAAATCCTTCGGGTCATCGGTAAGTCCCGGGCATGATGTGGCAAAGCATATCGGCGTGAGTCCCCATAAAAACAACGGCCATGTCGGCGCGAGATCCGAATATTAAATCCCGGGTCATCGGTAAGTCCGCCGGGCACGATGTTAAGTCCCGGGCCATCGGTAAGTCTTTCGAGCGTGGTGTTAAATCCGCCGGGTCATCGGTAAGTCCTTCGGGCATGATGTGGCAAAGCATATCGGCGTGAGTCCCCATAAAACAACAACCATGTCGGCGTAGATCCAGATGTTAAAATCGCCGGGTCATCGGTAAGGATCTTAGTAGCGTAGGTCCAAAAATGGCAACAGCCTCGTAAAAAAAACCTTGCATTTTCAAGCCCCAGTGAAAGGTTCCACAAAGGGAGAACCCTAAACCCAGAATCTCAACAAAAAAAAAACTCCCAGTCAAAGGAATTTACCTATGACACAAGGTTATATAGGAAACCTGTTGTGTCGAAAGCGAAGAGTTCTATATAGGAAGGGCTCTGAGCTTCAATGTCTTAGGGTGAAAGGTTCTATATAGGAAGAACCTGTAGCTCTGAGATTTCAGACGCCAAAAGTTCTATATAGGAAGGATTTGGCGGCTTGGGGTTTGAAGACTAGCAGTTCTATATAGGAGGAACCCGGTCGGAAGAATCCATCGATGGCGCGAGAAGGTTTTATATAGGAGAAACCAGCGTTGAAGGCGAATAGTTCTATATAGGAAGGACTCCAAGCTGCACCGTCTCAAAATGAAAAGTTCTATATAGGAAGGACCGACAACTCTGGGGTTTGAAGACTAGCGAGTTCTATATAGGAGGAACTCCCGATCGGAAGAATCCATTAGTGACGTTGAGAAGGTTTTATATAGGAGAAACCAGCGTTGAAGGCGAAGAGTTCTATATAGGAAGGACTCCAAGCTGCACCGTCTCAGAATGAAAGGTTCTATATAGGAGGGACTCATAACTCGAGCCTTCAGAGTGACGGGTTCTATGTCGAAAGAGCCTATAACTCCAAGATCGGAAGGTGACGAAGCTCTATATAGGAAGAACTTACGAGCCTGAAGATTCAGCTAAGGAAGAGCGGATAATTCCAGAAGAACACGTGATTTCGAAGCCAAAGACAAGAAAGTAGGTAAAAAATGAGTGCTTTTGATCTTTGCTTTGTCCTCGTTTCACAAGAACAAGCAAAGAGGGGCAACTGTAATCACTCATTTTTGACCGGGTTTTATTGTTATTAGTGTTATTATAATAATAAAATTATTAATATAAAAAATCAATTTCAAAAAAAAATAATATATATTAAAAAAAAAGGGAAGAAAATTGCGTGGAGCAGGGTGCTCCACGTCACCCTCTTTGGCCTATAAATAGGACGCCCAATTGCAAGGAATTGAAGGCAAAATTGCCAAATAAATTGGCAGGAAATTGGCACCCCAAATCGTGGGGCATGGCCGGCCGCAAGGCTGGCCGGGGTTGGGGGCAGTGCCCTCGACCCCAGTTGGTTCGATCCAACATTCGATCGGGGTCCTATTTTAGGTCCGATCTAGTTAAATTTTTGGAGGGGTCGCGGTAGATCTCGGTGGGGTTCAATCGGGGTTTGTCATACGAGCTCCTAATTAGGTATATTTTCTTCCCTTTTTATTAGTGTTGTAATTTTTATAAATTAATGAAGTATTAGTTATTTTAAAATTGTAGTCTTATTTTTTATTTTGCATGTTTATGTTTTAGATTAATATTTAATATGTTTTAAATTTGTGTTTTATATTAATATTTTATTTATGTTAGATATGTTTTTATTTATGAGTCAGATTAATATTTATGTATGTATGTTTTAGAATAGTATTTTATTTATGTTGAATTTGTTTTTATTTATGTTAGATTAATATTTATGAATATTAGTATTTTATTTATGCTAGATATGTTTTTATTTATGAGTTAGATTAATATATAAATGTATGTTTTAGTTTAGTATCTTATTTAGGTATGATTAGTATTCTGTTATGTCAATATTTATTGCATTTAAATATTTTGCCATGTTTCATATTTTTGCCACTAAGATTGCATATGATATATAAATTGTCAATGCGGTGTCCTTTTATCCGAGCGTAAACGGGCCGATGTCGGCGTAGTGATAGTGGTTGGCGTTTACTCTCGGATAACGGGACCCTTAAAATTAATTCGCAATTCGACTCCCGAAACCCAATCTTTTGAATCTCTGGTTTTATGGTGTCAGGCCTACCTAAGTTGGCGACTCCATTTTTTTTAAATGCGGTTTCTTTTAAAATCCCATGGAATAAATATTTTATATCCGAAAAATCACAAACACCTTTCAAAAACACCTTCGAAAACCCCACGTTTTTATTTTAGCGATAGAAGAAAAAAAAGACATCGCTACAATAACATAATTAAATTCATTTATTTTACTTATATACTTCTTAAAAATTTTAAAGCAAAACACTAACATGTCCAATAACCAATGTGATCGGATAACATTATCCAATATTACTTATAATAATACATATCAAGCAGCACATAATGTAATGTCGTTAGTTCTACATGAGACAAGAGGATGTAATTTGGTGTACATATTAGAGATAAGTGACAATACAATAACGTGATACATATATCATCAAAAGAAGCAATTGAACAAGTAGGTAACAAATACTATAGAGATTGGAAACTAACCTCTAATCTTAAACTATAATCTCAACTTGGATGGCTTCTCATATTTTATCTCTCATCTTTTATCATGCAAAGATTTCCTATACAAATCACATCACCAAATAAAAAAATTGATTAATGATAGGAGGCAGAGATGGGTGCCAAATAGTCATAATTGATGGGGGAAAATAAGGACTGGCTTGCAAGGGAAATAACCGGTGAGTCTAACGTGCGACATGTCTAGGGTGCAGCTAAAATACGGCAAGTTTTGAAATTTGTCCTCAAACTAAAAATGTTAAACTTCTTGATAACATTTTTGTTTTTTAAGTTTCTTCTGCAAGTATCGATACTTATTTTGTAAGTATCGATACTTTATCCTAAACTGAAAATTTATCAAAAATGCTAAGTGTCGATACTTACAAAATAAGTATCGCTACTTGTATAAAAAAATCAATAAACCAATTGAAAATGTTATAAAGAAGTCTAACACTTTCAGTTCGAGAACAAGTTTCGAAACTTGTAGTTCAATTTAACAAGAAAAAAATTGAGCTAAAGGGAGGAAATTATTTAATTGGAGGAAAAAATCAACTACAAAGACAAAAAAGTTACATTTATAGAGACCAAAAGTTCAAATTACATAGAAAAAATTGATGAAATACACATAAAGAAATGAAGGGAAAAAACGATTCACGTTTGTTTTTCAGCAAATCAATTTTTTTGTGTAAATTACTTCAATAAATTAATTTTTTTTGGTAAAATTCTACAAGAAAAAACAAGTACAACTCATTAAAATCATGGAAGAAAAGAACTAACCTTAATGGGTGAAATTATCTTGCAAAAGAATCTCCATGGTTTGGTTGCTTGATGTTGTAGTTTGACGATGGAGAATACCATGATACAAGATTCAATTGGGTTAGAATAAAGGCTATTTGTAACGACACGGATTTCAGGATTCGAGGGTCAGGTTTGATCGAGGCATGGGCCTCATATTTGGATCATGTTTTGGGCTTTTAGGAGCCTCTTGGGCTAGCATGTCCTTGTTGGGCCCAAGTGGTTGTTGGGTTATGAAGAGGGAATTGAGGGTATCATGGTAAATACCTAAATGGTAAATACCTAAATGAGATTATCATGTCTTAAAGTCTTCATCTTCTTCTTTCCATTTACTCTCTCTCCCACAACACACCATCTAAAGGTAGGATTTTGAGAGTTTGAAGTAAGAATCATGTTTGGCTTGTCGAGGGAAGTTTTACCAGCTTGTAATGATCTACATTTCAAGGTGAGGATGATTAGTTTTGGTGAGGGTTGAAAAGGGAGAACGAGAATGGGTGTTTAGGAGCTTTATTCTTGTAAAGGTTTGAGTTTCAACTCCCCTAATTCTCCCTTCAAAGTAGTAACACGTTTGGTAATGTCTCTTGTAGTGAAAGAGGTTGGGAGCTTATCCAGGGCTCAAGAAGGGAGGAAAGCTTAAAGCTTTTCAGGAAGGTCTTGTGTTATCAGCTAAGCAAAGGTTAGTACACTACTAACTCCCATAGTTTCCTGGAAATCATAAAATTAGGCTTTGATACATTTATTGATGTGTTTGGTTTGATTTTGGCTTGGGTGGTTGTTAATGGTAAATCTTGGTAGTGTTGTTGTAATGGCTTAAAATCAGTAAAAATCCACTTAATGCTATCACAATAATTTGTATGAGAGGTTTGGGGTTTAACTATGGGGGTTAAATAGGATTTTTGGGTGAAACTCACACCCAGAGTTTAAAATTTGGGCTCGCGTATCGGTACGCCTTAGTGAAACAGGGGAAAAAATTGTGAGGAGAGTACCGGTACGCCTCCCCGTGTATCGGTACCCCTTGCAAATAAAAAATTCTAGTAACACTTTCGCGTATCGATACGCATAGGGCGTATCAGTACGCATTGTTACATTGCCTGGGAAAGGCTTAGCCTACCGGTATGCATATGGGAGAGTACCGGTACGGGTGTGGATCGGTACGGGGTAATCTTAGTACCGATGGTGCGTACCGGTACGGTACGGAGCGTATCGGAACAACTTATGAATTTAGTTCTTTCAAACTTAAAATGAGAATCGGTACGCATGGTTGAGTATCGATACGCAGAGGGGAGTAACGATACCCATATAGGAGTATCGGTACTCACTAGGCATTCTGCCCAAGAAATTTGGCTTTGCGTTCGGGGGTGCTATAATTTGAGGCAAAGGGGCATAGGGGTCCCTTAAGGTGCAAAATAAATACTAAAATCGAGAAACTGATATTTTAACCCTGTATGAGAATTAATTGGCTAATGACTTGGTAATATTGGGTAAACCGTGCGAGGTAGTAACACATAGGGATCCTAGGTGGATCAATCGAGGTTGTATGGTAAATTAGGGTCCTTGTTGTGTGCTGAGGGATGCCTAGGTAAACGAGTCATCCCTTGTTGCTGGGATTGGATACCCTAAGTGTGTTGCAACACCTTAAAGATTCCCGAGTGTTGGATCTCAATGCTATGTGGACGCGGGCCTCATTCGAAGATGCTTGATGAGGGATTTTGAGCATAGATGTAGGATCCCTATGCTATGTGGACGCGGGCCTCATCCCTTTGAGTATCGAATCCCGATGCTATGTGGTCGCGAGCCTGACTCGTAGTGTAGGATCCCGATGCTATGTGGACGCGGGCCTCACTCAAGTGTAGGATTATGATGCTTTGTGGACGCGGACCTCACTTAGTTGTTGATGGTGTTATCGGTGTGATGCTAGGTAAATGTATGAGGTTCTAGTATGAGCTGTGTGTGTGATCATACATTCATAATGCCATATGTTTAGGCGGTTATGGTAGCGCCATTGTTATCTTGCCATGATATCATTCTTGTTGCATTGTTTTATTTATGATTTGCATGAAGCATGGTTGAGTGGCGGTGTATCCACTGAGCTTGTTAGTTCAGCGTTCAGAATCGTTGTTTCTGTTCGTAGGTTAGTAGGCTATCGTGAGGCTTGAAGGAGCACCATCAAGGTTGGATTTCAACATCAACTCTAGTGGTTGAGTACAAATACTAGATGTAATGGGCTATGTATTTCGTAGGACCCTATATGTATTTTTTAACTCTTATTTTGTATTATTCGGTCAAAAATCGAATGTTTTAACGTTTGTAAATGGTGCTCCGTAAATACTATTTTAACCATTTGGGTTTAACTATATTTTTGATGTATAGACTTATGTTTTATTGGATTTATTCTTTTGGTCTTGAAAAAGGAAAAATTTTAACGGTATGGGTTTTTGAGCTTAGGGCCCAAATGTGAAATCCGGGTCAAGGGTTTACATTTAGTGGTATCAGAGCCTAGGTTTAGTCGGTTCTAAGACATCCCCATGAGAGTCTATAGGAGTGTATAGGTGTCTAGTGAATACATGCCCATGAGTCGAAGCCGTACTTATTTTAAAGCTGAAATTCGATAGTGTGACCTTGTTTGTTGTTGTGCAGAATAGAATCATGCCTAGGAGGATGTGAATCAATGAAGAAAGTTTGGGCTCCAGAGAAGAGAGTTACGATGAGGAATATGTGTTTGGCACATAGGACATGTCAGATGACACAGTTGACCGGAGAGTCAACTACTTCTTACATCTGAACCGGACATTACACCAGATTGTGAGGGCAATTCCGAGGGCATCTGCTATCCCTCGTGAGGCACCTGTTAAAAGGGTGAGAAGGTAAGGCGTTACGAATTTCCATGGATCGGGTGTGATAACCCGGTACAATGGTTGCAAGATACATGCTGGATTATGAGACAAATAAGGTTGAGGTCAGAAGACAAGTTGTTATGTATCTTGTCCCTGCTGAAGGGCAATGCTAGATAATGTGGGAAACAGTAGATCTTGGGTAGCACCCCAATCGACCATCTTAGGATGATTTCTTCATGGAGTTTGAGAAGAAATATGTGGGCAAGGCCCACATCGATACCTTGAGAGATCTGTTCAATCATCTTGTGTAAGGAAACCGGACAGTATTCGAATATGAGCAAGAGTTTCTTTAGTTGAGTATGTATGCCATTGAATTGGTTGTCACCGAAAAGATGAGGTACAAGAGGTTCTTGAAGGGTTTGAGGAAGGAAATCCAAACTTACCTAATTGTTGCACCACCGAAGGTATTCTCGGAGTTGACTTTGAGTGCCAAGTCTCTTGAGCAAGTGCAAGGCTTGACATATGGCCCGCCTGGTGGGCAATGGAGCTTTGGTGGGAGGACCCAGAACCCCTCAAACAACAACTCACATGCCTTCTCAAGGAGGAGCAGAAACTGGTAGAATCATAATAGAGGAGCGTCGAATCGAAGTTCAAGGTCAGAACAGAGATCTAAGTCAGCTGGTCGTAGAAGGCCATCTTCTTCTTCATCCATGATGAGCCAAGAGGGTTTACAGATGAGTGCAGGTGCACCAGTTTGCAATCAGTGTGGGTGCAAACACAGAGGCGAGTGTTGGGGAGCTGTGAGGTTTTACTACCAGTGTAGGTCGCCGGATCACTTTGTGAAAGATTGTCCAGTGACAGTTGTGACCTCTCCAGACCAGGTTTAGAGGACAGTATATCTGGCCTAGAGGGGTCGAGGCCTTGCTCGGAGAGGAGCAAGCCATGTATCGGGAGGCACCTTCTAGTCTACCGCGAGAGCACCAGCTAGGTAGTATGCAGTCAGGGCTTAGGAGGATTGTGCAGCTACAGATGTTATTTCAGGTACGTTCACCTTGTTTTCAGTTCCAATTGTTGCTCTTGTGGATTCAGGGTCTACCCATTCCTACATCGTAGCGGGATATCTAAGTAATAGGGTATTCCTACCGAGAATCTAGAGGTAGGAGTTCGTGTGACTAGTCCCTTGAGACATGATGTGTTAGTGGACAAGGTGTATCGAAGATGCCCGATCGAGGTTCAGGGGTCGTTGTTTCTAGCAGATTTAATGGTTTTACCGTTTTAAGAGTTCATGCCATCTTGGGGATGGATTGGCTCTTTGAGCATGATGCTAGTCTGAGATGTAGAACAAAGAGTTTGAAGCTTCGTGTTGCGGATGGTTCCAAGCTGATTGTGCGAGGTGAGAGAAATCTGTGTCTACCTAGTGTGGTGTCAACCTTGTCAGCTTAGAGGTTGTTGCAACAAGGTTGTGAAGCCTTTTTGGCCCATGTGGTGGATGTAAGGGTTGAGGGTCCAATGCTTGAAAATCTTCAAACAGTTAATGAGTTCATCAATGTGTTTTTGGAGGAGTTACCCGGGCTACCACCTGACCGTGAATTAGAGTTTTGAATTGATGTAATGCCAGGTACTGCACCAGTGTATATCGCACCGTATCAGATGGCACCCACAGAAATGAAAGAGTTAAAGAAGCAAATTCAAGAGTTGCTAGAGAGAGGCTTTATCCGACCGAGTGTCTCACCTTGGGGAGCACCGGTCCTATTCGTCAAAAAGAAAACTGGGTCTATGAGGATGTGTATTGATTATCGACATCTTAATAAGGTAACGATAAAAAATTGTTATCCCCTTTCGAGGATTGATGATTTGTTCGACCAGTTGAGAGGTGTTCGTGTATTTTCTAAGATAGACCTGAGGTCAGGGTACTACCAGTTGAAGGTGGTGGATGAAGATATCCAGAAAACTGCTTTTAGGACGCGGTATGGACACTATGAGTTCTTGGTAATGCCGTTTGGGCTTACCAACAGACTTGCAGCTTTTATAGATCTAATGAATCAAATGTTTCAATCATACCCAGATCAGTTTGTTGTGGTATTTATTGATGATATCTTGGTGTATTCGCGTTCAGAAGAAGAGCACGACTACCATCTGCGTGTAGTTTTGCAGACCCTCAAAGATAGACGTCTTTACGCTAAGTTCAGCAAGTGCGAATTTTGGCTTTTGGAAGTGGCATTTATTGGTCGTATTGTTGCTGCGGACGGGATCCGCGTGGACCCTCAGAAGATTCGGGATGTGGTGGAATGGAAACCTCCATGGAATGTTTAAGAAGTCCGTAATTTTCTAGGACTTGCCGAGTATTATAGGAGGTTTGTTAAAGGTTTCTCTATTATAGCCGCACCGTTGACCTAGCTGTTGCAAAATGGGGGTTTCTTTTGAATGGAATGAGACAAGACAGCGGAGTTTTTAGCAACTAAAAGCTTATCTCACTGAGGCTCCGGTCTTAACCCAACTCGAGCCTGGAAAAGAGTATATTTTGTTTAGTGACGCGTCTTTGAATGGGATTGGTTGTGTCCTTATGCAAGAGGGTAAGGTGGTTGCTTACACTTTAAGGCAGCTTAAGCCGCACGAACAGAATTACCCTACCCATGATTTGGAGCTCGCTGCAGTCATCTTTGCACTAAAGATTTGGAGGCATTATCTCTATGGGGAGAATTACCCTACCCACGAGTTGAATCTGAGGCAGCGACGATGGATTGAACTGTTGAAGGATTATGATTGCATCATTGAGTATCACTATGGTAAGGCAAATATGATAGTTGATGCCTTAAATAGGAAATCTATGTCAGACCTGAGAGCTATGTTTGCCTGGTTGAGGATGACCGAGGATGGAGGCCTTTTAGACGAGGTTCATATTGAAACTACATTGGTACAAGAGATAAAGCGGACTCAAGCTTTGGATGAAGAATTAGTAGAACAAATTGAAGCGGTTCAGAGAGGTGAAGCTTCAGATTTTGAGGTACGAGATGGTAGGTACTTGTACTTCAAGGGGCGGCCGTATATTCCGGCCTTGGAAGATTTGAGAAACCGTATCCTAAGAGAGGCACACCGTAGTCCTTTTACTATGCATCCGAGAAATAACAAAATGTACCAAGATCTTTGTCCTTTTTATTGGTGGCCAAGTATAAAAAGAGATGTCTTTGAGTTCGTGACGAAGTGCTTAGCCTATCAGCAAGTGAATGTGGAATATCAGGTTCCATCAGGGTTGCTCCAGCCGATTCATATTTCGTAATAGAAGTGGGATCAGATCACTATAGATTTTGTCACCGAGTTACCGATGACCCAAATGAAGCATGACCCATTTGGGTTATTGTTAACCGTTTGACCAAGTCTGCTCACTTCTTACCAGTACGTATGGATTTTACCTTGGAAAGGTTGGCTCAACTGTACATAAAGAAGACAACAAGGTTGCATGGTGTGCCATCATCGATCATCTCAGATAAAGACTCGCGTTTCACAGCTAGGATATGGAGGAGGATCCATAGCGCCTTGGACACCAAGCTACATTTCAGTATAATTTTTTCACCTCAGATCGATGGTCAGTCTAAGCGTGTCATTCATATCCTTGAGGATATGCTCAAGTGTTGCATTGTAGATTTTACAAAGAGTTGGGAGGACCAATTACCCTTGTAGAGTTTGCTTACAACAACAGTTACCAGTCGAGCATAAAGATGGCCTATTTTGAGGCGTTATATGGGCATAAGTACATGACACCCTTGTGTTGGACCAAGCTCAATGAAAGGAGGATCGTGGGATCCGATTTGGTTAGTCAAACTGAAGAGAAAGTTTAGATCATTAAAGAAATGTTGCAAGCGGCTTTTGACCGTCAAAAGGCCTATGCAAATCGAAAACGCAAACATATTGAGTACGATGTCAGTGAAAAAGTGTTTCTCAAGGTATCTCCGTGGAAAGAAATCATTCGTTTTAGACGCAAGGGGAAGTTAAGCCCAAGGTACATCGGGCCTTATGAAGTTCTTGAGAGAGTGGGACCAGTGGCTTATCGGTTAGCCTTTCCACCGGAGTTAGCTCGTATCCATAATGTTTTTTTATGTGTCTATGTTGAGGCGTTATAGTTCGGATCCTTCACATGTGGTTTCGCTTGAAGAAATTGAGGTAAACGATGGCTTGACATATGAGGAAGTTTCGGTTAGAATCCTTGACACAAGAGTTAAAGAGCTTCGCAACAAGTGCATACCTTTGGTGAAAATGTTATGGAGGGACCACGGTGTTGAGGAAGCAACGTGAGAGGTCGATGATGACATGAGAGTTCTCTATCTGCATTTGTTCCTAGCAGGTAAATTTTGAGGATGAAATTTTCTTTAAGAATGTGAAAATTGTAACGACCCAGATTTCAAGATTCGAAGGTCGGGTTTGATCGAGGCATGAGCCTCGTATTTGGATCGTGTTTTGGGCTTTTAGGAGCCTCTTAGGCTAACATGTCCTTGTTGGGCCCAAGAGGTTGTTGGGTTATGAAGAGAGAATGTGGGTATCATGGTAAATACCTAAATGGAAGAGTGATGGGGGAGTAAGGTTATTTTCTGCACAAGTGCAGAAAATGAGATCATCGTGTCTTAAAGTCTTCATCTTCTTCTTTCTATTTACTCTCTCTCCCACAACACATCATCTAAAGGTAGGATTTTGAGAGCTTGGAGTAAGAATCCCTTTGGCTTGTTGAGGGAAGTTTTACCAGCTTGTAAGGATCTACATTTCAAGGTGAGGATGATTAGTTTTGGTGGAAGAGTGTATTTTGGTGAGGGTTGAAAAGGGTGAACGAGAATGGGTGTTTAGGAGCTTTATTCTTGTAAAGGTTTGAGTTTTAACTCCCCTAATTCTCCCTTCAAAGTAGTGACACGTTTGGTAACGTCTCTTGTAGTGAAAGAGGTTGGGAGCTTATCCAAGGCTCAAGAAGGGAGGAAAGCTTGAAGCTTTGGAGGAAGGTCTTGTGTTATCAGCTAAGCAAAAGTTAGTACACTACTAACTCCTATAGTTTCTTGGAAATCATAAAATTAGGCTTTGATGCATGTATTGATGTGTTTGGCTTAATTTTTGGCTTGGGTGGTTGTTAATGGTGAATTCTGGTAGTGTCGTTGTAATGGCCTAAAAGCAGTAAAAATCCACTTAATGCTATCACAATAATTTGTAAGAGAGTTTGGGGTTTAACCATGGGGGTTAAATACGGTTTTTAGGTAAAACCAACACCTAGAGTTTAAAAATTGGGCTGGCGTACCAGTACGGGGCATAGCGTATCGATACGCCTTAGTGAAATAGGGGAAGAAATTGTGAGGGAAGTATCAGTACGCCTCCCTGTGTATCGATACCCCAATGCAAGTTAGAAATTCTAGTAACGTTTTTGCGTATCGGTACACATAGGGTGTATCGGTACGCACTGTTACATTGCCTGGGAAAGGCTTAGCATACCGGTACACATATGCACGAGTACCGGTACGGGTGTGGATCGGTATAGAGCGATCTTAGTACCTATAGTGCGTACCGATACGATACGGAGCGTATCGATACGGCTTATGAATTCAGTTCTTTCGAACCTAAAATGAGTATCGGTATGCATGGTTGAGTATCGATACGCATAGGGGAGTACCGATACCCATATAGGAGTATCGGTACTCACTAGGCATTCTGCCCAAGAAATTTGGCTTTGCGTTCGGGGGTGCTATAATTCGAGGCAAAGGGGCCTAGGGGTCTCTTAAGGTGTAAAATAAATACTAAAACCGAGAAACTGAGATTTTAACCCCATATGAGAATTAATTGGCTAATGACTTGATAATATTGGGTAAACCGTGTGAGGTAGTAACCCATAGGGATCCTAGGTGGATCAATCGAGGGTGTGTGGTAAATTAGGGTCATTGTTGTATGCTGAGGGACGCCTAGGTAAACGAGTCATCCCTTGTTGTTGGGATTGGATACCCTAAGTGTGTTGCAACACCTTGAAGATTCCTGGGTGTTGGATCCCGATGCTATGTGGACGCGAGCCTCATCCCCTTGAGTATAGGATCCCGATGCTATGTGGACGTGAGCCTGACTCTTAGTGTAGGATCATGATGCTATGTAGAGGCGGGCCTCACTCAAGTGTAGGATTCTGATGCTTTGTCGACGCAAACCTCACTTAGTTGTTGATGGTGTTATTGATGTGATGCTAGGTAAATGTATGAGGTTCTAGTATGAGCTGTGTGCGTGATCATACATTCATAATGCCATGTGTTTAGGCGGTTATGGTAGCGCCATTGTTATCTTGCCATGATATCATTCTTGTTGCATTGCTTTATTTATGATTTGCATGAAGCATGATTGAGTGGTGGTATATCCACTGAGCTTGTTAGCTCAGCGTTCGGAATCGTTGTTTCCGTTCGCAGGTTAGTAGGCTATCGTGAGACTTGAAGGAGCACTATCAAGGTTGGATTTCAGCATCGACTCTAGTGGTTGAGTACAAATACTAGATGTTATGGGCTATGTATTTCGTAGGACCCTATATGTATTTTGTAACTTTTATTTTGTATTATTCGGTCAAAAGTCGAATGTTTTAATGTTTGTAAATGGAGCTCCGTAAATACTATTTTAACCATCTGGGTTTAACTATGTTTTTTGATGTATGAACTTATGTTTTATTGGACTTATTCTTTTGGGCTTGAAAAAGGAAAATTTTAACGGTATAAGTTTTTGGGCTTAGGGCCCAAATGTGACATCTAGGTCAAGGGTGTTACACTATTTCATTATATTAGGTTTTATGGCAATGACGTAATTATGAAAATAACAAGGTCAAATATGTCAGTTAATATTTTATTTTGCAAATCAGCTGTTCTAATCCGCTAAAAAATCCAGTATTTTCTCTTTTAGCTTATTTTGCACAATCAACTCTTTCAAAAAGGTGTTTACCAAATGCTAGAAATGGAGGGCTTGACTACCAATCAACTATTTGTGCCCAAATAAGCTAAAAGCTCTTCAAAAAGTTGTTTACCAAACACCCCCATGGACTTATCTTTTTATATACATTAAGTCGTTTTCCGCTTTGCAACTTGAATGTAAATGACACTTCACAGACTTCTCCACGAGTAAAATCAGGGTGAGTCTAACGTGCGGCGTGTCTAGAGTGCAGCTAAAAGACGACAAGTTTCAAATTTTGTCTTCGAATTGAAAATGTTATACTTCTTGATAACATTTTCGATTGATTTTTTGAGTTTTTTGCAAGTATCAATAATTATTTTTTAAGTTTCGATACTCTGTCCCAAACTGAAAATTTATCAAAAAAACTAATTATCGATACTTACAAAATAAATATCGATACTTGCAAAAAAAACTCAAAAAACTAACCGAAAATGTTAAGTTCGATAACAAAATTTGAAACTTGCAGTCTTTTAGCCGCACCCTAGACCTACCCGTAAAATCACGAGACAAACCCCAGAAACAATGCAAACTTGTTGAGGGATTTGAAATCCTTCAACAATGATAAGACAATAATTATTTTTTCCTCTCACTCTTCTTTCCTCACTGAAAATAATTATTATTTTTAGTTTGAATTACATGTTGTAGTATACATGTATTATATGTATGATTTTTATTGAAAAAAAAAAACAAGTGTGCTTTTTTTTTTATTTTGGAGCATTAATATTTTATTGCACATATATGTTACAACTTGCTCTACTTGTTTTGTTTTATTTTTTTAACTGCACAAGTTATTAAAGAAACTTTAATTACATGTTAATGACTTTTGCAAGCCCTACTAATAAAAGTGTTGATAATTAAAAAGATGACATACAAAAAGAAAACAATCTTGATTGGTGGATTTGTCAACACGTTTTAACTTTTATAGACACTAGGTGTAGGGTATACAGCACATATCCCTATCACATTATTATAGTTAATTAAGTGGTTAATTATATATTAATTAAGGGATATTAATTAATTTTCCATGCAAATTTAAAATTCATTCTTTCAATGTGGGCAGCTTTTGGATATGACTTTCAATGGATCCACATTCAACATTATATACATATTTCATTGAGATGGTTTTAATATAGGGTAAAATATATCAAAGGTCACTATATTATTAAAATGATCTTTTTGGTCAATATAGTTTTAAAAGTTACAAAACGTTCATTAAAGTTCTGATTCGACTACATGTTTGTCAGTAATTTTTTCTTCAAATGTTAAAAATGATCATTCAAATTTATTGAACTACGTATATCATAAATTAATCTTTTATACTAAATTTTAGTGAAAAAATAAATAAAAAGAACAGCAAAAGCCAAAAGTTAAATTGCAAATCTGTCCTATATCCATATTTAGAGATATGGAGAAGTTTTCTCCCAAAAGGTGCTTGATTCTTTAGTTTGGAGGACAAAACCCAGCATTATAATAATTAATAATTATATATAAAGTGGACAAAATTAATTCGACAGTTAATGTGGCATTAAACATATATAAATTGTTTTAATTGCCACTTAATCTGCAGCAGTTTGCTTTTTGTCTGTTTGCATATGTAAAAATAATAATAATTATTCTTCTTTTTTGTTTTTGTTTTTGTTTTGCTTGTATTAAACTCTCCTAATATTCCACCTACCCAATATATATAATAGTACATTTAGTATAATAAACATGTTGACCATATTCTAATTTCTAGGCAGTTATTTGTTATAACTTGTTAAATATTTAAATTTATGTGCTTAAAATTTTAAAAATAATTGATTAATTAACTTGAGCTCTTATAATTGATCATGATTATAATCAGTATACTGGTGATAATTTTTTATTAAATAGAGAGGTTTTGCATTACGAAAGCAAATGTGGAGATTTGAACTCATACAAAATATGACAACATTAGTATATTTGGCCACTTAGGCCAATTAGTGAATCTGTGGTGGTGAAATTTTTTAATTATACCAACTGACAGAAAAAATTGCGGACATGTTAAACTAAATATACTATTGTCTATTTACCAAAGTTGACATCAACTATTTTGTACTCTTACATAGAAAGTAAAAAAAAAATATTTACAAATATTAAAAGATTAAACATTATAAAAATATATTTAAATTATTAATAAAAATATTAAAAAATAAAAAACAAGAATTATAAAAGGTTATATTTTGGTACATATAACTCGTGTAAAAAAAATTTCACAACCCTCCTTTAAAATCTAAAACCTAAAACCACAACTCTAACGCCCTAAACTCTGAGCCTTAAATGTTAACTCTAAATATATAAATTCTAAACCCTACAATCTAAACTCGTAAACCTTAAACTAAACATCTAACTCCTAAATTTAACAAGCACGTGTAAACTTTAGTTTATACAGACTATATATTAAAGTTTTTCTCATTATAAAAATGGGCAAAAGGACAAAATCACTTTGGACAACATAAAATGTTTGTTATTTTTTCCCATCATTCGATTCAATTTGACAAAAATTAAAAGTCTGAGGCCAAACAAAAAAAATTAAGACCCATTTTTTTGTGAAATTAGACCTAAAAACTTTTGAAAAAGGTAGAGTGAGGATGTTGGACTTGTAAGATGGAAAACAAAAATACTTTAGGATAAGGTATGTTTAGATGTATATGACCGACAATAAATATATTGCTTGATTTTGTGCCTTTGTACCCTCTAAATCGAAATTGAAGGGTCTTTGTCGCTCTTTTTAACTCGTCAGTTTCGCATATATTCCAAATCCAACGCCAGTTCTTATTAATAATAAACACGGTAAATATCAGAATGCGAACTTAAAATAAGATAACTTGAACATCCTTTATTACTCAGCTAATTAGTAGATTTATTAATTTTTTGATTTGTGTAAAGTAAACTAAATTATGATAAATTAAAATATAGGGTTTTCGCATAATATATAATTGCCTACAAAAATTGTATAGCCATGCAGAATAGTCCATCAACCTTTTCCTCCATGCAAATACACGATTTGGAAGTTTTGACTGTTACGTAAGATTACTTCATAAAAAATATTAATTAGTCGAGTGATCAAATATTTTCATATTGTCTCATTTTGTATGAATTTAAATTACGATATTTATCTTGAGAATATAAATATCTCCCTACTTAATAATAATAATAATAATAATAAGCTACATTCCTATTTTTGCATGGAAATAGGAAGCTTAAGGAAAGTGGCTGTGCTTACCAGTGTTTCGATTTTAGTTTTTTTTTGTTTATATATATATATTCTGTATCAGTTAGATTCTTATGCTTGTCGATCTAACACGCCCAGATTCTGTCTTCAAAAGTACAATTCTACTTTCACTTTCATGCAATGTGATAGGAGATTCGACTCTCAATAATACTATGATAAGTAATATGGATTTTAACTCCCCATTAATGAAATTAATAATTTTCATAAACATTATCAACAAATAGAGAATATAGATTCGAGTGCCGGAGTTGACATTATTCGAAGAAGTAATTATAAACCTCAAACATAAACAGTAAAATGAATATAAAAAAACCAAAAAATAATTTTCATAAACACTAAATTAATCCGGTTAACAAAGATAAAAAGGCCATTTTTGTCCACTATAACTCAATCAAAATCCATTTTTTGTAATAATATCTAAAGTATAATTTTAATATCATACGTAAAAAAATAAAAACAAATGGAATGTAAATGTGGTTTTAGCTTAATAATAACGTTGAGATCCAAAAATTTTGATATTTGAGATTTGAGTCCCACATTATATAAATTATATGTATTTTTTTGTATTTTTTATGATTTAAATTTTATCATGTATGTTACTATGATTAATAAATTAAACTTTGAATTTAACCAATAATAAAATAAAAACAACTGAACAGGCTAAACATTTCCCAGGATTTGTGTAGAAAATGACTATTGAGAATCATGGCAGACAGGTTTTACTTGCAGCGCAGTTTAATAATAATAATAATAATAATAATAATAATAATAATAATAATAATAATAATAATAATAATAATAATAATAATAATATTGTTATGTCCCTCTCATTTCTTTATCTTTAAATTACTAATAATATATATATATATGTATGACACATCACCATCCTATCATCATTCAACGTAAACGTTGAATTACAAAATTACCCCTACTTTTCAGCAAAAATATGTAAGATACCCTTGTGAGATCTGGCGCCTTGGAAAGTACCCCTCGGGTCTAGGTGCACGTGAAGGTGAGGATTTTACGTATTATTGTCGGGTCCTTTTCGAGAAGGATTCGATCAGTGCACCAGTGAACGGGCGAGGCTATTTTCGTCACTTCGGCTGCTCACGGCGGCTGCGAGTTTAGTGTCCGTTTCGTGGTTTCGGTCAAATGCCGGGGCTTTTCGGGAACAAAATTGTTTTCATGAAATTATCGCCGGAAAACGAAAGCTCTCGTCCGCCAGCATTGTTTTGTTTGAAATAAACTAGCTCGTGTTGGATCTTTAACGTGTTAAAATGTCTATAGTGCCCCCATGTCCCTGATATATTACTAATCTATTCATAAAAATAAAATCATCATAATGAAGCCTTTCATTAATTCAAATGGTGCATATAAAGTGTTTTTTGTTTCTTTTTTATTTTAACAAAAGCTTATGAAAATACTTTTTTCAATCATGTGCAGTTATTCAATTGCTTTTATTTTTTGGTATAGTACATGTCTATTTTATGATCTATGTTCGGAATTTGTGACTCTCCTTTTCAACAATATCGTCTCTAAAGTTCAAATTTAAATTTTTTCACCGGAAGAGCAATGTGTCTTGTCATTGTACCAAACACTTATGGGTAATTCAATTGCTTTTACTAACGAGTCTTCTAACTCTTTTCAAAATCTATCATATCATATAGTAATTATTTTTAATATATCACAAATTCATCAAATTAATTACTAATTATTATATTTAATATAATATTATTGTACATTTTTATTTTCGAAATAAGTTACATACAATTGTTCATCACTGAGTTCCAAAATTATGAGTGGGTTTGTTCATCTAAGTACAAAATACAAGATTATAAATGTCGATTTTGAATAGGGATGGATTATGAAGATTCACTTTTTGTAAATGTGAATGGAGAATAGTTAAGTAGATGAATAATAATAATAATAATAATAATAATAATAATAATAATAATAATAATAATAAATAATAATAATAATAATAATAATAATAATAATAATAATAATAATAATAATAATAATAATAATAATAATAATAATAATAATAATAATAATAATAATAATAATAATAATAATAATAATAATAATAATAATAATAATAATAATAATAATAATAATAATAATAATAATAATAATAATAATAATAATAATAATAATAATAATAATAATAATAATAATAATAATAATAATAATAATAATAATAATAATAATAATAATAATAATAATAATAATAATAATAATAATAATAATAATAATAATAATAATAATAATAATAATAATAATAATAATAATAATAATAATAATAATAATAATAATAATAATAATAATAATAATAATAATAATAATAATAATAATAATAATAATAATAATAATAATAATAATAATAATAATAATAATAATAATAATAATAATAATAATAATAATAATAATAATAATAATAATAATAATAATAATAATAATAATAATAATAATAATAATAATAATAATAATAATAATAATAATAATAATAATATGTAATAATAATAA